>CM033641.1:81887152-82433771 GCA_019512145.1 Engystomops pustulosus
GTGCTGCTCCCCGGTGTCTCCATGTGCTGCTCCCCGGTGTCTCCATGTGCTGCTCCCCGTTGTCTTTGTGCTGCTCCCCGGTGTCTCTGTGCTGCTCCCTGGTGTCTCTGTGCTGCTCTCTGGTGTCTCTGTGCTGCTCACCGTGTTCTTCAATGTGTTCTTCACATACTATTTTGGTTGCACCGTTTCGCACGTATCTTCCGACAAGTAAGCTGATGTGCCGAACATCTGTAATCTATTCTTCACTGTGTTCTTCACTGTCTTTCTCACTTAAATGATCCTGTGTTCACTGTGTTCACTGTTTTTATTCTATTCTTCATTGTTCTTCACTGTGTTTTTTAAATTAAATGCTCGATCTCGAGCAGGGGAAATACTGGTCCGAGCAACGAGCCGTCTCGAGTACCTTAATACTCGAACGAGCATCAAGCTCGGACGAGTATACTCGCTCATCTCTAATTATGACACCTATTTTTTCGATACTATACAATCCGAATTTTTATAGCATTAAGGTAACCTGCATGCTTTAATTGAAAAAGAATGTCTTCTGATAAGTGATCAGATGTATGCAAACATCTGCAATCTATTCTTCACTGTTCCGCACGTATATTATCTCCCGACAAGTTAGCAGATGTGAAGAACAGTGAAGAATAGAATAAAAACAGTGAACACAGGATCATTTAAGTGAAAAACGCAGTGAAGAACACAGTGAAGAATAGATTGCAGATGTTCTGCATATTTGCTTACTTGTCGGGAGATACGCTCCTCTTCTTCCACTGAAGTCTCCGTGCTGCCCCGATGTCTCCATGTGCTGCCCTGATGTCTCCATATGCTGCCCCGATGTGTCTCCGTGCTGCCCCGATGTGTCTCCGTGCTGCCCGATGTGTCCATGCGCTGCCCCGATGTCTCCATGCACTGCCCCGATGTCTCCATGTGCTGCTCCCCGGTGTCTCCATGTGCTGCTCCCCGGTGTCTCCATGTGCTGCTCCCCGGTGTCTCCATGTGCTGCTCCCCGGTGTCTCCATGTGCTGCTCCTCCATGTGCTGCTCCCCGGTGTCTCCATGTGCTGCTCCCCGGTGTCTCCATGTGCTGCTCCGATGTGTCTCCGTGCTGCCCGATGTGTCCATGCGCTGCCCCGATGTCTCCATGTGCTGCTCCCCGATGTCTCCATGTGCTGCTCCCCGGTGTCTCCATGTGCTGCTCCCCGGTTTTTTTTTATTTTTATTTTTACTATTTTTCAGACTCCGTAGGGTACTTTAACCCTAGGGTGTCTGTACGATCCTATCATATACTGCCATACTACAGTATGGCAGTATATGGGGATTTTACTACTCATACATTACAATGTGCTGACAGCACATTGTAATGAATGGGTTAACCCGAAGCTACCATGGTGACGGATCACCGCTCCCCGATGACGTCACGGGGAGCGACGATCAACGGAAAGATGGCGGTGCCGGCACCGATCGCGGGTGTTACCGGTAAGCCTTTGCTGCAATATGCAGCAAAGACTTACCGGCTATGGAGAGGGCTCGGCCCGCGAGCCCTCTCCATGTATCGGGACCCGACATGTGACGTACTATTACGTCACATGTCGGTAAGGGGTTAAAAAAAATTGTGCATCGGAAAAATAAAATCTTACAGCTTTTGGAAGGCAAGGAGTCAAAAACAATATAAATTATACTATAATGTATTCCCATATACAGCCCCCAGCCTTAGTATATACTGATCCCATATACAGCCCCAGCTAGTAATTATACGTATCCCGATTACAGCCCCCAGCTTAGTATATTATGTATCCATATACAGCCCACCCCCGATTAGTGAATATACTGTATCACATCTATACAGCCCCAGGCTTAGTACTATATCTGTATCCCATATACATGCCCAAGCTTAGTAATAACTAATCCCATATACAAGCCCAGCTTAGTAATATACTCGATCCCTATAACAGCCCCAGATTAGAATATACTGTATCCATTAAGCCCCCCAGTTAGTAAATATAACTGTGATCCCATATAAGCTCCCCCAGCTAAGTAATATACTGTATCCCATAATACAGCCCCCAACTTAGTAATTATAATGTATACCTATATACAGCCCCAGCTAGGAATAACTGTATCCCATATCTACAGCCCTCAGCCTTAGTAATATTATATATCCATATTCAGCCTCCCTGCTTAGGATTATGTTACTGACCCCAATACTAGCACCCCAGCTTAGATATTACTGTATCCCATATACGCCCAGCTTTACGTAAATGATGTTGCAATATACGCCCTCCAGCTTAGTATATACGTTCCCATATACAGCCCTCCCATTGTAGATAGACATGTACCCCATATATAGCCCCCCCCAGCTTAAAGTAATATACTGTATCCCATATACAGCCCCCAGCTGTTAGTGAATATAATGGTATCCCATATACAGCCCAGCTAGTAAATAGTCTTAGCCATATACGCTCCACCTGTAAAATGTTCCAGATACCCGATAGTAAATACTGTATCCAATATTACAGGACCCCCCAGATAGTTAATATACGTCATCTCGCCCCCAGTAGTAACTATTGATCATCCCCCAGCTTAGTAATACTACTGTATCCCATATACAGCCCCCAGACTTAGTTAACTAGACAGTTGATCCATATATAAGCCCCCCAGCCTATAGTAATATAATGGTATCCCATATACAGCCCCCAGCTTGAAATGGACCCATAATAATATTTAACCCCAAAGGACAAAGAATAATACTGGCCATCATACAATATATGCCAGCCCCCCAGTAAAAATATTCTGGCCCATATATAGAGCCCACCCCCGCCCCGAGATTAAATGAATCTGGCCGCCATATATATCATACCATGCGATCCCCCCAGTATAACAACAATTCTGACCCAGAATCAATACTATGACCAGTAACCACCCCACCCAGTTGTATTAAAAACCCCCCCCAATTATGGCCCATTAATTACAAACTAACAGTAAACCCACACCCCCCCAAGATAAAATTAATGGCTGGACCCATAAATATATACAGTAACCAAACGACCCCCCCACCCGCCCCCAGTATAAATCAATTTCTGGCCCCATGTAAGTAACAGTACTCCCCCAATCCAAACGAACGAAACTCTCCCCACTCCCCCACACATAAAATAACCATGACAGTACATGAAAAAATAATAAAATCACACTTGCGACCTGCAGGCGGTAGATCCCCCATATACCAGCTCCCCTCATGTGCGCGCGGCTCCGACACAGTGACAGGTGGCGGAAGTCATGACGCTGTGGTCCTGATTAGAAGAGCGAGCAAGTGCCGGAAGGGACAGGCGCGAATTTCATTAGCTGGTGGGCGTTTCGGGCGTAATGTGACGCCCGAACTTGCACCAACCTTGAGAGCGGCGAATTTCGCGCCCTTACAGGACCGCATTCTGCCGCCGAGGCGAGATTTCATTCTCGCATCAGGCAGATGCGGCCCTGCTTCTTATGACCTTCTGCTCAAGTGGTCACATCAAAAAAGGATTAGTGACTTCATCTATTCCTTTTTGCTAATGTACGATTAGAATGCATTTATTTTTCATGTATTGCCCACCTCTTAATACATTTTCTATTAGATGTATACTATTTGTGCTTTGTGTTTTTGCATTGTACGTTAATTGATGGGTGTCGGACAGGTCGGACAGATTCAGGTCAAAAACCTCGATGGAGTGAGACACAGAGAGATTGCAATTACTAAAGAGAGCGCGAGTAAACATGAAGACTGTGTCGGCAGCAGAACGCAAAAAAACAAAGGTATAAAACGCATCCAATAGGGAAAGTATGAGGTGACACGGAACTGCAAGTGTAATGGAACTGAGGTAGGGATTTAAAAGGATGTTTCCTGGGACACCGAATCCCAGCAGCTGACTGGGACCGGCAAACACTATCACTCTGTAAACCTTGCCGAGACGGACTAAGGCTGCAGAGAAGAGAGTACTATTCAATCCATTACAAACAAACAGAAAGCTATGCCACAGTTCACACATACACAAAATGAATTAAAACGAAATATTGAACAAATACAATCAAGAATGTAAGAAAATTGAAAATAGCGCCGTTCTTTCCAATTTGTTTCAACGCCTTATTTATAGTAGTCACTATGATGCTCTGGTATTTGTAAAGGGGTTGATCGGTTTAAAAAAAAAATATGAGTGGCGGGAGCAGGCTGCCTATAAATAACTAAAGAGTCACTTACTCCGGTGCCCTCGGTATCCAGCGCTGCGATGTCGCTCCGCCGGCCCATGTAAACAAAACATGGCGCCGGAGCAGCGCTGGTACCAGCGTCCGGCCCGGCCGTGGCCGGGTACAGCCTATCCGGCCCTTACAATCATGTGATATGGGGGCCGAGGAAAGGTGGTCGGGTCACAGCCGGAAGACTGAATGCGCGGTGCCTCCGGGCGGCATGTTTGTTTACATGGCGCCCGGACCAGGAGCGGAAGCAGCGCTGCAATACGGAGGGACACCGGGAGATAAGTACAGCTTATGTTTTAGTCAGCCGCTTACACGGACAGCATATAGTTTATTGAAACTCGGAACCCCTTCAATGATGTAAGAGATAACGTAAAAGGCAACAGTTCTGGATTCTACTAGTTTAGCATAATATATTTTGGTAGTTTTGCGTTTAAAAAGAAATATACTTATTAATGTCAGTATGCAATTAAAAAACATGAAAGTCTTTGTGTGTGGATTTGCAATTTAAAGAGTTCTGTGATGTACAGTAGGTGCTGAGGGAAGGATCAGAGTTACCAGAAGTAAAAAACATTCAAGAAACAAGTTGTCACTGGAAATTATCTGTGGTTTTAACTTTGAAGCTCTAAAACTTCATCAGGAATAAGAGGGCAGTAGTGTAAACTTAGTATTGCAAGATGATGGCTAGGAGTTTAAAACAGGCACTTCTGGTAATGTAATAAATAAAAACAATATAATTACCCTGATATAGGGAACGGCGCAAGGAGGATACAGGTTAAAAGATCAAAAAAAAAAACCTTATGTTATCAATACAATGAATTGATCCCCGCCTCTACGTTCACCTACTCCAAAAATAAGAAAGACGGTGGTACCCTTCCAAATTAAAAGTTCAGTACTCACGGGGACCGTCTTAGTCCATACTCAATGTCTCTCAATTTTTGTACATAGGGCATAGAAGTCCTCTATGAGGTGCGATGTCTCGGCACGGCGTCCCTCCTAGGAATTCGGAGGTAGCGTAGCCTCTGTGCTGCTCTTATTCCTCCCACCAGGGAACTTGTTTCTCCACTTGTGCATTCCGGACGGACAATGCACTTCGGGGATCGCGCAGGCGGGTAAGTAAATGTGCCTTTGTGCTTTATTCTTCATTGAAGCCCACTATATAATAATGTATCTAAAATAAAATAAGGATAAAGCTAAAATTAGAAGCAGGAGAATATGGCAGTGACAGGAAATATTTAAACCATTAAATGCACAACTATCTTAGTTGTATCTGGGCACGATTTACACAAACAAGTCTGCCATAAAAAAAAAATAAAGTCATATTTCTAAATTGACTGGACTGAAGGTAAACCTAGGATCTGTTGTAAGTTAGCTGCTACATAAAAAAACCGTTTAATAACTCAAAAGAATCTACTCAAGGCTGATTCTTAGTCTTTTTGTTTTTTTATTATAATTAATGTCCCATATACAGCCCTCTGGATTATTATATATATCTCATTATAAAAACCCTGATCAGTTTAGAAAAAATCCAGCCCCGATATTTAGCCCAAATTTATACTGTTCATAGATATTGATTCACCACCCTGCAGTTTTTATCATCAGTGTCTTTCTCCAAAGTGAATAACTATCTGGCACCCATTATATACTCGCCTGTGTCTCCAGAGTATAGACAGACGACATAGACAAATGGATGTGCACTACGCTGCAAAAAATCTATCAATTGCATCTATGTCTTAAAGACATAGAAGCAACCTCTTTATGATGGGCAATTCAGGTGGCCATGGACACCTGAAACCCCAAATTATAGAAGGACATAATGGGCTTCTGTGACTCCAGTGACCGGCTAAGTAAATGTGCCCCAATGTCTATGTCAGGAATGAGCAAATGACTATGCATTATCTTATTTATATTGATGAGACCATTATTATCTGTGTATCAAATCTGATATAATATTCTACCACTCTAACCCCTTTAAGGACCATGTAATTTTTAAATTTATTTAAATGTGCAAAGTGTTGCAATTTTACTTGTTCAATTAGCCTAATATGGGGTTAAGATTTGCTAATACTGTGAGCAGTGGTGGCGAACCTATGACACGGGTGCAGAATGGCATCGGAGCCCTCTCTGTGGGGCACCAGGCCATCACCCAGGTCACCATTATGAGACTCAATACCTTCTCCTGCAGTCACAGGCAGCACAGTACAGGCCACATTCAGCACTATTTAAAGTGACTAGAAGTGCAGGAGGGGCAATGAGGTGCGACAGAGCTGTATTATCATTGTAGACCCTTCTCCGGACCTGTGATTGATCCTGTTAAGGGTCCTTAGAGCAAACTACAATATAATCAGAATTTCTTCTTCCTTACTGTATTGGTGTCCTCAGGAGCGATGTGGCCAGAAGACAACCCGGCGCACATCGCTCCTTGAACCTGGATGGTGCGGCCGCGTGATTACGTCATCACCGCGGCCGTGAACCTTCCTGCCCGGCCGCAGGAGAAGAAAGAAGACGCGGGAGCCAGAGGTAAGTACAGGTTTTTTAATTTTTTTTTTTTTTAAACAAGCAGTAGAAGATTGTGGCGACCCCAATATACGAAGTAATGAATTATGGGGCCATTAGAGAAATAATAATGGAGGGGCAGCATAGGGAATAATATAGAGGGGCAATGTAGGGAATAATTATTTATGAGGGTCGCATAGTGAATAATTATTATAATATAATAATTTCCTATGCTGCCCTCATAATATTATATCTATGCTGCCCTCATAATTAATTTTTCCTATGCTGCCCCTCATAATAATTATTTCCTATGCTGCTCCTCATAATTAATTATTTCCTGTGCTGCCTCTGATAAGGGCAACATAGGATATAATTAATTATGAGGGCAGTATAGGAGATAATTAATTTGAGGGCAGCATAGGAAATAATTAATGGTGGAGGTATAGGAAAATAATTAATGATGAGGGACAGCATAGGATATAATTAATTATGAGGGGCAGCATAGGAAAATAAAAATTATGAGGGCAGCCAGATGATAAATTAATTATGAGGGGCAGCATAGGAAAGAATTAATTATGAGGGGCAGATAGGAAAGAATTATGGTGGGGGTATAGGAAATAATTAATTATGAGAGGCAGCATAGGAAATAATTAATTATGAGGGCAGCATAGGATATAATTTTATAGAGGGCAGCTAGGAAAGAATTAATGGTGGAGGTATAGGAAATAATTAATTATGAGGGGCAGCATAGGAAATAATTCTGAGGGGCAGTATTGGATGTAATTAATTATGAGGGGCAGCATAGGATGTAATTTAATTATGAGGGGGCATAGGAAAGAATTAATTATGAGGGGCAGCATAGGAATAATTTATGGTGGGGGGCAACATAGGAAATAATAATGGTGGGGGATAGGAAAGAATTAATTATTAGGGGCAGTCTAGTAATTAATGGGGGGGGAGCAGCATATTTAATAATTAATGACCCAATTGATTTATTAATTGGGCCAAAATAAAATAGTTCACAAAGGGGTGCAGTATATAAAAATAATAATTGAGGGTGGCCCAGTGTACGGATACGGTCACATGTACCGCTAGCGCTGTGTTTCAAGGAATTCTTATATATTTTTTATTTTAAACTTCAGTCCAGCCTTCCAACAGTCTGAGAGGGACAGAGACGGCCCCTATGTAAAAAGTTGGGGACCCCTGACTTAACCTTACTATCATCCAGTGGCATTATGTGGTATTACATCTGACATGCTAGGCCTGAGTGTTCGAGGGTTAATGATCACAATGCTATAGTAAATATTTCATTATGCAATTCTTTTGCAGCCTCAGGCCAGTGATTGGTTGGAGCCCTTGGAATTCCCCAGAGTTTTAAGTATATAAATATTCCTTCTGGCTGGATTTCTGTATCGCTCTGCAGAGGTTTTTTCTGTTTCTCTGCAGTAGTGAGTCTGCTGAGAAAGTTTTTGTTCTTAAGTTGAGTTTGTATGTAAGTCGAAACTGTAAACCCAACAAATTTTTTTTTGTTGGATTCTAAAAAATGTGGGTTGTCATAAGAACCAGGATTAACAATAAATCTTAATTACAGGACACATTGATACTGTTAAAGCTGTTTCTTGTAGCCTAGGACTAAAAAGTACAGTAAATTACCAAAACACAGAGGTCCGTTTGTAAATAGGGGTTGTATGGAAGTCAGGTGTTCTAAGTAGGGGACCGGCTGTACAGGTTTGGTTTTAATCCTGCATCATTTCATAAGGCTCTTGTAGGTCATGCTTGGTGTAGATATCCTCCTCCTTTCTCATCTGTCTTTCAGCAGTCAGAGAGAGCAGTACAAAGTGGCTTACAAAAGCAGGAGGCTGAAGCACAGTGCGATTTATCACCACTAACCACATTAATTACCGCCCGCCTCGCTCCCATAGTGGCACGTCGGTCGTAGAAACTCTGAAACTGGTGGGGACAGGGAGATTCTTGTGGATTGTCTGCCAGAGAACTGGTGGAGAATCCATAATATGTGCTACCCCAATATAAATGAAAAGTGTGTGAATGCAGGCTAATATTGTGTTCACATAACGTTTAAGTAAATGAGGCATAAACATGTGTCATAAACATTCCTTATATATAAATGTGACTTAAATCAACACAATGTAAACAACAATGTAAATGAAAGTGTGAGAATGCAGACTATTATTGCAATCAATAGCAGCTATGAAAATGCAGTATAAACATTGCGTTCACATTGTGAAACAACAGGGAGCCATTTAAGAGTTAATTTTCAGGGCTTACTGTGGCCTGGGCATGACTATACTTGGGCTTACTTATAGGGTATATTCTGGTCTGGGGGGCTTATACTATGTCTAGGCTACTTTATTCTGGGACGGGTTATTCTGGCCTGCTACACCTGCAGTTGGGCAACGGTCAGTGGCGTAACAACCACCGTAGCAGCCGTAGCGAGTGCTACGGGGCCCGGGCGCAGGGGGGCCGCGAAGGACGGGAAAGTAAACTTTATTAAGTTGCTTCCTGCCTCCGGCAGGAAGCCATAGCGTGGTATTGAGAGCCGGCAGAATTATACTATGCTAATGATATGTCTCCGGGTCCGTCCCACTACTTCCCTGGAACAGGTCTCATACCAGGTTGGGCGGAGAGGTAGTGGGACGGGCCCAGGCGGGCACATCATAAGCAAAGTATAATTCCTGCTGGTCCCTGTACCTCCCTGAATGAGAAGCTCGGCTGGCCGCACGCTCGCCTCACGTGCTGCAGCACCTTGCGTCCGTCCCCCGCCGGCGGCACTGAGCTTTGGCCCCCCCTGCGGCCTGCATCAAACTCCCGCATGCCGCGGCCAGCACCACTTTCCAGCCGGGCACTGTGCTCCCGCCGTCAATGTGCTCCCGCCCCCCACTCCCCGCATATTTCCGCTCCCGGCTCCCCTTCCGCTCCGTGTCAACCCCGCTCTGCCCATTTCAATTCGCTCCGCTCCTGTTCTCCCCTTCCCCTCGGCTCCCGGCTCCGACCGCCCCGCTCAGCCCATATCCCCCCCTCACCGGCATCAAGTATTCCGCTCCGGTTCCCCTTGCGCTCCCGTGTCAACCCCGCTTGCTCCCATTTCAATTCGCTCCGCTCCTGTCTCCCCCTTCCCCTGGCTCCCTGCTCTGACCGCCCCCGCTCAAGCTCCAGGTCCATATCCCCCCCCCCCTCACCGGCTATCAAGTCTTCCCGCTCCCGGCTCCCCCACCTGCAGGACAAGGCGCTGATCACAGAAGACAACAAGACAAAGTAGTAAGTATTCTGGTTATGTAATTATAAAATATATATTATATTATATGTGTGTATCTGGACCCATTTTTTACATGCTTTGTGCAGTGTGGCGTAATCTGAGTGCGCTAAATAATAAAGAATTATTATAATGTATATATGTGGTATATATGTATAGTGGTGTGATATGCTGTATATGCAACATATGTGATATTTAACAGGGCTTCTATTTTGTACCTCATGGCGTACTCTGTATGCATTTATTATACATGGCGGTATTGCTGTATGCATTTTATACTAGCTACGATAGGCGAATGCGTACTGTATGCATTTACTAATGGCGATACGCTGTATGCTTTTACATACATGGCGGTATGCATATTGCATTTTAAATTACATGGCGGTAAACTGTATGCATGTATACTACATGGCGATACACTGTATGCATTTTATATTACATGGCAGGACGCTGTATGCATGGGCAAGGGGGGGCGTCTCTCTATGGCTTGCCTAAGTAGCAGAACAGTCTAGGTACACCCCTGAAACCCACCAAGTGACATCTGAGCTGAGCTGAAGGTGGGTAAGTAAAATTACTGCATGTGTGTGTGATATGTGTATATCTGTGTGTATGTTGAGTATAGACTGGATGTGTTAATGTATGTATGCTGTATTCTGTGTGTATGCTGTTATACTGGTGCATGTGTATATATGCTGTATTGTGTGTGTATGCTGTATATAGTGAATGCGTTAGTATATATGCTGTATATCGGTGTGTATGCCGTATATACTGGATGCGTGTGTATATGCTGTATATGTGGTGTATGCTGTATATACTGGTGTTGTGTGTTTATGCGTATATCTGTGTATGTTGTGTAATACTGGATGCATGTGTATATATGCTGCATCTGTGTGTATCCTGTATATACTGGATGCGTGTATATATGCTGTATATGTGTATATATATATATATGGGGAATGGGGGCCCATCAATGGTCTGCTATGGGGCCAGCCTCTGCTAGTTACGCCCCTGGCACCGGTTGCACCGTTCATTAAGACTGGGCCAATGCACATAGTTTAAGAGTGCTCGTCATCCAAACTATAGATGAACCTTAACTGGATAAAGAATGCCGACTTTGGGTTCTTAGCTTTGTTGACTCTTTTGCATTTTGGTAACTAACACCGTTACTCTGTCCTAGACTACTTTATACCCCGGGATAATTTGGGATGGATTATTTGGCTGATAGACCTGCATGTTGCGCACACCCGTTGCACCACGAGCACTCTTAAACTATGGTGCATTGTGCCCCAGTCTTAATGATCGGTGCAACTGGTGCGCAACATGCAGGTCTATCAGGCCAGAATAATCCATCCCAAATTATACCCGGGGTATAAAGTAGTCTAGGACAGAGTAACAGGTGTTAGTTACCAAAAATGGCAAAAGAGTCAACAAAGCTAAGAACCCAAAGTCGGCATTCTTTATCCAGTTAAGGTTCATACTAGTTTGGATGACGAGCACTCTTAAACTATGGTGCATTGTGCCCAGTCTTAATGAACGGTGCAACCGGTGCCAGGGGCGTAACTAGCAGAGGCTGGGCCCCATAGCAGACCATTGAATGGGGCCCCATTCCCCATATATATATATATACACATATACAGCATATATACACGCATCCAGTATATACAGGATACACACAGATGCAGCATATATACACATGCATCCAGTATATACACAACATACACACAGATATACAGCATAAACACACAACATCCAGTATATACAGCATACACACACATATACAGCATATACACACGCATCCAGTATATACGGCATACACACCGATATACAGCATATATACTAACGCATTCACTATATACAGCATACACACACATATACAGCATATATACACATGCATCCAGTATATACAGCATACACACAGATATACAGCATACATACATTAACACATCCAGTCTATACTCAACATACACACAGATATACACATATACACACACACATGCAGTAATTTTACTTACCCACCTTCAGCTCAGCTCAGATGTCACTTGGTGGGTTTCAGGGGTGTACCTAGACTGTCTGCTGACTTAGGCAAGCCATAGAGAGACGCCCCCCCTTCCCATCATACAGCTTCTGCCATGTAATATAAAATGCATACAGTGTATCGCCATGTAGTATAACATGCATACTTTACCGCCATGTAATTTAAATGCATATATCATACGCCATGTAGTGTAAAATGCATACAGCGTATCGCCATGTAGTATAAAATGCATACAGCGTATCGCCATGTAGTATAAAATGCATACAGCATACCGCCATGTAGTATAAAATGCATACAGAGTACCGCCATGAGGTACAAAATAGAAGCCCTGTTAAATATCACATATGTTGCATATACATACAGCATATCCACACCATATACATATATACACATATATACATATATAATAATTCTTTATTTATTTAGCGCACTCAGATTACGCAGCACTGCACAAAGCATGTAAAAAATTGGTCCAGATACACACATATATATATATATATATATATATATTTATATATACATACACAAAGATAAAGTAACCTTACCTCTCTGTTCTGTTCTTGTGATCAGCGCCTTGTCCTGCAGCGGTGGGGGAGCCGGGAGCGGGATACTTGATAGCCGGTGAGGGGGGGGGGGATATGGACCTGGAGCTTGAGCGGGGGCGGTCAGAGCAGGGACCGAGGGGAAGGGGGAACGGAGCGGAGCGGAATTGAAAATGGGAGCAGAGCGGGGTTGACCGGGAGCGCAAGGGGAACCGGGAGCGGGAATACTTGATAGCCGGTGAGGGGGGGATATGGAGCTTGAGCGGGGGCGGTCGGAGCCGGGAGCCGAGGGGGAAGGGGGAAACAGGAGCGGAGCGGAATTGAAATGGGAGCAGAGCGGGGTTGACACGGGAGCGGAAGGGGAGCCGGGAGCGGAAATATGCGGGGAGTGGGGGGCGGGAGCACATTGACGGTCGGGAGCACAGTGCCCGGCTGGAAAGTGGTGCCACCCCCCTCCCCGCATATTTCCGCTCCCGGCTCCCCTTCCGCTCCGTGTCAACCCCGCTCTGCCCATTTCAATTCGCTCCGCTCCTGTTCCCCCTTCCCCCTCGGCTCCCGGCTCCGACCGCCCCGCTCACGCCCATATCCCCCCCTCACCGGCATTCAAGTATTCCGCTCCGGTTCCCCTTGCGCTCCCGTGTAACCCCGCTTGCTCCCATTTCAATTCGCTCCGCTCCTGTCTCCCCCTTCCCCCTGGCTCCCTGCTCTGACGCCCCCGCTCAAGCTCCAGGTCCATATCCCCCCCCCCCTCACCGGCTATCAAGTCTTCCCGCTCCCGGCTCCCCCACCTGCAGGACAAGGCGCTGATCACAAGCAACAAGACAAAGAGTAAGGTTTCTGGTTATGTAATTATAAAATATATATTATATTATATGTGTGTATCTGGACCCATTTTTTACATGCTTTGTGCAGTGGGCGTAATCTGAGTGCGCTAAATAATAAAGAATTATTATAATGTATATAGTGGTATATATGTATAGTGTGTGTGATATGCTGTATATGCAACATATGTGATATTTAACAGGCTTCTATTTTGTACCTCATGGCGTACTCTGTATGCATTTATTATACATGGCGGTATGCTGTATGCATTTTATACTACTACATAGGCGAATGACTGTACTTATGCATTTATACTACATGGCGATACGCTGTATGCATTTACATACAGGCGGTATGCATATTGCATTTTAAATTACATGGCGGTAAACTGTATGCATGTATACTACATGGCGATACACTGTATGCATTTTATATTACATGGCAGGACGCTGTATGCATGGGCAAGGGGGGGGCGTCTCTCTATGGCTTGCCTAAGTAGCAGACAGTCTAGGTACACCCCTGAAACCCACCAAGTGACATCTGAGCTGAGCTGAAGGTGGGTAAGTAAAATTACTGCATGTGTGTGTATATGTGTATATCTGTGTGTATGTTGAGTATAGACTGGAGTGTTAATGTATGTATGCTGTATTCTGTGTGTATGCTGTTATACTGGTGCATGTGTATATATGCTGTATTGTGTGTGTATGCTGATATAGTGAATGCGTTAGTATATATGCTGTATATCGGTGTGTATGCCGTATATACGGATGCGTGTGTATATGCTGTATATGTGGTGTATGCTGTATATACTGGATGTTGTGTGTTTATGCGTATATCTGTGTGTTGTGTAATACTGGATGCATGTGTATATATGCTGCATCTGTGTGTATCCTGTATATACTGGATGCGTGTATATATGCTGTATATGTGTATATATATATATATGGGGAATGGGGGCCCCATCAATGGTCTGCTATGGGGCCAGCCTCTGCTAGTTACGCCCCTGGCACCGGTTGCACCGTTCATTAAGACTGGGCCAATGCACATAGTTTAAGAGTGCTCGTCATCCAAACTAGTATGAACCTTAACTGGATAAAGAATGCCGACTTTGGGTTCTTAGCTTTGTTGACTCTTTTGCATTTTGGTAACTAACACCGTTACTCTGTCCTAGACTACTTTATACCCGGGTATAATTTGGGATGGATTATTCTGGCTGATAGACCTGCATGTTGCGCCAGTTGCACCGATCATTAAGACTGGGGCACAATGCACCATAGTTTAAGAGTGTCGTCCTCCAAACTAGTATGAACCATAACTGGATAAAGATGCTGACTTTCGTTTCTTGCTTTGTTGTCTTTGCCCTTTTTGGAAAGTACAACCTGCTGAAAACGTAATCTTTATTTCTTCAATAAAGAGACAATAAAAAGAAACAGTCAAATATTGATGTCAATAGAATAATCTGTTCTGTCTGCCAAGGTAGTCTATTCATCCTTTTTAGCTATGAAAATCAATAGGCCCAAGAATGCACTGAATATCCATCAATATCCAAGCTCTTGTCCTATTGTTTCCCCCTGATGTATAATACACAGACAGATCAGAGCGAGTTGGGTTTATTGAATCCTGCCAGGGAACATCTCTGAATTAACAGCTACATGTGACTGGGTCCAGATATATTTGAGAGATGTCACCTGGATAAAAAGCTTTCTCCAAATGGCACTGATTTATATCATTCTCTTCAGGATGGGTAAAGTGCAAGTGACCAGTCCTGAAGAATACTGTATAACAGTGATGTATAACATCACTGAAGAGTTAAGTTGGTGCTAAAACTGAGTAATCAATTAGACATTTTCCACTTCTTGGAGTAAATTTGCAAACATGCAATTTATGCGCTTAGCAATTCTACTGCCGCCATATATATTTTCTTGAAAAATGTTTACCCACCTGCGTACTGTAGGATGGAAAAGCCTTATATTTCAGAGGAAATAATGGTTTAAAACAGTTTGCTGGAAAAGGCACTATCCCAATAAATCATCTGTCACTTAGATAATAGAATACTAGATCATCCTCTATCAGCTTGAATAAAGGTTAAACACTATACCTTCTCACACACTGTGCCGTTCTCTAGCATATTCAGCACTTGCGTCTCTCTGTCTATAGTAATAAAACACCTTTTCAACTTTTAGAACTTTCTAATAATTTTTCAAAACTCCTGGAATTTTGAATATAAAAAAAAACAAGCTGTTTAGAAAAGGTGATTTTTTTCAAGATGTTATTTACCTTCAGTTACTGCTGAACATCCCATATTTCAGCATCATAAGGCCTTTTTCACATGAACATATACATACAGCATACGCTGGAGAGGTGGAGGGCTGAGCACTGCTCACCCCTGCCCTCTCCATGGCGAGACATGGTGCCCGGACGGAAACACAGGGAAAAGATAGAGCATGCCCTATCGTTTCTGTGCATGATATGGTACGGTGGAACCCTTGTGCTCATTGTTCCATGGCTGGGCTCCATAGCCATCTGTGGGAACATACATGTATATTTGTCCCCACAACGTCCATGTGAAAGGGACCAAAAGCTGGTGTTATGTGGACAATAAGGGGCATGCCTGGCACTATTGCATCTTCTGAATAGGTTTGCAAATTAACAAACAGTCTTTAGTTGTATGATGTTTGCAAAAAATATTTCTGATATTTATAATTTATACATTTCCATAAATACGCAAGTAAAACCTGGTCAAGGTTAACTTATTGGGGTTATTTAAGATTGCTTTTTTCTTGTTTTTGTGTAAAAAGTCTCAGAAAAAGGTGCATTAAAACTAACACTAGTGCAATTCCTGCTTGTGCAATTATTTTTTGAAAAATTACACAACAGCAAGAAAAAGCAGAAGAACATTTATAAAGGACACAAAGCCACTTAAATGAATCAGACCAGCATTTTACATTGGAATGGTGAAGAAGTGTTTCTTTTATTCCAGAACTCAAAACCAGCAAAGGCAAACAGGCCAAGGTAACAGCTAGTCTGTTCAGATCCACTTAGATGGTTGCATTGTCTGTGGCAAAGTACCGGTATGCTCACAGCTGGTTTCTGTGCTTAGGCTGTGTGGTCATGGACATAAGTTTTGAGAATCACACAAATATTTATTTCACATGATGTTGCCCTCTGGTTTGTCAGATGTATTTATCACATGCAGAAATACAAGTGCAATCATATTATGAGTAACAAAAAGCTTTTATTGACAGTTAGAATGAGTTAATGCAGCAAGTCAATATTTGCATGTTGACCCTTCTTCTTCAGGACTCTGCAATTCTCCCTGGCATCCTCTCAATCAACTTCTGGACCAAATCCTGACTGATAGCAGTCCATCTTGCACAATCAATGTGCATTTTGTCACAATTTGTTGGTTTTTGTTTGTCCACTCTCTCTTGATGATTGACCACAAGTTCTCAATGGGATTAAGATCTGGGGAGTTTCCAGGCCATGGACCCAGAATCGCTTGTTTTGTCCCTGAGCCATTTAGTTATCACCTGCTTTATGGCAAGGTGCTCCATTATACTGGAAAAGGCATTGTTGATCATCAAACTGCTCTTGGAGAGCCGATTCTTGGCTGAGAAGCAACCCCACACATGAATTGTTGCAGGATGCTTTACAGGTGGCATGAGACAAGAATGGTGGCATTGCTCACCTTGTTTCTTCGAAAAGCTGTTTTCCAGATGTTCCAAGCTATCGGAAAGAGGATTCATCAGAGAAAATGACTTTACCCCAGTCCTCAGCAGTCACATCCCTGTACCTTTGCAGAATCTCAGTCTGTCCCTGATGTTTTTTTCTGGAGAGAAGTGGCTTCTTTGCTGCCCTCCTTGACACCAGGCCTTGCTCAAGAGTCTCCCCCTCACAGTGAACTCACACCTGCCTGCTGCGATTCCTGAGCAAGCTCTGCACTGCTGGTAGCCCGATCCCCAAGCTGAAACACTTTTAAGAGGCGGCCCTGACACTTTTTTGCAACAATGGAACCTATCTCCTTGAATTGCTGATGATGTGATAGATTGTTGACGAGGTGCAATCTTTAGCTGCGATACTGTTCCCTGTTAGGCCAGTTTTGTGCAGTGCAATGATGGACTGCATGTTTCTTTAGAGATAACCATGGTTAACAGAAGAGAAACAATGATGCCAAGCACCAGCTCCTTTAAAGTGTCCGTGGTTTAATTGTTACTTAATCATGACAGATGATCTCAGCCCTGTCCTCATCAACACCCACACTGTGTTACTGGAGCAATCACTGAAACGATGTTAGCTGCTCCTTTTAAGAGAAGGCCGCAATGAAGGTTGAAATGTGTTTTGGGGGAAATAGTTCATTTTTTGGCAAATATGACTTGCAATTAAGCTGATCACTTTTTATAACATTCTGGAGTATATGCTACTTATACTTGCCATTATAAAACCTTGCCATTATTAACATTTGTATCATTCTCAAAACTTTTGGCATGACTGTAGAGGTTATGGTGCTTTGGCACCAGGTTTAGGCAGGCTGTTAGGAATCAGGGCTGCTTCAGGCTCATCTGCAAGCCATTTGTCTGGATAGCACTCACAGACACATCTGCCATCACTCCAACTGTAACTTGTCTGGAAATTTTAAGCCACCAGGGAGTTTTATGAACTTCCTGGGAAGCTCAGTCGGAGGCTTAGCCATCTAAACCAGTGACCTGTTACAGATGGAATTAACAATTACCAAACGCATATAAAATCGTCAGTATGTAAACATCTGCTTCCCAGGCAGATATGGAACAGCTGCAATAATGATTATAGCCAGTAGGTGCTAAGCGATGAATAGTTATCATTAAAGGTAAAAGACCTGTTCTTAAGGCCACATCCTAGAAACTACACAGATTGTAGGATTAGTTGGGCAAAATTTACCTACATCTGGAGGATATAGCTGGGCAAAATTAACCTACATTGGAGGACATTGAAAGCACACCATGTTCTAATGTAACCTGTCTGGTGGGGCCGTTAAGTATACCATAAGTATAGATGTGAATACACAACTGATCTGTAACAGTCTACCCCACCAGACTCCTGAGCAACCAATTGGGGGCTGGGTGACACTCATTAAGCTATGCTCCTTAAAAGCCATACCCTTTCCAAATAAACTAGGGTCCATTGATCGACTTACTAGTCTAATAACAGACCCCATCTTCCCTTCTGCTCTGATTGCTGAACTGGACAAGTTCGGGAAATGGTCAAATTTAAGGTCAACATGACCGACCTTCCCCCCTAATGTCGAGAGTCCCTTTCGTTTGGCCACCAGGTGGCATAAAACTTGGGGATCAGAATTAGTAAGGATTTCTAAATATTCAAGACAATTTGTCCTCTACTATTTAAATTTAAACCTACTATTAAATTTAAACCTCCTGGAAAAAAAAGAATTTTCCGGTTTGGTCAGCTCAACATTTAAAATGACCCTACTACATCGCCTGCTCTACCTCATACAAACCATACACAATATTTATACCCTTACCTTCTGGAGAAGGTCCAAAAATTTTGGATCCTTCCTCAGGTCCAACACCGCCAAGACTCGGAGGGACGTCTGACTTCCCTTAAAGACACGGGAGGCATTGGCCTACCCGATTGTCGTCTTTACAACTGGCAGCAGCATCTCCCTGATTTTAGATTTCTTTCACGCCAAATCCTCTAAAACGTGGGTAGCAATAGCCCAAGGAATCTCCCCCAGAGACCCACAATTCTCCCCTGAACCCCCCACTCCGCGAAACGGGCCCCCACCTCCTCTCTTTCACTACAGCCCACACAATCCGAACCTTACAGAGAGTTGGAACAAACCTCTCCTGATAGACTTAAAGGGCCTCTGTTCCGATTACAAGAAACCCTGATTTCCACTGGGACAATCCAAAGCCCCTCTCTTGGCCGTCCCATAACAAATCGTTTAGGTTCCCACAAGTGTGGGGGTTCTACACTACAGCCCCTACAATTCCTAATACCCCACAAGTGCTCACTCACACACACACATTCCAATACACCAGCTCAAACACTTCTACGACTCCTTTAAGAACCACAACAACCTGTCACGCACCCTCTCTGAATTCGAACAGGCATGCTTGAATTCTAACCCTACACCTCATGCATATCATTTATTTACAAACTACTAATAGCCAAATGCTCCACATCTCTCCCCCACTTCTGTGCTGCCTGGGAGACCGAAATGGAAACATTTTCTCCAACCACAATGGTCAAAATGCTACTGCCCACTCAGAGGTCCGCGATTGCCACCAAACACCAGGAGACCAGCTACAAGATTTTATCTAGATGGTACAGGGTGCCCGCTCAATTGCACCTATGGTATCCCGAGGTCCTGATGTCTGCTGGCGATGCGGACTAGTGACGGCACCATGGCCCACATATGGTGGTTCTGTCCCAAGCTCAATAACTTCTGGCCCACGATACTCCCTGTATCAAAACTTACTGGCACCCAGATCCCAAGCACTCCTGAAGCGAATCTTTTATTTATGTTGATAGGCCCCACACAAATACAAGAAATCTCTCACAGCCACCTACTTCAAGCGGACAGTTATTCCGAGAAAACGTCGTTCAGAACACCATCCCACCATCTCTGACTGGTTAGTGGAAGTTTCTCAACGCACAGAATGGAGGAAATCATAGCACAATCCCCTCAGATCGCGCGCCGATTTCCAACACCTGGTTACACTGGCAAACGTTCCTGTCCTCCCCAGATTACAGAACACTTCAGGACTGAAAAACTTGACACTCGGCTCATACCCTTACCCCACTCTCTGGCTGCCTCGTTCCCCCTGATGCACCCCTTACCCCCTCACCCTCGCCCTCACCTTCGCCCCCATATCCCAATCAACCCCCTCGCTCTCTTCCCTTTTCTTTCCCCAGATACCCCATGATTATGCATATGACTATGCAAATTATTGTCATGTTCTATTTTGTTTTGTTACATGACTCTCTCAATTGATTGTTTGGCTTTTATCCACAAGCCCTACAAGACGCTAAGTGTAATCATTTTCTGTCATGCCAACATTGTTGTACCTCTACCTGAGACTTAATAAAGTTTTTCTGATGGGAAAAACTAAGGTCCATTGACATACCAAAAAATTCTTTAAAAGCCAAGCTTTTGGGATGACTAATCCAGGGTCGCTGCATTCTCTAAATCTTATCAATTTTAATAATACAGCAACATTTTTTTAAAGCAAAAACCTGAAAGTAGATGTTATCCATTTATCTTGCTCTCTGTATGATAAAGAAAAGCTGGAAACGTTTATTCCCAGCAGTGGATTGAGGTCACACAGGACCCTCGCCAATTTTAATGTTTCCCCTCCCTCAATAGCGCTACTCCTTAACTGAAATATTGACTCACTTAATTTATAAAGAAGTCTTAAAGGTGCCAACACCCTTTTAGAAAATGTGACTAGATTTCCATAACTGAAAATCCATGCTAAGAGATGTCATGTGCACAAGCATTAGTGGATCTAGCAACTTGCAGGGGGACCAATCTACATCCATCAGCAAGAGGATTTCATCACAAAGTAAATTAAACCCTTAACTAAACCCTCTGAACACATTCTCGACACCCTAAAAATGGGTAGATCCCCTTCATCTCATGGATGGGCAGAGTCAATCTCTACAATATGATGTTGGTTCCCAAAATGACTTCTCCACATGGTTCTCCATAACAATACCCAGCCACTTCTTTGAATCACTGAGGAAGCTGCCTTCTCAGCCCTCCATGGGACAAACAAGGGTATAGAATTGGCCTACCAATCATTACACAACCACGCCTGAAGGAGGACTTGGCCTTACCAATCTTAAACAATTCTACAAAGCTGTCCAACTAACCAGGCTCATGGACCAGCTAAACATTAAACTACAAAACTTACATACATATAGAAGAGAAAATTCTAGGCAGACCCTGTCTCAAACTATAATCCGCATAGACCATCCAGCGACCTTCACACAAGCAGTGATCCTCGGGAGCACATTGACGGCCGGGAGCACAGTGCCCGGCTGGAAAGTGGTGCTGGCCGGTCGGCATGCGGGAGTTTGATGCAGGCCGGCAGGGGGGGCCAAAGCTCAGTGCCGCCGGCGGGGGACGGACGCAAGGTGCCTGCAGCACGTGAGGCGAGCGTGCGGGCCAGCCGAGCTTCTCATTCAGGGGAGGTACAGGGACCAGCAGGAATTATACTTTGCTTATGATGTGCCCGCCTGGGCCCGTCCCACTACCTCTCCGCCCACCTGGTATGAGGCCTGTAGTCAGGGGAAGTAGTGGGACGGACCCGGAGACATATCATTAGCATAGTATAATTCTGCCGGCTCTCAATACCAGCGCTATGGCTTCCTGCCGGAGGCAGGAAGCAACTTAATAAAGTTTACTTTCCCCGTCCTTCGCGGGCCCCCCTGCGCCCGGGCCCCGTAGCACTCGCTACGGCTGCTACGGTGGTTGTTACGCCACTGACCGGTGCCCAACATGCAGGTGTAGCAGGCCAGAATAACCCGTCCCAGAATAAAGTAGCCTAGACATAGTATAAGCCCCCCAGACCAGAATATACCCTTATAATGTAGAGCCCAAGTATAGTCATGCCCAGGCCACAGTAAGCCCTGAAAATTAACTCTTAAATGGCTCCCTGTATGTTTCACAATGTGAACGCAATGTTTATACTGCATTTTCATAGCTGCTATGTGAATGCAATAATAGTCTGCATTCTCACACTTTTCATTTACATTGTGTTTACATTGTGTTGATTTAAGTCACATTTATATATAAGGAATGTTTATGACACAATGTTTATGCCTCATTTACTTAAACGTTATGTGAACACAATATTAGCCTGCATTCACACACTTTTCATTTATATTGGGGTAGCATCATTATGGATTCTCCACCAGTTCTCTGGCAGACAATCCACAAGAATCTCCCTGTCCCCACCAGTTTCAGAGTTTCTACGACCGACGTGCCACTATGGGAGCGAGGCGGGCGGTAATTAATGTGGTTAGTAGGTGATAATATCGCACTGTGCTTCAGCCTCCTGCTTTTGTAAGCCACTTTGTACTGCTCTCTTCTGACTGCTGAAAGACAGATGAGAAAAGGAGGAAGGATATCTACACCAAGCATGACCTACAAGAGGCCTTATGAAATGATGCAGGATTAAAACCAAACCTGTACAGCCGGTCCCCTACTTAAGAACACCTGACTTACATACAACCCCTAGTTACAAACGGACCTCTGTGTTTTGGTAATTTACTGTACTTTTTAGTCCTAGGCTACAAGAAACAGCTTTAACAGTTATCAATGGTGCCTGTAATTAAGATTTATTGTTAATCCTGGTTCTTATGACAACCCAACATTTTTAGAATCCAACAAAAAAAAATTTGTCTGGGGTTACAGTTTCGACTTACATACAAACTCAACTTAAGAACAAAACTTTCTCAGCAGACTCACTACTGCAGAGAAACAGAAAAAAAACCTCTGCAGAGCGATACAGAAATCCAGCCAGAAGGAATATTTATATACTTAAAACTCTGGGGGAATTCCAAGGGCTCCAACCAATCACTGGCCTGAGGCTGCAAAAGAATTGCATAATGAAATATTTACTATAAGCATTGTGATCATTAACCCTCGAACACTCAGGCCGGTAGAATGTCAGATGTAATACCAAATAATCCACTGATGATGATAGTAAGGTTAAGTCAGGGGTCCCCAAACTTTTTACATAGGGGCCGTCACTCTGTCCCTCTCAGACTGTTGGAAGGCTGGACTGAAGTTTAAAATAAAAAAATATATAAGAAATTCCTTGAAACACAGCGCTAGCGGTACTGTGACCGTATCCGTAATACACTGGGCCACCCTCAATTAATTATTTTATATACTGCACCCCTGTGAACTATTTTATTATTGGCCAATTAATAACAATTGGGTCATTAATTATTAAATATGCTGCTCCCCCCCCATTAATTACTAGACTGCCCCTAATAATTAATTCTTTCCTATACCCCCCCATTAATTATTTCCTATGTTGCCCCCCACCATAAATTATTTCCTATGCTGCCCCTCATAATTAATCTTTCCTATGCTGCCCCTCATAATTAATTACATCCTATGCTGCCCCTCATAATTAATTACATCCAATACTGCCCCTCATAATTATTTCCTATGCTGCCCCTCATAATTAATTATTTCCTATCCTCACCATTAATTCTTCCTATCTGCCCATCATTAATAAATTTACTATGCTGCCCCTCATAATTAATTATTCTATGCTGCCTCTATATCATTATTTCCATACCCACCATAATTCTTCCTATGCTGCCCCTATAATAATTTTCCTATGTGCCCTAATTAATTATACTATGCTGCCCCTCATAATATTTATTTTCCTATGCTGCCCCTCATAATTAATTATATCCTATGCTGTCCCTCATAATTAATATTTCCTATACCCCCACCATAATTCTTTCCTATGCTGCCCTCTAATAATTATATCCTATTGCTGCCCTCATAATAAATTATATCCTATGTTGCCCCTTATCAGAGGCAGCACAGGAAATAATTAATTATGAGGAGCAGCATAGGAAATAATTAATTATGAGGGGCAGCATAGAAAAAATAATTATGAGGGGCAGCATAGGAAATATTAATTATGAGGGCAGCATAGGAATATTATTATTATATATTAATTATTCACTATGCTGACCTCATAAATAATTATTCCCTACATTGCCCCTCATAATTATTCCTATGCTGCCCCTCCATTATTATTTCTCTAATGGCCCCATAATTCATTACTTCGTATATTGGGGTCGCCACAATCTTTCTACTGCTGTTTAAAAAAAAAAAAAAATTAAAAAAACTTGTACTTACCTCTGCTCCCGCGTCTTCTTTCTTCTTCCTGCGGCCGGGCAGGAAGGGGGCACGGCCGCGTGATGACGTATCACGCCGGCCGCAATCCAGGTTCAAGGAGCGATGTGCGCCGGGTTGTCTTCTGGCCACATCGCTCCTGAGGACACCAATACAGTAAGAGAAGAAGAAATTCTGATTATTATTGTAGTTTGCTCTAAGGACCCTAACAGGATCAATCACAGGTCCGGAGAAGGGTTACAATGTAATACAGCTCTGTCAGCCCTCATTGCCCCTCCTGCACTTCTAGTCACTTTAAATAGTGCTGAATGTGGCTGTACTGTGCTGCGCTGTGACTGCAGGAGAAGGTATTGAGTCCTAATGGTGACCTGGGTGATGGCCTGGGTGCCCACAGAGAGGGCTCCGAGTGCCAATTCTGGCACCCGTGTCATAGGTTTCGCACCACTGCTCACAGTATTAGCAAATCTTACCCCATATTAGGCTAATTGAACAAGTAAAATTGCAACACTTTGCACATTTAAATAAATTTAAAAATTACATGGTCCTTAAAGGGGTAATGAGTGGTAGAATTATATCAGATTTGTACACAGATAATTAATGGTCTCATCAATATAAATAGATTAATGCATAGTCATTTGCTCATTCCATGACATAGACATTGGGGCACATTTACTTAGCCGGTCACTGGAGTTCACAGAAGCCCCATTATGTCCTTCTATAATTGGGGTATTCAGTGTCCATGGCCACCTGAATTGCCATCATAAAAATGAGTTGCTTCTATGTCTTAAGACATAGATGCAATTGATAGATTTTGCAGCGTAGTGCACATCCATTTGTCTATGTCGCTCTGTATACTCTGGAGGACACAGGCGAGTATATATATGGGTGCCAGATAGTTATTCACTTTGGAGAAAGACACTGGTAAAAAACTGCAGGGTGTGAATCAATATCTATATGACAGTATAAAATTTGGGCTAAATATCGGGGCTGGATTTCTTAAACTGATCAGGGTTTTATATGAGAGATATATATAATAATCCGAGGGCTGTATATGGGACATATTATAAAAAAATAACAAAAAGACTAGAATCAGCCTTGAGTAGATTCTTGAGTTTAAACGGTTTTTATGTAGCAAGCTAACTTACAACAGATCCATAGGTTTACCTTCAGTCCAGTCAATTTAAGAAATATGACTTTTATTTTTTTTTATGGCAGACTGTTTTGTGTAAATCAGTGCCCAGATACAACTAAGATAGTTGTGCATTTAATGGTTTAAATATATTCCTGTCACTGCCATGATTCCCTGCTTCTAATTTTAGCTTATCCTTATTTTATTTTAGATACATTATTATATAGTGAGCTTCAATATGGAATAAAGCACAAAGGGCACATTTACTTACCCGCCTTGCGCGGATCCCCGAAGTGCATTGTCCGTCCGGAATGCACACAAGTGGAGAAACAAGTTCCCTGTGGGAGGAATAGAGCAGCACAGAGGCTACGTGCTACCTCCGAAATTCCTAGGAGGGACGCCGTGCCGAGACATCGCACCTCAAGAGGACTTCTATGCCCTTGTACAGAAAATTGAGGACATTGAGTATGGACTAAGTACGGTCCCGTGAGTACTGAACTTTTAATGGAAGGGTACCACGTTCTTTTCTTATTTTTGGAGTAGGTGAACGTAGAGGCGGGGATCAATTCATTTGTATTGATAACATAAGGTTTTTTTTGATCTTTTAACCTGTATCCTCCTTGCGCCGTTCCCTTATCATGCGAGCAAGGGTAATATATTGTTGTTATATTTAACATTACCAGAAGTGCCTGTTTATAAACTCCTAGCCATCATCTTGCAATACTAAGTTTACACTACTGCCTCTTATTCCTGATGAAGGTTTTAGAGCTTCAAAGTTAAAACCACAAGATAATTTCCAGTGACAACTTGTTTCTTGAATGTTTTTACTTTCTGTGTAACTCTGATCCTTCCCTCAGCAACTACTGTACATCACAGATCTATTTAAATTGCAAATCCACGACACAAAGACTTTCATGTTTTTTAATTGCATAACTGACATTAATAAGTTATATTTTTTTAAGTAAAACTACCAAAATATATTATTGCTAAACTAGTAGATCCGAACTGTTGCCTTTTACGTTATCTCTACATCATTAAGAGATACCAGAGCGTCAATGTGGAAACTACTAAATAAGGCATATTAAACAAATTGGAAAGAAAGGCGTATTTTCAATTTTCTTACATCTATGAGTCATATTTTCAGTTTAGATGGAGTTATTCTCCTCCTGTATTTTGTATGTGTGAAACTTTGGCTAGCTTTCTGTTGTTTGTAATGGATTGAATAGTACCCTACTTCTCTGCAGCTTAGTCCTGTCCGGCAAGGGTTACTGAGTGATATTTGGCCAGTCCAGTCAGCTGCTGGGTCGGTTGTAGGAACTCCTTTAAATCCCTACCAGTTCCATTACACTTTGCTATTCTTTTGTCACCTCATACCTTTTCCCTATTGATGCGTGTTAGTACTGTTTTTCTGCATGCCCGACATCTTCTATGTTTACTCGACCTCTCTTTATAATTCATTCTGTGTCTTCACGCCATACGAGGGTTTTGACCTGATTCTGTTCGACTCTGTTGTTGTCTGCCTCTGTTGTTTGTCCTTCTGTGTCTTTGTCGTATGCTGGTCTATCTCTGGCTACATCATAACTTTATGCTCACCATCCAGCAAGCTGCCAGATCTATCACTAGCTTAGTCTATCGGGTGCTGTAGCAGGTTCTTTAAGGGTGGTTTTTTACCATTACCCAGTCTGAACAGTTGGCCAGATAGGTATTCTGACAGTGACTCAGAAAGATCACCATCAATTCAAAGTACAATGCAAAAAATACACAAGCACAACAATAGTATAACATCTAATAGAAATGTATTAGAGAGGTGGCAGGATATATGAAAAATAATTGCATTCTAAATCGTACATTACAAAAAGGGAATAGGTGTAGCACTAGATCCTTTTGTTAGAATGGATATAGTGTGATGATGACATTGAGAGAAGGTTCATAAGAAGGTCTATAATTACTTGTTGCCCTTTCTTTATGTATTTTCCTAGGTACTATAAGGGTATACACAACATCATTTTTTTGTTATATTATTATATTTTGAAAAATATTCTTAAACATGTAGACATGTTGGGAAGCAAATAGTTAATAATAAGAATACTTGTTACAGTTTAGATCTTCAAAGTAGCTCTCTGTTTTGGTGTACAGTTTTGCCATAATATTCTCCCAGCACTAAAGTACACCTTGAAATGGTTGTGAAGAGTTCCACAAATGCTTAGCACTTACATAAAATAAGAGAAACTGTGGATGGAAAAGTGTGTCCAACTTCAGCTGTACTATGTACAGAATGTATTGATTGTTTTCTTAGAATTCAGTAAATTTGTTCTATTGATCATCTGTGAGCTGTAAAGATAATTCACCTAAAGCGGTAATACTGAAGAAATATACTAAACATAGTAGATATTTATATATGTCCTGCCTTTAAACTATATGTTTACCATTTGGCCCCTATCTTTGTATTTTCAGAACTCAATGGGGCATATTTACTTACCCGGTCTAGTCGCGACCAGCGCGCGTTGTCGATGCTGATTGGGTCTGCTGGGATCACTAATTCCGAACGCCCAATATCCAGCAGGTGTTGCTGCGCCGAGGCAGCCGGAGTTCACCTTCTTCGTCCCAGTACGTGTAAGTGCTGACTTGCAACACAAACTTTCTTAAATTCCACGGTTTTTCAGAATCTGTCAGGTTTTCGCGTGAAAGCCGCGCTAATGCGACACAATCCGATCACGTGTGCAAAGATCCGGGGGCTATTTGGTGCACAAATATTCAGGAAACACGATGATAAGTGTGGCGTTCAGACCCTTGACAAGATCTCAAGATGCATACTAACTATGCACGTTCCCCTCAGTCAATTAAACTACCAGTGATAAGGGTTATGGATAGTCAGATGCAAATAAGGTTAGAATAAATATATCAATAAGTTGCGATCATGTAAATACGACTTGTTATTGCAGGTAAAAGAATAAAAAATCAGAACAAGGGTACTCGTGTAACATCATGGAGTAAAAGAGCATGTTCGGTGAATGAGCCCTCATGTTAGTGTCAGGGTAACAAGCACAGGAGGGGTAAATCTGTCCACATTCTATAAATAGTATGCTGAAGAAATCATTGTGCGAGGTAATGTAAGTAAGAAACTTCATGTGAAATGATGTAGTGTTCACAAAACTCATTGCATCCCACTAAAGTGTAATTAAGATTCTCTGACAGTGTTGCTCATCGTTGAAAGAACAGGGATTGCTGCTAATGAATCCAGACTCCCTTAGTTAACAGCGAGCACAGAAAACCTATGCAATTCTACTAAAATCCTCTCAAGTGACAGTTAATCAAATTTTTTAATTATTGATATATATGTAGCAGTGTTGCTTCTAGCCTGTAGCGATGTTTATTACACAGACTACTTGCAGTAGGGAAAAGCTTGCGTCGGGTGAATAAAAGAGTTATATGATCTTCAAATCGAGGCAGGAAATATGGATCCTTTACTGTTTATTGGTTATAACTGGGTTTTATTTAGTTAATAATGGATTTACAAATGGCATTGATATTAAAACAAAATTTGGGCGTAAAAGCTATGATTGCAAAAAGAACTGCAGAGTATGGACACAATTTAATCCCCTCGAAAGCAGCAGGCATGGTCATGGAAAGCCATTTAAATTTACTATTGTGGAATGCTATTTGTCAGGGCCATCATAAAAAGAAAAATTAATTTGGTGCATGTTTACACTAGAATGCTTTGAAGGCGATACTTCCAGTTGACATGCACTCAGGTCATGTACATACGTAACGTCCAGTGAATGCTGCCTAAACTAAAACCTGCACAGGAGCCCTGGCCATTTCAGATTGTTAATGACTAGTGGGATAAGCTAGGGTCCAGTTCATTGGGGCACATTTACTACCTGTTGCGGGAGTTCACCGAAAGTGCATTTTCCGACGATAATGCACTGTACAGCCATTCGCTAAGATCGTTTGCCCGATATCCTGCATATGTCGCTTTATCGCTCAGGTCCAACAGAGTTCACCATCTTTTTATTGAGTTGGATCGTCTGACAGCACGCCCCCTAAATTGTGTCGTATGGAAGACAGCGCAGGTGAGACAAAAAACAATTGCATTCGCCAAAATCCCAATGAACACACCTTGAAATTTACCTGACAAGCTGTGCAATCTCCGAAAAAAGCAAACAGTCCGACAAAAGCAAGCATTGCGACCCTAAAAATGAGCCACATGGGGCATATTTATCAGGACCTCTATGCCACTCAGTGAAAAAATAATCACCGGCTGAAAAATCCCAAAGGCTAACTTTATGCTAGCTCTTATTTTGCTTCTCTGCCACCGTCAACCACAGTGGAGCCGGGGTGGTAATGTCCCGCACCGGCGCACTCGCTGCTGCCAGCGACTTTTCATATGTGAAAAGTCGCTGGCTGCGTTTTTCTACGTCAGGTGGGCTTCCCCAATATATCAAGGGGCAGAAGACTCTTGATGTATGCGGCTGCGGAAATGCAGTGGCGGGGCAATCCTACGCCGGCACAAAAGAAGCTTGTAATGCATTTGAGCCTACTAACTAGAAGTGATAAATAATAGTATACAAGCTATGGTCTGATCTCGGGAGGGAGAATGTTCAATCAGATTACAATAGAAGAAAATAGAATTTTATTTCAAATAAATATATAAAACGATATGTCATCAAAGACTTCAGTTCCCATATGAACACAACATATCGGAAAGCTCAGTGTGTTTCAACTTGCAGTTATCTCTTCACTTCTGCATATTTCTTGCGCCTTTTATTTTCCTGTCTACAATCCCTTGAGATTAAACTGTCAAGTTTCACAAGTATGTATGAAGTAGACAGCAAGGCAAAAGTAGAGTACATCAACCACATGCACAACATGATATTATATAAGAGGGAGTGTGAAAGTGTCTTCTCATCAATATAATGTGCGGCGTGAAAGAAGCTCTATGGTGGAGGGTTATTGTTTATTCTTGTATTTATAACAAGAAGTCTAAGATAGTTACTGGAGATCCCAAAAGTTTGTCCTTATAACATAAAATATCTCAAATGGAAGGCCGCAAGCACCAAACCATCAGAATGGAAAAGCTGGCCATAAATTACAGATGATGAATAATTGAGGTCAGGGGGACCACATGTCACAGTGGTTTAGGAAAGTATCCTCTTGTCCTGTGAACATGATATAGTGAGGAGCAACTTAGGTCACTGTAGTGAAAGAGTCATAGGAACACGAGGATTATACAGGCAATATCGTTTTGGATGGTTTATGCATGCCTACATCTTCTTTCAGGATTGAGAGGGTAAGAGAATAGTCTAATGGGAGCTCACAAAAATAAATTGAAGTGACTCTTGAAAATAGAGGAAGGAAAATGCTATTTTCTTACCAATTATGATATCTGTAACCACAAGTACAATAAAATGCCCAGGAAACAATGGAATCGTTTAGAAAAGCAGCCTATCTGCTCCCCAATGATATCACATAATCTGCAGTTGCAGCATAAGAGATAATAGCAGGCATTGTGCCCAAGGCAACATGTGTTTTGAATTATATTTTTTTTAAGAACAGGTCATTCCCTACTGGAGTTTTCATTGTCCTTTCGCCCAATGTATATTAGATATATATGGAAAACTTATCAAACAAGAATCACAGGCATTTACATCCTCACCTCTAAGATATGCAAGCAGTGAACTGGAAATGGATATTTTGAAATTGAATGAGGAAAAAAGAGATCCATTCATCTCAGAGCTGACAGCCTCTACCCCTCCCTCTCTCTTTTGGTCCACTATGCTGATGAGTGCAGTTAGCATTCCACATAATTATAGATACTCTGATCAAGCAAGTCCCCGCATTATCAACATTATAGAATTCACATATGGCTATAAAACTGTTCTTCTCTGTAAAATAACAATTCTATATTTGGAACATCTTTTCACAAAGATGTTAGTTCTCTTGTACCCTACTTGGCTACCTTCATCAGTCCTATAAATACTGAAGGTGGGACCATCATGCTATAAATCATAGACAAGGCTCTTATGATTGTGAGTTTTCCAAGTATATTACATGAGTAAACGTATGAACAGTATCCAGTGAACTCATAGGTTCTTGTAATTTATAAAAATTTGTTGCCAGACTAAAAATATGTATCAACGGAATGTATACCCTAGAGATTTTGAAGCAAATCACAGTAGTATGCTTAAAGGGTATTCGGCGGGATATGAAAGCCTGACACAAAAACATGATGATATAATAAATAGGGATATGCAAAACTCAACTATTTAAATAAAGCTTAAATAGTTTGATTTTATGATTTACAAAATGTATGGAATGTTTCCCAAGATGGCCACCACTGGAACGACAGGTCCCATCACCTTTAGTTTCAGTAACTCCTCTACCTCCTATGCCCTGTCCCAGTAACTGCCATCCTACACATTACCTCACTGAGATGACATCTCACCACACACTGGTCATACTGGCTGCGCTACACAACGACACAGCCAAACATAGTGGTGATCACATGACAGACCAGGCAGGCTGGACATGTGATGTGTACATGTAACAGCGACCATCTCTGTCCTGTGTGCATTCTGCGGAGGAAATCAACGGACTGATTAAAGAGCCAGTAGAATTTTTATTTTTCATACATTTTATGTCATCACATTTTCAGCTAGGGGGGCAAAATTTTAAATAACAACTTATTACATATAAGCTTATATTTTAAGACCCGTTTGTATATGAATTATGCTGTTCCTGGAATACCCCTTTAGGTTTGGGAAAATACCCTATACGCTACGGAAAAGTATAAAGACATAATGAAGCAGCAGCACCCGCTTAGCTGTTTGTATGTTAGTATGGAATGAAGTGTATCTCATCTTACCAAGTTCATTTTGTAGCCTTGGCTGAAAAAAGAAAAGGTAAATTCTCTATTGTACAGATTCATTGCATGAGATTTCTAAGTGAGGTTGTCATGTCTGTAGGGGACTTACATATTTAAACAAAAGTGTGCTAGACATTTTTTCAAATGCCAATATAGTTCCAATACATGAAGTGGTACTGACCATTCTAGTTTAAACTATTCAGAATCATATAAAGTTGCTAAAATAAATTCATAGTCTCTTCTTGAAATACTGTTTTGCTTCAGGTCCTGCTATATCCTTAAAGAGGTTGGTCACTCTACCTTATGTATTTTGTATTGTGTGTGTAAGTGTGGAGGCCAGGATATTAATTAATTACCAAAAAATCGATTAATAGTTCTGCACTAATTTCTTGATAGTAAGTGAAGCTCCGTCTTTTACCTCATCGCCAGATATTCCTGTCCAAAAAATGGCTACAGATGGGGGTCATGTGATCTTACCTGGCAGGACAGAGATCACATGACCATCTGCAGCATTTTATGGACAGGAAGTCTGCTGATGAGGTAAAAGACAGGATTCTTCACTTGACTTATAAGAGAGTGAAAGAACTTTAATAGATGTATATTGCTAAATTACCCAATACCCTGATCCCACACTTATACACACATTAAAAAACATGAGGTAAGTGACCAAACCCTTCAAACTTTTTAGAAAAAATGCAAAATAAAAACAATGATATGAGAAAAAAAGATAAAAAATCTAAATTTGTATATGTTACAACTTTAATGCCTCATCCAGGAAAGAGAGTTGAGTTAGAGGTATGACTGCAGAGTAGATTATGCTTGCACTCATCGACTAATTGCTACCTTTAAGAACAAGGAAAGCTAATGTTTGACATAAATATATATCACAGGCTATGTATATAAGACGCTGAATAATAAACCATGAACACAGTAAAGCGTATAAATTATCCAGCATAAATGTAGTCTCTTACATTTGTCTTTATGCACCTATATACATACACAATGTTTTGGCATCTAAATCTCCTGTGTAATAAATAGAAATGGAAGATCCTTTTTTTCTCTAGCAATATGCATTCTCATGTCAAATGAAGTCATCTGTTGGGTTCTAGAAACATTACAATTCACTAGAATAGGGAATGTATGTTAGATACATCTAGTATATTTACAGTCTGCGTACAATATTGTTTGTGTGTTTAAGGCACCTTCCCACTTGGCTTAATAAGGATCCAGAATTAGCATGGGTTTATGAGTGGGGGGCGGCAGGGGCGCGGCAGGGGGCAGCAAACTTGAATTTGTGGGCAAATGTATTGTTCCTTTATACCCTTGTTGAATGTCAAGGCGAAGATTCTTATCATCTACCTCCTGTCTATATATTTCATCTAAGTGTCTAGTTATCTCTTATAATTTGTCCTATGTTAATATCTGTCTATGTAACCATTTATCTATCTAGCTTTTTGTCTACATGTATTAATTTATCGTTTATCTACCTACCTATCTCTTTTAATTATATTATCCATCGATCTTCATCTCTCTTCTACTGTATTCTATCTTCCATTATTATCTTGTATCAGCTTTCTATCTATTTATTTTTAGCCATTTTTAGCTTGCCCACTTTGTCTAAAACTGGCCAGACTAAAAATTTGTCTAAAAAAATGTTTGGAGAGAGCAACCAAGATTATTAGGGAATGGGGGGGACTAGAATACCAATGACAGATTACAACATTTTTGGTTATTCAGTTAGGAAAAAAGACGCGCTAAGGGGAGACCTCATTTAAATACAAATAAATAGAATGGGTTGTACAGAGATCTCTCCGAAGATCTTTTTATACTTTCTTTACTATAAGAGCAGTAATTTCTGGTGGTTATTCTGACCACCATTTAGGGATTGGGGAAGAAATTATTTTCCTTCTTTTGGGCAATTGGCATCAACCATCAATCAAGGGTTTTTGCCCTTTTTCTGGATACAATGGGGTATAATTTATAAGTGTGGCTTTTATAGCCTATTTACAATGATGCAATAAGGAATGGATACATTTCCTTTAATGTGCCCATTATCCACTGAACATATGCAAACTTTCGGTGCAAAATTTGCTACAATAAGAAGAGAGATGAGCGGACCTGACGTTCAAGTTCATTACCAGGGCTAGTTGTTATGGGCATCCCCATTTGCTACATGGCGGCCAAACAGACTAGGACTAGGTAGTCCTAAAGAATTCTATTATCATAGCAAAGCCCTTGTGATCATACGACAACAATTAAGATTTTCTTGTCTAGTTAAAAATAGAAGCTCTCCGCTTTACTGAAGGAGAAATTAACTAATGGGTCCTTAGAGTGGAACAACAGTGTGCCTATACTTATTTCTCCCCAGAAATGTTGATAAAAGTTAATCATTCAGCTTCATTGTAGTATAAATTTGTACGTAAATCCCCATATTGGATATCTCCCGTTTCCAGCATTTTCAGGGTAGTCAATAAGGACTTTAGTTCTAGATTCTTTCTTTTTATGACAGATATCTAATTGAAACATGGAGTATCTGTGCTGAGGTTTCTTGGTTGTCCTATGACAGTCCAGCACCTTACTCACAACAACCCTTTTGTTTTACTGAAATGAGAGCTGTTGGTTGTGACTGCATTTGCCACAAAATAGCGCCATTGAAAACTTACGCTCTGCACCCACAAAAAACAAGCCCAATACAGCTTCTAATGTAAAAATATTTTTAATATCTGCATGGTCATAATAGGTTAATGATCAGACAAAAAGCACTAATGATATGTATGTGGTCCTCCCCTTAAATATATATAATAGGTTGAATTTGAATACAAAATACCATAAGAAAAGAACAAGAAACACTTTTTTACTACAGTAGGGATTTTGCATACAGGCACAACCTTCCATATTTTATAGTCTTCATACTGTGATAGGGTGAAAGTCCAACCGAGGCAACATCTCCAGACTAACTAAATGATTTATAATAATAATAATAAAAGTAGAAACATACAAGTGTATGACAGCTCCATCAACATTTGGTGGATGATGATGGGGTTACAACAGTAAGCATGCCACGTTTCCCCCTTTTATGTGTACAATTTAGACTTTATATTGCACAGCAGTATATTTCTGACTTCTTGGGAGACTTTTAAGTTCAGGCTGTGAAAAGCAGTTGAAGTAAACAGTGTGTCAGACAGTCCCTTGAGATGCGGAGAAATAACTGCTGACTCACAAGGATATAAGAACTTATTTTACTGATCATCCGCATTGTGCCTGTGTTGTTGATATAGTGTGGGAAGATCAGCGGATTATGTGGGAGTGAAAATGAGGGAGAAATGAGGGCTCTTTATTTCCACTTGTATGTCCTGCTGTTTCTGAAAAAAAAAGAAATATTTGCAGCATTCTGTATTTGCTCACTTCTGTCTATGGGTGGAGCTGGACGTCAAAGCAAAATGATACATTTCAATGAAGCATTTTGTGAAACACAGCGCTAGTCATTAGCTACATCCTTTTGCTCATTTTTCTTGATAGAACATTCTTTTTGTTTTCCATTTTAGAATGCTTCTATTTCACTTTGTGCATTGTGCTTTAATTATAGATGGCAAATAACTTATGACTGCACTGGATATAAATTTTGGCTTACACTGTGTTGTAGTGTGTGCCTTGCCAGGCAAAGGCCGGCAGACAGGTCCATGTCATGAACAGATTACCGCATATGGAGGGGGTATTTACATTGCAAACCAACAGAGCAGAAAGGTTAAAATCTCAAAAAAGTTGCATAAAAAATTGTATTATTTGGCATTAAGTTGAAGGGTATTCCCATCTGATGCACTCCCATTCATTAATTCAATACATTTCTTCATTTGCTTGTTTTTTTTAAAAATTACCTGTGTAAAGATAATGTCTCATAAATTTAGCCCTGTTGTTCTTTAAAAAAAGAGATTGTTGTCCTTGGATGAGACCACCTCCACATCATGGCAGTAGTGGCCATATATGTGCTATTGAGTCCTGTTTGGCCACTATGATTCAGCTTTCATTACTTAAGGATGGCTGTGGGACATGCAGTAACTTTTGTCTTTTCATGTGAAAAAATATTAGTTTTTTTGTGCAATCAGTCCAACAGAGGTGGTTATATCCAAGGATAATGATCTTGTTTCTAAGAAGAGCGTACATCACAGGTGACCCTGCGACCCATGTCTTGTGTTGCAGGTGCACCTGTGTGCCTCTGTGTGCCCCTCCGTGTCAGCTGCAGCCTCACTTACCTTCCTGTGCCCCAGAGGAGTCTCCCACGGCTCAGCATGTGTCCCTGCCTCCTAGGGCGTTTATATGGTCCCCGCCTCCTAGGGCGTGCGCGTGCCAGCTCTGCAAAATTTAAAGGGCCAATGCACCCCTTAGTCATGCTGGCCAGCCGCTGACCTGTTAAATAGCCGGCCTCTTCCTGTGACCCCTGCTAGATCTTTGGGTCCTTATGAGAAAGCGTTCCCTGACTGTTTGTGTACTATCCGTTGTGACCTCCTGCTACTTTCCTGATTCAATTCTGTGCCACCTGTCCTGACCTCCTGCCTACCTTGAATCCGATCCTGCCTGCCGATTTTGTACCTTGCCTTGGCCACCAACGTGAGCAAAATCGCGCCTGTGTAGCAACTTGGTGGTATTCTGCCACACCAAATCCAACCTGTTTTGTGGTAGGCTCTAGAGAAAACCGGGTGCCACTTAGATTTCAGTCACAGGTGTCAGCTTTCATCATCACTTGCAGAGGTACAGTGGGTCCACTACCCCTGATCCTGACAGTACATTTATGGGAAGTTATCTTCAAACAGGTTTCTTTTTTAACATAACTTCCAATTGAAGAATTAATTTACATTTCAGATTAATTAAATTAAATGTCAATAGCCATATGAGAATATTCCTTTAAATGGTTCCGAACGCCAGCAAAGGTAATGGCTGCATATAGCATCCAGAAGGTATCCCCATTGATCATAATCTGCACTACTTTACTACACAAGATTTTGCGTCTTTCCAAATCTTTTTAGGTGCTCATTGCCTATGATATTGGACCTCACACTTTTACTTTCAACATGTCATCAAAGCTCGTCTCTCTCTCTCTCAGGCCTTACTACTAGTTGGAAATGGGCATATTTGCTATTTCTGGAGACACAAACATAGATATGTATGGTGGTCCACTGGGAGAGCAAGGATTCAATTGCTTTAAACTCCATTGATATCCTGGGGTAGCCAATACTAATGAAAGCCAGTAGGGAGGATGTGGATCATCACTGGGCAACAGATAAGGGTGTCCACAAGATCAAGGTAGACGCACTATGTGGCTGGAGATTAGAGGGACATACTGTGAGGAACAGATGATAAGGGCATATAAGATGAGGTGGGGCTACAATATAAGGATGTGATGAGAGAGAGGACACATATGGGGGAGAGGAGCAGCCCCAAATTCATAGGATAGAGAGAGACCACAAATATTGGAGGAGGAGACGATGGAAACACAGTTGGAGGAGTGGAGGGGGATGGAGGGTGTTCACAATACGAGGAGGAGATGAGAGGCCACAATATGAGGAGGAGATGAGGGGCACAATAGTCCTGGAGGGAGGGGAACAAGTGCATCAGCTTATGTGCCTATTTCCCCTCAAGCATTGTTCTATCTTTCAAAACACATCCCGCTCCCTCCCCCTGACTGGCTCAATCACATGACAGAAGGGCGGAGGGGGGGATTGCATGAGTGAGGAAGGAAGGGGTATTGTTGGTTAGGGTGTTTTTGGAAACAAGGGTAGCAGCCATGGAGCTGCTGATAGGGGGCCCATAGTTTGTCAGGATCCCTGAGCAATCAGACCGTGGACATTACCAAATGGAGAAAAGTTTGACTGTGGAGTGTCCAGAAGTTGCAGATCAAGAAAAGTGCCATGCTCTTCATTATCTGGCACGCACATGCACTGCTCAAGAATGTGTCACGACTTTTTTTGGTGACACCTTAACATAGGCCTGCAATCACTGGTTTAAAATAATGTGGCGTACAGTCACGCTCTGCACCACAATATACCCTTATTAAAGAAAATTTGTGGCCGGCGTGGCAAAGTGTGCAAAAGACACGTTCTTTTAGTGCAAAGTCAACAGAAAAACTGGGCACAAGGCTTAAGTAAGTTGTGGGCCATTTTGGTGACAGTGTACACCTTAATAGTTATAATAAGTGCATTTTACTCCACAGAACACCAGAAGCTAAGAATAAGAAAATGTCAGGGAGAGAGAGACAGAAGACGACGAGGATTAGAGAAATCCATCTCTACTTACTGCCCATCTACATGTGTCAGCGCAGCTACTAGGACAGAACATGTATAAGTGTTATGAATATATATATCAGTACATGAATGTCTGGCATGGGTGTCTTAATGGTGTCATAAGGAGTCAGAAATTTTTTTTTGTGAATAAACAAAATATGTATACCTTATGAGGGTTAGGGGGCCCCATTCAGAGTCTGCTCTCCTAGTGTTGCAAGACTCCTGCAGCGTCAAACCCTTCCCCCTACAAATCACACACACTGTGTGGTAGGGGGAGCCAAGGGGTAACATAAAATATAGTTCTGCGGGCATTGAAATGCGTTATTCAAAAACACAATTCTATTCACATTGGGGGTCATTACTTAAGGGCACCCGATGCGTTTACCGACTCGTGTTACCCGAAATATTCCGATTTGCGCCGATTTCCCCTGGAATTTGCCCCGCGGATTTTGGTGCACCACGATTCGGATTGTGCGGCATCGGCGCAGCAATGCCAGACAACGGAAATAGGTACTTGCACCGGGTCTGGGGGCGAAGCGTCGGGCAGAACGAAAACCCGACGGATTCGGAAAAAAAAAAAAAGCCGCATTTAAAAAAAAACAAGTGTCACGTGACTCCGCTTACTCCTGCACCAGGAATAGGCCAGTGAACTTGGTGCATTTCGGGCGGCCTCGGGAACTTCAGCGCGCAGCGCACCGGGTGGACGTCGGAGGAAGGAAATGGCCTTAGGGATCCGGTGGACCGAATCCCCTGCACAGGGGGGGAACGCGCCGCGGATTGCGAAATGGATTCACCGGGTAAGTAATCTGCCCATTTATGTGAACATGCCTTTTGCGGGCAACAATGTTTAAATCACAGGCCACTTTATAGGTACACCCATGTAGGAACGCGGTTTTTGACCCCTTGCCTTCAGAACTGCCTACAAATTTCTTGTTGGCAATAGATTCAAAAAATGGTGCTGGAAGCATCTCAGAGATTTGGCCATACTTGACAGATGGAATCACCACAGTTGCCGAAGATTTGTAGGCCCTGCACACCATGATGCGAATCTCACCGTTCCAACCACATCCCAAAAGAGATGCTCTATGGATTGAGATCTGGGGACCTGTGGGAGGCCATTGAGTACAAGTGTGAACTCATTGTTATGTTCAAAGAACCGTCTGAGAAGATTACAGCGTTATGACATGGCCGCTTATCCTTGATGAAAGTAGCATCAGAGTTTGGAATTGTGGTCATAAAGGGATGGGACATGGTCAGCAACAATACTCAGGTGGGCTTGTGCGCGCAACGATGCTCAATGGTTACCAAGGGGCCCAAAAGAAGTGCCAAGGAAAGAAAATATTCCCCACACACATGACACCAACACCACAAGCCTGACCCGTTGATTTGTGATACAAGGCGAAATGGATCAATGCTTATTGTGTGATTGCAAATTCTGACCCTACCTCCGAATGTCGCAGCAGAAAGAAGACGAAAGCAGGAAATCGAGACTCATCGACCAGGCAACGTTTTCCAATCTTCTTACATGTCCAATTTCGATGAGCTTGGCAAAATTTGTAGCCTAAGTTTCCTGTTCTTAGCTGAAAGGAAGTGGACACGGTTTGTGGTCTTCTGCTGCTGTATACCCATCTGACTCATCAAAGTTCGACGTACTGTGCTTATTCTGCCCTGACCTTGGTGGTAACGGGTGGGCGATGTGAGTCACTGTTTGCTTTCTATCAGCTCGAAACTAGTCTGCACTTCTCCTCTGACCTCTGCATTCATCATAACAATACTCAGACCAGCCTTCTGGCAGCTAACAAACCATTGCCAGTTCAAAGGCACTCAATTCACCTTTCTTCCCCATACTGAGCTCGGTGTTGAACTGAAGGAGATTGTCGTTGACCATGTCTACATGCCTAAATGCACTGGTTGCCGCCATGTGATTGGCTGATTTTGATTAGAAATTAAGTGTTAAGAGCAGTACGTGGACTGGTGTACCTATAAAGTGGAAGGTGAGTGTATGTGTTTGCTGCAATTTTTTTTAAACATGCATTCCAAAGACAATGAGAAAGGAAAAAAAAATTACACCCAGCACATATGGGTTTTTACAATATTAATACATATGTTGGTTTGGCTGATTTTTGCCAATGCGTGTTAGCCAAAAATTATACATTTAATTGCAATATGTAGCAGTAGGTGGGCCCCCAGAATAGAAATTTCACTGGTGGGCCCTAGCCCTCCAGTCTGACAAATGTTGACTCCTTGCAAGCCAACGCGGTGTCAAGCAGCCATATGATATAATGTGTGGGACAACCCCCTTCAATTGTACCACGGTTTTTGCTTGCAGTATAAAACGATTCCTGAGTGCTTATACCAGTTACAGTACTGGACTACAGGTGATCAGGCATATCTAGAGTTGCAGGTAATCTCAAATTAGAGGATGGGATTAGATCTTAAATGTTAAAAAACATAGTTGACATAGGAGGGTTCCATTTACAGAGATGTATGAGGGTGACCAATGTACTTCTATTAATATTCTATGCAATGTACTGGAAGCTTAGAAACAAAAAATACAAACGTGGTGAATGAATTTACAAGAAAAGGCCAAGTGCACCAATTTTCTTGCAGATGTTGTTTTGGGGCAAACATTCCATCTGTTGTCCCACCATATTTGACACCTGGAAGCTTACATTCTTGGGAAGTACAAGAGCTTTATTAGGGGAGGCAAGATGAGCTGACATTTTACAGTATTTGATACCAGACCTTTTGATGTCACAGGGGTGGGGGGGCACAGATGTTGACCAATATGGGCAACACAATATGTATTGCAGTCCTAGTGCGTTTAACAACAGTCCCAGCTTGTAAAAACGAGTGGACACATGACGGTGAGGAGGATAGGATGTAGCTTACTTCATGGGGGAACATGATGTTGTAACTAAAGAGGGTGGTTTAGCAGCCATCATTGCCAGCCGCTATGGGGCCCACGTTTAAGGGGGGTCACGTCATATGACCGTCACAATAAAGAAGGCGGGATGTGCACCATTTATCTAAATTGTACTGAACAAATTGTCAGCAGAATATGTTTACAACATATACTGTTGCTGTTATATATGCAGTATTTGTGGATGTGTATAAGGTTGTCTGTATACACTGTATGTGAGTATGTTGCAACGGAATGTATGATGTGTGTTGGTTGTGTATGGCTGGTGGACCACTATGAGTGTATTATATGTGATTGTAAACTTGAGGTGTGGTATATACTTATATGTCTATTTTTTAAGTGGGAAGGGAGGGGCCACCATGCAGTAGATGGAGGGGCCTGTCTCTGCTAGTCACGCCACTTGCGAGACGGTAGTGGTGCATACTGTGTTTTCTACGTTGAAAATACAGGTAAAAGTTGGAAACCATTAACTTTTGTTACAGCAAATGGCTTGCCTTGCTTGGATATACCTTTTCCACCACTCCAAAACGCTAATAGTCAGAATATATATGTGCATTCACACTTTACAGAGGCGGCAATCGCTTTATAGACACTTTCCTGGACACAGTTTTAATCACTATCACCAAAAAAGTGTCTTAAAGTGTCTGTTAAAATGTGGTATAAGTTATTGTTACTGGCCTTTAGTAATCCACCCTGGTGTTTATAAATACTTACAGTAATTTGATTATGAATAGTGAAAGAGAAGAGCCTGATATGATAATAAGAGTTGTAGAAAAAATTGTTCCTTTATACAGTAAAACTTTATTTACATATAACATAAAACTTTTAACAGCTATAATGTGTTATCTTGTGGGTAGCTTCCTAATATTTAAGAGGGGTATATGCGATTAAAAAAAGCTATATTTAGATGGGGGGGCTGTGAAACAAACAATAAACATCTGCAACCACCCTCGCAGTGCTTCAAATGGCGAAGGAGTGCTCTGCCCGAATAGCCCCATAGCATGTCACCACATCACAACAGGGGACATTGCAGTGGTGCTGCTCCCCGGTGTCTCCATGTGCTGCTCCCCGGTGTCTCCATGTGCTGCTCCCCGTTGTCTTTGTGCTGCTCCCCGGTGTCTCTGTGCTGCTCCCTGGTGTCTCTGTGCTGCTCTCTGGTGTCTCTGTGCTGCTCACCGTGTTCTTCAATGTGTTCTTCACATACTATTTTGGTTGCACCGTTTCGCACGTATCTTCCGACAAGTAAGCTGATGTGCCGAACATCTGTAATCTATTCTTCACTGTGTTCTTCACTGTCTTTCTCACTTAAATGATCCTGTGTTCACTGTGTTCACTGTTTTTATTCTATTCTTCATTGTTCTTCACTGTGTTTTTTAAATTAAATGCTCGATCTCGAGCAGGGGAAATACTGGTCCGAGCAACGAGCCGTCTCGAGTACCTTAATACTCGAACGAGCATCAAGCTCGGACGAGTATACTCGCTCATCTCTAATTATGACACCTATTTTTTCGATACTATACAATCCGAATTTTTATAGCATTAAGGTAACCTGCATGCTTTAATTGAAAAAGAATGTCTTCTGATAAGTGATCAGATGTATGCAAACATCTGCAATCTATTCTTCACTGTTCCGCGCGTATATTATCTCCCGACAAGTTAACAGATGTGAAGAACAGTGAAGAATAGAATAAAAACAGTGAACACAGGATCATTTAAGTGAAAAACGCAGTGAAGAACACAGTGAAGAATAGATTGCAGATGTTCTGCATATTTGCTTACTTGTCGGGAGATACGCTCCTCTTCTTCCACTGAAGTCTCCGTGCTGCCCCGATGTCTCCATGTGCTGCCCTGATGTCTCCATATGCTGCCCCGATGTGTCTCCGTGCTGCCCCGATGTGTCTCCGTGCTGCCCGATGTGTCCATGCGCTGACCCGATGTCTCCATGCACTGCCCCGATGTCTCCATGTGCTGCTCCCCGGTGTCTCCATGTGCTGCTCCCCGGTGTCTCCAAGTGCTGCTCCCCGGTGTCTCCATGTGCTGCTCCCCGGTGTCTCCATGTGCTGCTCCACTGTTTATTTATATTTAGATCAATTCTAGGGAAAGGGGGGGTGATTTTAATTTTAACTTTTTTTTATTTTTATTTTTACTATTTTTCAGACTCCCTAGGGTACTTTAACCCTAGGGTGTCTGTACGATCCTATCATATACTGCCATACTACAGTATAGCAGTAAATGGGGATTTTACTACTCATACATTACAATGTGCTGACAGCACATTGAATAAAATCTTACAGCTTTTGGAAGGCAAGGAGTCAAAAACAATATAAGCTTTGTCATGAAGGAAATTAAGGCTGCAAAACACAAATTTTAGTTGCTAAAGCCCGGACTCCTTTCTTCATTATTGATAACTCCCTTCCACCCTTAATTGATCTCCTCCATTTCATAGGATTATGCATCCATGTACAAAGCTTCCTACAGTATGATCTGAATATATTGAGGGAATTTAGGGAATTCTATGACAGCATCAAGATGTGAAATACACCCCTCATTCCTCTCTTTTTATAATAGCTTCCTTTAGATTCCCTTCCAATAACTCCACATTTAGAATGGCACTTCTGAAAGAACCTTAGTGAGTGATTGGTCTGTCCATGTACATATATGAGCATAAATGCCAATCCAGAATAGTACCATGGCATCCTTGAATTCGTCAGATGGCATTTATACAGAAGGAGAAAGAAAAAGTTGTGAGTGTAATAAAAATTAACTTTTATTGTTATATTAAAATCTAGAGTCTATACTCTTATTCAATATTCATAACCTAACAAGCTAGATTATGCTATTAGGTGGTGCACACCGTGAGTGTTTGATCATTTGATCACATTTAAACACTGAGTCATATATTAACCTTAAAGGGGTATTCTCGTCTGGGCATTAACATTCAGTTTCATTAATCTGCCATTAATAAACATTTCTTCAATTAGATGTTATTAAAAAAATGTTCCTGTGTGAAGATAATTTGCCATAAATGTAGTCATGTGGTCCCTTAGAAACGAGATCAGCTTCCTCGGATACGGCCACCTCTGCTGGAGTGAGTGCACAAAGAAACAAAAGGTTATTGTATATAAAATGTCCAGGAGTTACTAAATGTCGCACAGGCACCCTGTGGTAATGAATGCTGAATCCTAGCGCAAGTCTGGCCACCGCTGCCAGAGTGTGACGTGGTCGTATCCGAAGAAGCTATCTGGTTTCTAAGGGACAACATGACTACATTTATGAGAAATTATCTTCACACAGGATCATTTTTTATAATAACATCCAATTGAAGAAATGTTTATATATGGCAAATCAATGAAACTGAATGTGAATGCCGAGACGAGAATACCCCTTTAAATCACCAGTCTTCAAACGGGAGTTCCAGGAATAACGGGATCCAGGTCAGAGACCACCTATATTTCCCTACTGTAGCTTTTTCCTAGCCCCGTGTAGTAGCTCCCAGCGCTTACAAGGGCGGTCCCAGATCTGTCCCTGCGCATTGCAATTATGCCCTAAGGTTGAGGGATATGGACTTAAACCTTTCCCTATGATCGGAGAATGTAGATGTAGTTTCTTCCCACACTCCAAACCATACGGGTAGGTTGATTAGATTATGAGCCCCATTGGGGATAGGGACTGATTTGGCAAACTCTGTGCAGCACTGCGTAATCTGTGTGCGCTATATAAATAAAGGAATTATTATTATTATTTTTAATTAAATCAGTTTCCAACCTTCCCAACATTACTGGCAGTCTTTTACTGTAATATATTTGGACCATAAAGTAGAGTGCCTCTACACATTGCATCTCAGGGTTAGTCACGCAAAAGACATGATTGGGTTGTTAGGTGGTTATTTATCATACACATCACTTGTGCAGATTCTTGATGTATCGGGTGGCTGGCTGCTCAGCATTTATTTCTACACCATGTCCTACCGGTATGTTGGACCATTCAGCTCCCGGGCTTGCCTTCCCCCCACCACCTTCAAGCCCCCTTGACTGGGAGATGTCGTAAAAGGGAAATAATTGCAACTACTGCCCAGTTTTCTAGCGTAGAAGCCCTGATAAATAATCCGCTTAATTTCTGATGCTTACCTCATCCTCTATATGTAGAAGCATTTATAAAAAAAAATGTTACAGAAGGAAGAAATGTTTCATGTAGAAACACTAAGATAAATAGATTAAAAGGATGCAAATAGCTGCTTAATGTGGCCATATAATAGCATAATAGTGTGCCAATGGCTTTAACCCCTGGTCTGAACTTCAACTCAGTCTTCAAAATAACAAGAAAATTATATAGCTATTAGTCAGAAAATTAGATAAAAACAACATTGCACAAGGGGTAATAAAGCTCTAGTTTTTAAAATTAAGTGATACAAAAAAACAAAATATGTATAGATTATCGCCAACCTTGTTCCATAAATTTACTAATAATTATTAGCTACTTTCATCAGCAAAATAATTGTCAAGGTCCTCCTCAGAGTGAATTGGCAGAGAATGCTCTTAAGTAGAAAATCATTGATAAAATATAGTGAAGCTGCTAGTAAAATAAAAGAGAAGAAACACTCGCCTTGATCCTCTGCTTTTGTTTAACATCATAGTGTGATTGCACAAGCATCTATGAAAGCAGCTCTCATGAATAAATCCATTATCCATCTGGTTATATTGTTTTCTCATTTTTTCTCCATGCAACGGAATAAAATAGATTCATAAAGAAGAAAAATGATGGTTTGTATTTTTACAACATGCAGACACGACAGGCATATTTAAACATTAATTTTCAAGTATGAGCATAAACACATCCACTGTAAGTGCCATTCTTCTCGCACAGAAATGACCTTGTAGCTCTATGAAAAGATTTAAAGGACCAAACAGACACTGAATGTCTTCACACCTCTTAGCCAGAATGAAGTAGATCTGACGTCTCACATAGAGAACCCAGATAACTAGAAGGCAAGATGAATTAAAAATTAAAAATGCAATAAGTATATGGTGTGATTTGTTGAGCGCAATAATCCAAAAATTGGCTGGAATGGATAATATGGAGATTAACATATGGATTGTGCAGATTAGCCGAGTTCTACTGAAGCAAAAACATATGTTTACTGAATAAGCAAACTTCCTGCTATTTGACAACAGAGTTTTCATCTCTTTATTTGGCACAGGATGAAATCAATAAAATCCATCGATAATAAGCAACAATGAATATCAATAGTTTCTACATGTGCGTCAGGCTTGATTCCTCTTTGGTGTCTGGTTGTTTCTTCCCCACCCTTCATATTCTGAATTTTTTCAGGAATTCTTTCACTGCACACAGGTTGTGAATACATGCTGAGACCTCATGGATTATGTATGTGAATGAACAATTTAGCTTATTATGTGCATGACTTAGGTGTTGCCTTTGTTATGTTTACACACTCCCTTTCATTTACTACAGGGGTTAGTGATGTACTGAACCTGGCAGGTTCGGGTTCCCTGATATGAACAGAAACTTCAGAGTAGCGTGGTAAAGGTGTTTTTTTCTGAACAGACAACTTTTAGCCCCATAGCAAATACAGGCATTTTCATACTGGACATTGCTGTGATTGACCAAGCAGGGCATGTGACCCTTCTCTATACATGTCCTCACACCATGACGGAGAGGGAAAGGCTGCTGCTGGAGATAGGGATGGAAAGGAACTTAGAAAGATTTAATAATTACCTCTTCAGGGCAGCTAGGTAGGGAGAGAGAGCTAGAAATTCTAAAAAGGTTGCCCTTTTCAGGGCAGTGTGAAAAACTGCATCTGTATACTGATTCTATAGTGAACTATACTGAGCTAACTATACTGAACTATAGTGCCAGTGACTGTATGTCCATTCTCAAGGGAAAATATCTAATTTAAAACCTTGCTATTGCACTTCCTGTCTAATTTCAAACAATCTTGTACTGCTGTCAATGCATGTCTCATATGGTCTCAAACTGCCATCACTGTTTGCCTAATCTCATACCATCTCATGTGCAGTCACTGCATGTCGAATGTCAACCAGTATCATTATCCAGTTACTTTTGGAAGATAGCACCTTGGAAGACAGCTTCCAATCATCAGGGTACCTCGCTACCTCACCCCGTGCCAAAATTGGATTGGATAGGCTTAAAATCAGGGGGTTTTCACAATTGGTTCCCACTCGACTAGGCTCTTGAAACTCGGGATATGTGAACATGCCAACCCTTTAACGCTTTCCTGTAACTGAGGACTCATAATCATAATCTATGTCCAAGTTATGGGACAAATATGATCTCCCTTTGTCTGTTTAGGCAAGAAATTCATCCGCCACACACACTGCAGGTAAAATAATGAAGCCTCCTTTGTTGTTGCGAAAGGATGTGTGGGCCTTAAAGTGTAACCGTCATTTTGATATGTTGTAGGGCAGGTAATTTTAAGTCCTTTTGCAATTGGATTAGTTACCCGAATCTTGCTCCTTCCTCTTGTATTCTGCAGACTTCCTCCTGTTGTTAGTGACTTCTCAGATAGCTGTTGCTAGGCACATTCCGTCTTCACTGAGCAGCTGACTACGGAGGTAGAGACACCCCTCCCCCTTTCCCTGTTCACAGCTGATTACCTCATGGTTCAGTGTTTCATCACTCAGTCATGTGCTGCCAGGAGGACTGGCTAATGTAGTAACAAAACACCTAGGCTTTTATCTCTCCCACATGGTTTCCCGACACTTGTATATAAACAAATAATCTGTGCTGTGCGGAAGTTTTACTTGGATAGGTAGATAGATAGATAGATAGATAGATAGATATAATAAAGATAGATAGAAGATAGATAGATAGATAGATAGATAAATTGTAAAAAACAGGCAGCACTCCAGAGGTAGAATTCACAAGTTGGTGATCTTTATTGAGGCAAGTGGCAACTTTTCGGTGTTGGACACCTTTTTTATGCTTGAAAAAGGTATCTAACACTGAAACGTTGCCACTTGCCGCAATAAAGATCACCAACTTTTGAATTCTATCTCTGGAGTGCTGCTCGCTTCTTCCAATTTGTATCTGCGTAAGGACCAAGCCAGGACCTTTGCGGGCTTTGCACCCACCTCCTTAGGGTCTTCATAATGCTGTGCCGACTTGACTTTAGATAAATATATAGATATGGTCTCATTGCTCAGCAGCGTGTGCTTGTAATGAGGTGACAGGAGGCAGGTCCCGTCCCTCCATCTTGCTGATTGTAGTTTTTTAAGAGCTGGATGGTTGCTATGGGCCAAAAGAGATACTAAATGAGAACCAAGAGGCAAAATACTTTGAGGAATGATTCCCAGGGACACCTGGAGCAGAATTAAGTATTTTAGTTTTTTTTGCTCAGAATGATGGTAACACTTTAAGGTGTGAGCTTTGGTGCCATATTGGCTGTCCATGCTCTTTAAAAGTCTGTCTTTTCCCCTGATTACCACCTGTGGAGAAATGGCTCCTAAAAAGATAAGAACAGTCTCATGCCTGAATCTAATTTAGTGGGGAAATCAATGGGCATCTGGGCCCCTAGTCAATAAAGAAAAAGGAAACAAAAGAAAACAAAAATGTACAATGTGTAAAATAAAATGTGCAATATTATCACAGATATAGTATATGCTTTCCACAGTAGAGACAAGCAGTTTATATATTTCAAACTCTCTATATACTTATACTTTCTATCCATGGGATTAGAGCCACCATTCTTCTAAAAAAGACTTTTATTCATGGAGACAGGGAGCTGCAGTATACAGTCAAGCAAGTCCGCCTCCTCACAGAGGATGACTCTGCTAACCCGCTAAAGAGACTTTCTGAGGGTGGGATGTGGAACAAAAGTAATTTCTCTTTACATAACCAACATCACTCTCAACCTCCTCCTTCCTGAGGGTGTGGTTAATTGTGAGCAGAGCCAAAGCCACTGTCTCTCTCACCTCCTGCAGCTTCCACCTCCATGACTGGTACAAGTCAATAAAAGTATTTTTGAGAAGAATGCTGGCTCTAATCCTAAAAATAGAGACATTATGGAAGCATATATTTACCATCTAAAAGGTACTTATGTGGTCTGTGGGTGGTGACAGGTTTTCTTTAACTATTACGTGTAAGCAATTATTTGTACTCAACATGAACTGATCCCAAAATACAAGTATTTACTTCCCAAGTTTACCAAACTGTACACAATTACTGCAGTGAAAAAGAAAACCATTTACATACAAACCAGTTTTTTGATGCCACAACCAAATCCCTAAAAAAACACCTTTGCCCACTCTTTACCTTAATAACTTCCTCAGTACCCCTATCATACCCCAAGATGAAGAGAGCAGACGGTCATGCATGCTGCTCTATTCATCTCTATGGCACTGAAGGAGATAAAGGCTAACTTGTTGTTACTGGAGAAACCTTTTAAGGAAAATACTTCCAACTCCTCTGATCTGTACCCAATATAATTGTTCTGCTATTGCATCTTTTAACTGGATCTTTATCTGTATCTGGCATTTCCAACTATGGCTTTAGCTGACTTCATCTCCAGTTCTATAGCTCACAAATCCAAAGGCTTGACCTGAAAGATGATATTTTTAAACTATGTTTCTAGGTTACAGAATCACAGATAGGTGCATCTGAAGTGATAAAGCCACTAAACCTAAATACATTTCAGGCAAAATCTGACTCCTCAATTTCACATTGTCACGGGTGGTCCCGCGATCCATATCACGGATCGCGGGGTCACCCGTGCCTCTCGCTCCCCGCCTGTGCGCCGCAAGCGCAGCTTATGTGTCCCGGCTCCTGTCCCGGCCTCTCCAATCCCGGCTGCCGCTGCTCCTCCGTCCTCGGCCGTGCGCACGCGTCCCCGGCTCCTAGGGCGCGCGCACACCAACTTCTTCAGATTTAAAGGGCCAGCGCGCCGCTAATTGGCGCTGGCCATTTCAGGTAAACTATTTATTCCTGCCTCTTCCAGTGATCCCTGCCGGATCTTTGTGCCCTGTGCCTTGGAGAAAGCTTTGTTTATGCCGTGCGCTGTTTATGTGATTTTCCGTTGTGACCCTGGTTCTGTTTTTGACTTTGCTCCTTTGCCGCCTGCCTTGACCTATTGCTACGTCTCTGACTCCGATCCTGTGCTGCCCGTCCTGACCTCCTGCCTGTCCCCGACTACGAGTTTGCCTGCCGTTTCTGTACCCCGACCTTGGCTGCGATTGCAGACAAGTCACGCCTGTGGAACGACCTGGTGGTACCACGCCGCAGCAAAACCAACCTGCTTTGCGGCGGGCTCTGGTAAAAACCGGGTATCACTTAGACTCCGGACCCAGGTTGTGGCTTGTGTTATCGTCCGCAGTGGTCCAGAGGATCCACAACCTCGAACTCTGACACACATCACTTTAGTGGAGATTTTTTTTTCATTCTTTATTTAACAGACATACCATGCATAGGGCAGGAGCACTCAAGGGATTGCTTGGAGAGAGTTGTAAGTACTTCAGGATGCCCTGCGACAGAACCCATAATAAAGTCCAATCTTTGCTGTTACCATGGATTTGGTCAGCTGGAACACATGCCTTAGAGCACTAAGAAGGTGCTGCAGGATTGATTTAGGGCAGTGGTGGCTAACCTATGGCACGGGTGCCAGAGGTGGCACTCAGAGCCCTTTCTGTGGCACTCGGCCATCACCAGAGATGACCAGAGATGTCTTCCTACAGTCCCAGACAGCCCAGGACTTGCTGTGCACAGAGCTACTGTATTTTAAAGTGACAGATCTACCTGGGACTACTGGAGGAGTGGGAAGGTGTGGACAGATCTGGATTACCATTGTAGCTCCTGTTCCGGCCCTGACAATTCTTCCTGTTTATGGGACCCTAGAGGGAAGCTACAATGATCATCCAAATTTCTTTTATTTTCTGCTTTATTGATGTCCTCAGGGTGCTGAAATAAATGAAATCTGTGACAGAGCAGGGAGTGTAAATCACTAATTACATTTCTGTGTTGGCACTTTGCGATAAATAAAGTGGGTCTTGGTTGTAGTTTGGGCACTCGGTCTCTAAAAGGTTCAACATCACTGATTTAGGGGCATGAGGTAGGGGTTTAACAGAACATGGTGTCATCTAGTAAGCAGCTTGTCTCCCATATAGTGGAACCTACTGGCAGTTTTTGCTAGAGATTTTATATGGGTAAATGAATGAGATTTATCATAGAAATTCTAGAGAGGACATTTCATACCTTACCTGATGATACTAGAATTTTAATGGGTTAAAATCTGGTGATAGTATCCCTTAAACTTCAAAAATATGTCTACATTTACACATTCTCTACTGCAATTGTTCATTAAACATAGACCTATTGCCCATGAGTGAGTTTGATGTGTACCACTTGCACTGTGTGCTGCCTGGAACCTCTGGCCCATAAACTGAAACTGAACTGACATGCTGAGTTCTGTTCCAGTGTATAAGTCTTTGGGCCAGACGTTCCAGCCTGGAAAGACCTTAATGCACACCTTTTCTGTCACCACTATAAGAAGGTTATGCACAGGCAAAAATAGGATACTTAAAGGAAATCTACCATTTGATTTCACACATTATGAAGCAAACATACCTTGAGAATGCGGTAGCTACACTGATGGAGGATCATATCTTGTTTAATCCCTGAGGTGAATGGTTTTGCTGAAAAAAACTATTATGACATTCAGGACCTTGGGAACACTGGATTGCATATTCCTTGCTATACATAATCACATTACACTGAGCTTCCTGACCTTTCCAGTCTTAGGTATGGTGCAGAGATTGATTACTTCTGCCTTTACTGCCTTTCGTGGATTACATCATTCTCCTGATCAGTCTAAGAAGAGAAGCCAGACACAGGAGCGACAGAGACTCATTATCCCAAATTCTATAATTGTTTTTTCAGCAAAACCAGTCAGCTCAGGGATTAAACAAGATAAGATTCTGCATCAGTGTAGCTTTAGCATTCTCATGGTATGTTTGCTTCATAATGCATCAAATCAAATGGTAGGTTTTCTTTAAAGGGGTTGGCCACTTTATCTCATGTATTTGTAAAGTGTAAGTGTGGGGGGGGCAGGATATTAGGTAATTAACCAATATGCATCTATTAATAGTTCTGCTCCACTTTTTTGATATGTTAAGGGAAGCCTTCTGTCTTTTACCTCATCAGACAGACATTCCTGTACATAAAATTGCCACTGATGGAGGGTCATGTGATCTCTAACTAGCAATGGCTGATGGACAGTTAGAGATCACATGACCCTCCATCTGCAGCCATTTGGCTCATGAGGTAAAAGACAGGAGGTTTCACTTTACATATTTATAAAGCGGAGCAAAACTATTAATAGATATATATTGGTAAATTACCTAATATCCTGTCCCCCCACCACCACTTACATTCACATTACAAAAAACACGAGGTAAAGTGGCCAATCTCTTTAACATACTCCTTTGGATTATAATATCATGTTGCTTTGTGGAAAACTACTTAAAGGGGTTTTCCAGGAAAGTGGAAAATTCCCAAGGTGCTAGGATAAGGAAAAAACAAAGTATACTTACCATACTTTGGCTCCCAGTTCCTCCAGTACCTCTATTATTCAGGACCTGCTTCAGCCAATGAGCGTCCTTGTCAGACCACTTCTATTTTCCACTGAACTTCCCAATCGTCCAACGGTTTTCAGCATGGAACATAGGACATGTCACTTTTAATGAGAGAAAAAATGTGCAAAATCTAGTGCAAAGTTCTCCATGTGAATAGGACCTCAATGTTTTTGCCTCTATTGTACCTGACAATCACATAAAATAAGATTTCTCTAATATTAACAGCAATTAAGTGTGTGTAAATAATGTAAAAATAACAGTGATTTAAACATACTCTAAGCTTCTAATTATTATCTTCATCAACTACCAGAACAAAATTGGAAATTTGGCCATCATGCTGATGAAACTGAGGAGAACAATCATTTACTGCTGATAGAACTGATATAATAAAACCCAAAGATGGACGTGTTGTGTCGATTTATTGTTCAGTAGATATGGAGTCTACAATTAGATAAAGCTGCAGAATTATTTTTGACATCAGTACAAATTATACTTTTAAAATTCACATTTGAAAACTGCCAAAAAAATTGTGTATTCCTCCACCTATTCATTATGTTCCAATTCTTTCCTGCATTTGGCACACCTCCAAAAGAAAAGGATATCGCATAATGTAAGCCACCAAGTGGCATAACAAACAAGATGCTAGAAAATAATAAAGACAATAAAAACAATTTAAAACACAGTTAATACCAAATGATACAAGTGCCTACTCAGTAAGGAGCCAGATGTCAATTTCCAACATAAACAGTATAGAGTTAGCACCGGCTTTACAGCATCAAGAATATACACACTCACGCACTGGGGCTCATTTACTAAGGGGCCGCAGTCCGCACGGAATACCAGACGAATTCCGATGTGTGCCTTTCATGCAACAGAAATTGGGGGGCGGGCCGACAGACGATCCGACGGATTCGGACAACGCGCTGGATTTAACATTCAAAATCCTGTTGCAAGCCAAGCACTTACATGCACCAGGAAGAAGATGGTGAACTCCGGCAGACCTGAGCGGGGAAGCGACACATGCAGGAAATTGGACGCCCGATCTTAGCAAATCACAGCAGCTCCGTATCCTCGTCGGACAACGCACCTTGGGGATCACGACGGGACAAGTAAATAAATGTGCCCCAATAAGTAAAGAAAAAGTAAAACCATTACACAACTTGAGAAGCCAGTTTTTCATTTTTGACTGAAAGATAGAATAAACCCATGAGGTCTATCAAACTAAAAAATGCTCTCATTTATATAAAAAAAATTCTATATGTAATTAGTAAGGTTGCAAAAAAATAACTGGCCTGGTCAGCATCACAGGACAGGAAATATGCAGCTAATGCGTTTTCTAGTCAGGTCATTGTCCTCTGCTGTACATTCACTTTTCTCCGTAATGTAGTTTTGTCTCATAGAACTGTCAGCAAAGCAGTTCCGCGGCTGAGAAACATTTTGACAGGTGACAATTTCTCGATGATGACAGTTTTAAACTATCAGTTAGTCATCCGTTTTATGGCTCTTTATTATTTTATTGACCCAGATATCCTTGGAACGCGCTACCGTGTGATGACATCATAGCCTGCCATATGCGATCATGCTTTATTGATGTTTAATTGAGGAGTGATGTGAAAATGAGCAATTACAAGTCACATTTTAGCAAATGCACTATGTAACTATACAGAAATGTCGGTTAGTTCCACATGAATTGTTTCAGCTGAATGCTGAATAAAAGCTATTTTCCAAAACTTACTTAGCACTCCGGGCAATTGTCCAAATGTCGGTATTTAACTTGCCTACCGTCCAAATGTTTCTATGCAAAGCAGGGTATCTGCATCTATCATTCCTGAAATTGTTTTTATCCACAAAAGACATACAGTACACAGACAGAATGTTATCAAACTATATTAAATGTACTCAAAATATACAAGGAGGCATAACACATACAAATGGAACAATAGCTTGTAACAGGAAGGTTTTATTTCAGCTGTTTACTGAGAAACAGAGCAATTGTAAAGCTTCAGTGGAGAGTCCCATAGCCTCCTCGCTGGTTTTACTCTGAAAATATAGCCAAGTCATTTACACACAGAAACAATAAAACAGGTGCACAAGGATGATAATTCTGCCCAATCAGACAAGACTACAAAATAATGAAAACAAGAATAAAACCGCACAGTCCAAATATACATTAAGGTTCAACAAAGTGTCACCAAGCTGCTTCCTCATGAAAGCTTTCTATTAGTAATAGAAGCTCTTCCAAATCTCACCACGCCATTCTTTTACAATTTAACTGACCAAAGCAGTAAAAATTAAAGGGATTTAAATAATTTTGAAAACATAAAAACACAGATGTTCTCCTTACGTCATCCACCAGGCAGTGGAAGCACCTGGTCCATGTGGCGGTCGAACTCTGAAAAAAAAATTCAAATACTCACCTTTTCCTTCCCCCCGCAGCTCTCTTCTCTTTATTCACTTATCTTCCGTATTAATGCACTGCTCTATTGCTGGAGCATGTGATGATCCCATCGCATCTGTAAACAAAAGAGCCATGCATTAAGGTGGAAGAGAAGTGAAGGAAGAGAAGACAGCTGTGGGGGAACGGGTAGGGTGAGTATTGGATTTTTCTTTTTTTTTTTTTTTGACAGATTTTGGCCCGGAAACAGGACTTTAGAAGCAAGGGGTGGAGGCATGCTATAGGAAAGGGAACATGGGAGGAGGGGGCATGCTACAGGAAAGGGGACATGGAAGGGGGCAACTGCAAGAAAGGGGACATAAGGGGCATGCTACAGGAAAGAGGACATGAGAAGGGGCATGCTACAGGAAAGAGGACATGAGAGGGGGGCATTCTACAGAAAAAGGGGCAATGAAGGATGGTGGCATACTACAGGAAAGGGGATATCGGAGGGGGCAGGAAAGGGGACAATGGAAGCAGGGGAGGCCTAAAACAGGTAAGGGAACAATATAAGTGGGGGGGAGGCTTTTCTTTAGGGAATATAAACTAAGTGCACTTTGAGTTACGGTGGGACATGCAAATATACATTTTTGGCTAGACAACAGACCCCATCCCCCTGCCTGAGAAAATTTATGCTCACAGACCATCACTGGGCAAAACATGGTTGGGGACCACTGCCGTAAGTAACAGAACCACACTTCATGGACTATGTCTGGATTTGAAACTAGGCTTTATTCAAGAGATCAAGATTGAATTGCAGTACTGAACAGAATCTAGAATGGAGTGGTGCTAGTTTTGAAAGAAAGCATGCTTATTTTACAAACCATAAATTAATTAATTAAATAGAACTAAATTAAAGCAGAGATACTACATTTAGGGGCATGTACTAACACGTCTAACATAATAGGAATACCTTGTTAACAAAACAAAAGTGCATGCATATGGCTAGGAAATAGCACCAATTTATGGTCAGTGAGTTCTGAAAGAAGAACCGCAACAATCCTTTATAGATTTTAGTGCACGAGTGTTCCATGAAAAAGGGATCAGAAACCCCTCTCAAGTCACAGAATTAGATGTGTTTTTTCTAGTAGAGATCTGCGAATTGTGTTAAAATTAGTTTCGTCCCGATTCCCGAATTTTCAAAAAAATTTGATTCGACCCGAATCGAATCACACAATCACGTTAAAAACCTAGGCATTTATGTATAGGGAGCGTGGTTTGGTCTCTCAAACAAATGCTTGGTTTTAGTATGACACGCACATGACAGCCGCGGCTCTTAGAATCCTTCACTCGTCACTTCCATGTCATTACATAGGCAACTTCCCAAATAAGCGAAGCGGGAACGCAGCCTGACAGGTAACGTCTGTGCCACTCGAAAGGACCTGAGCTAAGGGCCAAGATCCCTCTATAACATCAAAGAGTGCACTCTTTTTACACTGAGTGGCCAACTTATAGTGTGAAGGTGGCATCAGAAGCAGCAAGGCAGCATAGTGTCACATGATATAGTTGGTGGGTGGCATCAAAAGTGCAGCAGAGCCTCCGATGCATAATATCTAGTTGGAAGGTGCATCAGTAGCACAGGAGCCCAACTTTACTGAAAACCCCCTTTAACATAATGCATTTACTACACTGTATAGGTATAGAAAGTGATATAATCCTCAATATGATTCGTAGGTGAGGGTGGTTGACCATAGAAAGTATATGTTGGGTTACGTGAAACATAACTGTTATGATTAGAGATGGGCAAATTTGTTAAAATTTGTTTTGTCCCGATTCGCCGAATTTTTCGAAACAATTTGATTCAACCCGAATCGAATCAAAACGAATCACGTTAAAAAACAGGCATTTCCTGGCTGCAGAGAGCCTGCAGGGTGTTGTAGAACGTTATGCCATGCTTAAATATGCATAGGTAGCATGGTTTGGTCTTCAAACAATGCTGTGTTTTAGTATGACACGCTCTTAGAATTGCTTCATTTTTCACTTTCATGTGTACTTACATAGGCCAACTTCCCCAAATAAGCGAAGTGGGAACGCAGCCTGACAAGGTAACATCTGTGCCAGCTCGAAAGGACTGAGCTGTAACATCAAAGAGTGCACTCTTTTTACACTGAGTGGCACAATGATATAGTGTGAAGGTGGCACCAGAAGCAGCAAGAGCGGCAGAATGGCACAATGATATAGTGTGTTGGTGGCATCAAAGGCAGCAGGAGCAGGAGCCCGTAGAGTGGCACAATGATATAGTGTGAAGATGGCATCAGTAGCAGCAGGAGCCCGCAGAGTGGCGCTATGATATAGTGTGAAGGTGGCATCAGAAGCAGCAGCAGGAGCCCACAGAGTGGCACAATGATATAGTGTGAAGGTGGCATCAGAAGCAGCAAGAGCGGCAGAGTGGCACAATGATATAGTGTGAAGGTGGCATCAGTAGCAGCAGCAGCAGGAGGAGCCCACAGAGTGGCACAATGATATAGTGTGTTGGTGGCATCAGAAGCAGCAGGAGCCCGCAGAGTGGCACAATGATATAGTGGGAAGGTGGCATCAGAAGCAGCAGCAGCAGGAGCCCGCAGAGTGGCACAATGATATAGTATGAAGGTGGCATCAGTAGCAGCAGGAGCCCGCAGAGTGGCACAATGATATAGTGTGAAGGTGGCATCAGAAGCAGCAGGAGCCCGCAGAGTGGCACAATGATATACTTGCCCATGCTCCTCTGACCTCTGGCATCAACAAGGCATCTTTCCGCCCACAGAACTGCCGCTCACTGGAGTTTTTTTTTTTTCGGACCATCTCTGTAAACCCTAGAGATGGTTGTGGTGAAAATCCCAGTAGATCCGCCAGTTTCTGAAATACAGACCAGCCTTCTGGCACCAACAACCAGCCACGTCAAAGGCACTCAAATCCCTTTCTTCCCCATACTGATGCTCGGTTGAACTGCAGGAGATTGTCTTGACCATGGTCTACATGGCCAAATGCACTGAGTTGCCGCCATGTGATGGTTATTAGAAATTAAGTGTTACGTCAGTTGGACAGGTGTACCTAATAAAGTGGCCGGTGATAGTACATTATGCAGGGATCAAAATGCTTGCCAAGTGGTCTTCATATCCATGCTCTCATGACCCCTATCTTGATCTGGAGGCCACAAGCAGATAGACCCAGAGCTCTCTTGTCACGCCTCAAGTTTTTAGTCTGTTATTGCCATCTGTTGTAAATAATGGGGCACTTAGAGTCGACTGTTCACGTTCTTCACTGCTAAAACAGCTTGCAGGTATTTAAGAACGTGTGAGCCCATTGGGCTTCATGCGCAACAATTAGGGGGGGGGTGTCTGATTCGGATGAGCGCCATATTTAACCTTTACATGTGTTGCACACCCTTGTAAAGATGCCCACAAATAAGATGGTGAACTCTGTTGGACCAGTGTGGGAAGCGACACATTCTTAGTGATAGCCACACCCTGCATTATAGATGGACAATGCACTTTCAGTGAACTCCAGTGGACCTGGTAGTAAGTGTGCAAAACAATGCTGCCAGAAGGTGTTGTAATACAAAGTGTCGGTGAATAAAAACGCAAGCAAAGGGAGAAACTAATTTATTAAAAAAGTCCACTAGGCTGAAAACTGGTGGACAGAAAAAATCCGCATGCCAAAAATAGGAGCAAACTTTCATAATAGATGTGCCCCGTGTGAGAGACAGACTAAACAAGCAAGTGAAATGGTAACACCATGTTGACATCTATTGATGCTTCCAGGCATGGATACAAAGATTTAGGGAAAATATACTTTCTTTTTTGGCTCTGAACACCCATTTGTTTATCCTATTAGCATAAACCAATAATTTCTTACTGTGGCTACACATATAGAAATTACAAATTATCAGGTTTATGGTCTTCGCTGTGCTCATTCATGAAATCATAAGTTGAGGAAAGCAATCCCACAATGATGTATAAAAAGAGAAAACAAATTACTGTTAAAGTGATGAATAAAAGACAAGTTGGCTATCGTGTAACATGCCTGACAAGAGAGAATAACTGATTACCGCTCATCAAGCACCAGAAAAGACTTGAAATATACATGACAAGGTGGCCAGCCTCTGTATGCGATAATGACTCTAAAAAACAGGGGGGTGTTTGCAGTCTTCAACTTTGCCTACAGTTACATGCAGATTTTGTAAATGAAAATTATAGTGTAGGCTTGTTCTTGCTTGCCTCTGCCTTCTGCTGAAGTAATGCATTCTGATCCGTTGCCACACAGTAAGAAACCATCTCGCCATTCTTTTACTGGCACTGATAAGAACGGGATTGGATGAGTTTAAAAAAACACTTGATTGGCAAAACTTCATATTTAGAGTTTTCTAGAAATGAAACCGAACAATTGCCAAGTTAACGCGAGCAGCCAAGCTTCTCAGGTTAGCACTTTAGATCTTATAAGGCAGGCAGATTTACTGTTACATTTTTCCACACGGAATGTGTTTTCTGTTGCTGCTGTTAAAGATATCTCTTACTGATTCAACATATTGTTTGATCTTTATGTGACATTTTTTATGGTTGTACCACTACAATTTATCATTCAATAATTTTCATTTACTTAAAGGGGTTTACCAAGTATTTAACCTTTCGGGACCTAGGACGCCTATTTAGCCTCTAGTACGCGGCCCATTTTTCAATCGCCCTGTGTCACTATAAGTGCTTAGCTTGGAACGCTATAAGATATCAGGAGATTTTGAGAATTTTTTTTTCATGTGACTCATTGGGGGATTACTAATTCTGGCGCAAGCACGACTGTCGGCATCGGAGATCAGTCTCTAGAAAGCACTGCCAATGTTTAAAGTGGCGCATGGCTTTAAGTAAATAATGGGTAGACGGTAACAATCAGCGTGCGCCATAAAAATGCCAACATCAATTAGATTTGTGCCAAAACATCTACATGACTGGCGCCTTAATTTTGCTCTCTGCCATTTTTTGTCCTGGTCTATTGTGCGCCAAAAATTTCACCCAAAAATGCACAAAATACACATAAAGTGCACAGTAATGTGGAAACATTAGGCCATGCCACTTGCCGCCAAAAGAGGAGGGTAGGGTAGTCGAAACATGTGTTCTTCTGGCGCAAACTAATTAAAATGATTTGCAAACAATTCTGCGCCCCAAAAAAAGAAATCCGACATTAGGCGCAGATACGATAGTACATGTCCCCTATGTTATCTTCAAATTGGTTAACAAATTTGGATGAAATCTTATTTTCAAAGTTCTGAATTCTCTACTTTTGATGCAGATAATATACGCACCCAAATAAATTCATAAGCTTACGTTTACTAAATGTGTTAGTGGCATATTTTTTTAAATTTCCACTATTGTTACTAATGTTATGAGGCTCAGGACTTTGGTCCATTTAAAAATTTGTGGAATATCACCAAAAACGTATTAGAGGGACTGCTACTTTATTTACTGTGAGGGCCTAAATAATAAGAATGTAAATTACCCGTTTGGAAATACACCCCTCAAAAAGGCCTTTTAAGAAGTTTGTTAACCCCTTTAGGTGTAGGTATTTTTTGACAAGACTTTCATTTTGGGTGCAAAATCAAACATTTGCAGTGGATTAAATTAAAAAGGCTCCATAAAGTTTGATACCCAATTTCTCCCGAGTACACGGATCCCCATTGTGGTGGTATCTGCAGTATGGGGCGCACGGCCAAGCATAGAATAGAAGGAGGCGCCCATCCAGGGCATTAATGTCACAATGTAGGCATAGTCTTTTTTTTTTTTTTTTTTTTTTAATGTGGACTATAGGGCTTTTTTTCACCACATGAGATGCCACTTTCTGGTACATAATTTTGGGGCATTATAGCTGATTGGTGAGATTTATGTAACTTTTGTTGGTGGAGGAAAGAAAATATATATTTTTTGGAAGATTTGCTTTTTGGGGCTGTTATCATACGCATAAATGGTAAATATTTTTATTCTATCGGGGACCACGATTACAAAAAACCTCATTTACTATAGATTTTTTATTTTACCCCATTTGTATGAAGAATAAAACTCATTTGGAGAAATTAGTACATTTTAGCATCACACATCTTTTCATATGCTAATTTTTTATTTTCAGCTGACAAAAAGGTTTTTGTGTTTTCTTTTGCACAGCAACACAGTGAAGTTCCATAACAATTTGGTTTAATTATACAGTTGTCACGGATGCGGCAATACCAAATATGTGGTTTTTTTTTTGTGTTGTGTTTTTTATACTTTAGAGTGTTTTATGGGGTTGACATTTTAGGGGCTTAATATACTATATATATTATAGATATTATATATATAATATTATATAATAGATTTATTCTATGTTTAACCTTAGTGTTTAACTTTTTTTCTACAAACTTCTACAATGGCTAGACGCTGGTTCAAGTTAATTCACTGCTCTGACAATACTAATTCATTGTACAGCATGTAAAGACTGTCTGAGCATGCGATGATGCGTCAGACAGTTTACAGTCCAGCCCGCATGGGCAGATATAACGCCCTGGTGCACATACGGCTTAAGTTACCCCCTCAAAGGACACAGGGATGCAAATTGATCAGTGAGGGTCTGACTGGCTGGAACCCCACCGGACTCATTAATGGGACACCCCACTGAGGTAAAATACCAGTACACATCCTCCACACAGCCTGTTGCTGCTGTCTCCAGTCTTATGGCAATACCCTCCATCAGTGCCTGCAGGATCTGGATTTATACAGAGCCTCCCTAACCTTGCTGCATAACACGGTCACTTCTATCTTCCCAGCCCCATTGCAAATCTGAGCTGTGAGCATCCTTTAATCAGACTGTTATCCAAAACAGCATTCTCAGATATTGGAAATAGACCTCTGTCTCTGCCTTTAACTTTTGCTGTGTTTGTAGTGTTGAATAAAAACAGACTGTAAGTTTGATGTTTCTACATCTGTCTCCATGAGGGATCCCTGAACTGCAGCATACTTACATGGGAGTCCCCCAGGGGGAATCCTCCTCATACTACTGCCATCCCCCTCTTCATGCATCCCTCGCTGGACTTGCCCAGCTTGGACTCGGCCAAGCCGGTCGTGACAAGTCTAGCCTAGGCGCACCACAACCAGCCACTCAGGAAACCAGGGGAATGTAGCTGCCCCAACGCTTATGCTAGGTCCTGCAGGAGAACGTTGCACCTGGGCCCTTTGTGTTGCATGTATCTACTGTAGGTGCAGCAGGTTTTTCTGCACAAATTGTTTTTGCGAGATGGTAAATCTGGCATAGTGCAAGCGAGGGAGAGTGTACTTTAGAACAATTATATTTTTATCTAGGTTACTCTTCAAATGCACCAGACTGTTTGACACCATGCATACTTTTTGGGACATGACTTGCTGTGAGCCACTCCAACCTTTTCCCCTATTACCTTTTAGTTGGAAATACCTTAACACAGGGGGCATGAATTTCAGACACAAAATACACACCCAATGTGTTCGAAAGAATGGTCAAATTTTTACTCCTAACAGTAGCTAAATTCTGCTATGTTTGCTTTGAATAGTGAAACATTCATTTTTCTCGGCAAGTGACTAAAATATCTATATTCCAGTGAGTTATTCAGTCTCTATTGACTCAAGCTCCTCATAAGGCAGTTTGAAGCTTTTTCTTGGGTAATTTCATCTGCTGCATGTGGAGGAAAAATATTGCTGTACCATGCGTAAAGACGAATGCCTTTTCCTCTGTCCTCCCACCCATGTATATGAACTTTGTGAAAAACACAAATTGGAATGGTGAGTGTGTCTTTAAATTCTTATGATATTTGTTATTAAATTGAGTGTCTGAATCTTGGAACGTAAATTGATGTCCCCAGGTTTTTGTAATGAAGTGGCACGCAATCTCTGTCAAAGAGTATCTCTCTGTGTAAGGGGCTTTAACACAACAGTAAAATGGCATGTCTGTCCGTATTTTTTTGCACAGCGCAAGGCTATGCTAAATCCCTCTTAATGCATCATCTCACATCCCATTGTTAATGGATGTGTGTATATTTGTTAACCCTTAGTTACCAAGTTCTTTTTTTGCTCTTCTTCAAATGGACAATGGGGCTCATTTACGTTACCCGGTCCGCGAGTTCACTGCAAAGTGCATTTTTCCTACGAAATTGCTATGCCGTATTGTCCGCCTGATATCATGCATGTGTTGCTTCCCCGCTCAGTGCGCCGGAGTTAGCATCCTTTTCGGGGTGCATCTAAGTGACACAATTTGAAATTAAATCCTGCACTCAGTCTGAATCGTCGGATCATCCGATGGCACGCCCCCCCATATACTGACGCATGAAAGCTGCGCAAAATCCGATTGTGTGCAAAAATCTCAGCACAGATCACCTGTTTAACTACCGTCCAAGCTGCTTGCATGCTCGAAACGCGAACAGCCGATGAAGTGTGATCAGACCCTTAGTTAATGAGACCCAATATATTGGAATAGCTTTACATATACATAACAATGTTCTTTTCCACGATGCTTAAGACTTTAAGTGGATAGGGTATTGTTATTAATTAAAGGTCATCTACAACCAGATGAGGACTGTAGCAAATGAGCCTAAGGGGCGCCATTATCGATAGATTAATGGAACCTGAAGCCCCTCATTAATTTGCATACAGTCTTTCATCCTGGTGGTAGATATCCTTTAAATGTTTTTCTTAATGGATTAATTGAATTGCTTTTTTGTCATTAAAGTAATAAAATTGAACTTTTATCAAAATATGTTAAAAACATGTTCATCATCAATCCATCGCTCTTCCCCAGGTTTAGCTACAGATAAATAGTGTGCATGAACTTCTGAAACTGTAAGCTTTGTCTCCCTGCTCCTGCTTCTACATTCTGTCTTCAGCTAACAGATTGAAGGGGGGCAGACGTCAAAGGGTTGTGTATTTTGGGTCCCTAGAAACACAGGAGAATTTCCTCTACAATAATACATTAGAAGTGGAGAATTTCCACTGTTAAAGTTAAGGTCAGGAATGAAGAGCTAATAGATATAATAAAAAACTAATTTTTACTGCAAACTTAACAGTATCTGTGACACCTAGAAACTAGAGATGGGCTAATTGGTTTTAACTTCGGTTAGAATTTCAGGAAAAATTCGATACGCCACGAAGCCGAAGTTTATGCTGATTTGCGGGAACGAAGTTGGTTTTTTCCCCTCATGTTTCTGCTAAATGGGCACCAGAACAACGTGTTACATGGAGCAGAGAACTCTGGGAAGGAGAAAGGAACACCCCTGATGACATCTGCCGACCTGTAAGCCAATCAGCGACCGGCAGGCTTATGTGACGTCAACACAGCCTATAAATCCAGCCATTTTCTATCTCAGCACTTCACACTTCATGTGTAGCGTCAGCTGCTGCTATTGTACTGTGCGATTCTTGCTACAATCCCCCCGGCTGTTCTCTAAGGGGGATCTGTATACCCCAAATAGAGTTCTATTTAGTGACAAAATCGATAGGAAGAAATCTGTTTGACTTTCATGCATCTGCAGTAGCGATTGGTGGACCAATCCCTGTTGTTCTTTAAGGGATGATACCCCAAATAGCAGTTCTATTTAGTGACAAAATCGAATAGGAAGAAATCTGGTTTGTGACTTTCATGCATCTGCAGTAGCGATTGGTGGACTAATCCACTGGCTGTCCCTCTAAGGGGTGATCCTGTATACCCCAAATAGCAGTTCTATTTAGTGACAAAAATTGAATAGGGAAGAAATCTGTTGACATTCATGCCTTCTGAGTAGTGAACTGTCAGTCGTGGGGTATCTGTAAACGCACATTGCAATACCTTTGGGGGCTCTAGTTTACAGCCAGATTTACGTGTGAAATCCACATAGTTTATACAGTGATTTTCGCTGAAATTACACTGGCAGTTGGGGTATCTGTTACGCACATTGCAATCCCTTTGGGGCTCTAGTTTACAGCCAGTTTTAATGTGAAATCCACATAGTTTATACGGTGATTTTCCTGAAATTACACTGTCAGTGTGGGTTCTGTATAAACGCACATTGCAATACCTTTGGGGCTCTAGTTTACGCCAGATTACGTGGAAATCCACATAGTTTATACAGTGATTTTCGCTGAAATTACACTGTCAGTTGTGGGTATCTGTATAACGCACATTGCATACCTTTTGGGGGCTGTAGTTTACAGCCAGTTTTAAGTGTGAAATCCACATAGTTTTATACAGTGATTTTCGCTGAAATTACACTGTCAGTTGTGGGGTATCTGTATAACGCACATTGCAATACCTTTTGGGGGCTCTAGTTTACAGCCAGATTTACGTGTGAAATCCACATAGTTTATACAGTGATTTTCGCTGAAATTACACCTGTCAGTTGTGGGGTATCTGTATAACGCACATTGCAATACCTTTTGGGGGCCTAGTTTACAGCCAGATTACGTGTCAATCCACATAGTTTATACAGTGATTTTCGCTGAAATTACACTGTCAGTTGTGGGGTGATCTGTATAAACGCACATTGCAATACCTTTGGGGACTCTAGTTTACAGCCAGATTACGTTTGAAATCCACTAGTTTATACAGTGATTTTCGCTGAAATTACACTGTCAGTTGGGGTATCTGTAACGCACATTGCAAGCCCTTTTGGGGGCTCTAGTTTACAGCCAGATTTACGTGTCAAATCCACATGTGGCACACGGCCCTGCGCCAACCACAGCATCACCATCCATGGCCTGGGAGAGACGGTGTCAGATGCGGTCCATTCTGCAGGACGCGAAACGCAGCAGCACCTAGTGGCACACATGGTTTCAGCAGTCAAGGCTCAGCACCTCTGTGAAGGAGCTGTTGCTGTTTTGTCTTTGACATCATCTCCCGTCCAGATGCTTGCTCCTGCTAAGCAGGCGCCAGAAGTACGTCTGAGCGAGGCGATTACACAAAAGACAACTCTATGCGTCCAGCCATCCTAGGTGCAGAGCTGACCAAGCTCTTGTCGAAGTTGTGGGTACACAGTCTCTCCCTTTCCAAGTCGTGGACTCCACCTTCAGAGAACTAATGGCTGTGCCGAACCGAGGTGGAGAGTTCCAAGCGCCAAATTTTTTTTTCCAAAAAGGCTGTGCCAGCCCTTCACCAATATGTACCAACATAAGGTGGCCAGTCCTTGAGCTTGATTCATTTCTTCCAAGGTGCACGCAGCACGGACGTGTGGAGCTGTAATTATAGTCAGGGCCAGTATATTCCTTCAGCCCACTGGGTCAATGTGCTTCCCGCCCAGCCCCCACAACTTCATCAACAGAGAGACGCTTTCTCCTCCACGTTGTCAAACTGCTGCTCACTGCGCCAGTGTCCTCTCCTCCTCCTTCTCCACCACCACCTCAGCCTACACCAGTGCTGCACCTCATACCACCCATGTGCAGGGCACAGCGGTGTCACACAGTTTACTAACCTGGTGTTGCCTGTGGCAAACAAAGTCACACAGGGGAGGAACTGCTCCGCAACAGCAAGAAGAAATCAATGTGTGGCTTTTCGCTCCGCGACAACTAAAAATCGAACCATGGTGACAGACAATGGAGGAACATGGGGGTCCTGTCAGTCGCCAGACTGCGGGATGAATAACGTCATTCTCTTCTTCTGTCCTGGAACTCATGCTGCAAAATCTGTGGGTCAGGGCATGGAAAAGTGGAGACTACATCTCATGGCCACATGAGTCGGCTGGGGCTGAACTGAGGAGGAGGAGGACATTGGAGCACGAGCAGAGTCCTGGTGCAAGGAGACGAGAGGAGGAGCAGGAGCATCCGAGGAGGTAGAAGACGAGCAGATGACCCAGAAGCACCGTGGCATATACTGTGGATATGGAGACCGGGAGCCCTCAGAGTCACTTGCGCAATGTGCCCGCAACATGCTGCTTTGCCTAACTAGTGACAGTCGAATAGTCAACATCCAGCATAGGGATGACGTTTGCTCTCCACCCTCTTGGAGCCTCGCTACCGCTCAAATGGGTGATTTTTTCCTGCTGCTGAGAGGAAGGACAACTGGCATACTATAGAGAAATACTGAGCACACCAGTTGGCTGTGCCTATGTGCATTGTCCATCCTCTGTAGAGTCGATCGGGGATTCCTGGCAGTCATTGCTCATACTACTACCACGGCTGCTGTGGGGAGCTGGGGGGTAGGAGCAGTAGCATTCCATCAAAAGTCACTTAAGTCTGGATTCCTTAATGAGCAATTTTCCTTCACCCCCCTAGTGAGGAGGGTAGCCGCCACCGCAGCACGAAGCCATCACTTACCTCTAGGACATGAGCAGACCCTGCACCAGCAGGTGGTAGCCTACTTGGACGCACTTTACCACCTGAGGTAAGGATCCCATGACTACTGGCAGCCAAACAGTGACGCGTGGCCGAACTTGCGGGTTTGCAGTAGAGAAGCGTCCTGCCTGGCCAGATAGTGGCATCAGAAGCGGGTGTTCAGTGCAGCGGGGGCCATCGTTACCCCCAGGAGAAACCGCTTGTCACCCGTAATGTGGAAGACTGACCTTTGTCAAATGATCAGGCTTGGATCGGCCAGGATTTCAACTCACCAATGCCTAATCATCAGATTAGATCAGCCTCCTCCAACGTTTAGAAATGAGTCGGGTTCTAACTACCTGCCTCAGGTCTATTCTGATGCTGCCACCCGCCATCTGCTGCTGAGTTGCTCACCACTCTGCCTCCCTAACCATCTTTACCAGGGACTGGAATTGTCCACCACCTCACACTATATCATGATGCCACACTGCAGGCTCCTGCTGCGTCTGATGCCACCTTCACACTATATCATTATGCCACTCTGCGGGCTCCTGCTGCTGCTTCTGATGCCGCCTTCACACTATATCATTGTGCCACTCTGCGGGCTCCTGCGCTGCTTCTGATGCCACCTTCACACTATATCATTGTGCCACTCTGCGGGCTCCTGGCTTCTGATGCCACAACACACTATATCATTGTGCCACTTGTGGGCCTCCTGCTGCTGCTGCTAGCTGATGCACCAACACACTATATCATTGTACCCCTCTGCGGGCTCGTGCTGCCCCTTCACATCTCATGTGCCACTCTGCGGGCTCGCTGCTTCTGATGCCACCTTCACACTATACATGTGCCACTCTGCGGGCTCCTGCTGCTACTGAGACGCCTTCACCTATATCATTGTGCCACTGTGGGCTCTGCTGCTTCTGCTGCTATTGATACCACCAACGCACTATATTATTGTGCCATCTGCAGGTTCCTGCTGCTGTCTGATGCCACCTTCACACTATATCATTGTGCCACTCTGCGGCTCCTGCTGTTCTGAATACACCTTCACACTATCATTGTGCCACCTGCAGCTCCTGCTGGCTGCTGCTTTTGATGCCACCAACACACTATATCATTGTGCCACTCTGCCGCTCTGCTGCTTCTGATGCCACCTTCACACTATATCATTGTGCCACTCAGTGTAAAAAGAGTGCACTCTTTGATGTTATAGAGGGATCTTGGCCCTTAGCTCACGTCCTTTCGAGCTGGCACAGCACGTTACCTGTCAGGCTGCATTCCCGCCTTCGCTTATTTGGGGATGGCCTATGTAGTGCACATGGACGTGAAGGTGAAGCGATTCTAAGAGCCGCGGCTGTCATGTGCGTGTCATCCTAAAAACCGCCATTGTTGTGCAGACCCAAAACCCACGCTCCCTCATGCCTATTTAAGCGGCACCCTTTACACCCCTCAGGCTCTGCAGCCAGGAATGCCTGTTTTAACGTGATTCGTTTTGATTCGTTCGGGTTGAATCAATTTTTGGATTCAGCGAATCGTGGACGACAACAATTTTACAATTTGCCCCTCTCTACTAGAAACACATCTCATGTGCTTGTTGATTTGAGAGGGGTTTCTGACCTGTTTTCTCTGGACCCGTCCTGCTGTTGGTTTTTTTTGCTACAATATCATCAATTGTGCTGACGTTCAGTTACATGCCCCAAGTGCTTTCTAGTCTAATCTGACTTTGTTTGTCCTACAGCTATTACTCATGTTATGTCTATCTTAGTCTGCCTAATTTAGTTATTCTTATGTATTTTATATTGAATAATGTGTAAATAGGCTGTGTTACTTGCACAGTCACCCACTCCTTCTGATTCTGTTCAGTACGCTCTGCTCTTAATAAACCAATTCATCAGACATAGTCCCATGAGTGTGGTTCTGTTACTTACGGCAGGGTCCCCCCATGATTGTGTTTGCCAGTGATGGTCTGTGAGCATAAATTTTTCTCAGGCAGGGGGGGAGGGTCTGTTGTCTAGACAAAAATGTATATATGCGATGTCCCCCATAGACTCAATGTGCACTTAGTTTATATTCCCTAAAGAAAAGCCTCCCCCCCACTTATATTGTTCCCTTACCTGTTTAGGTCCCCTGCTTCCATTGTCCCTTTCCTGCCCCCTCCGAGTATCCCCTTTCTGTAGTATGCCACCATCCTCCTTGCCCCTTTTCTGTCTGACCCGCCCTCTCATGTCCCTCTTTCCTGTAGAGGCCTTCTCATGTCCTCTTCCTGAAGCCATGCCCCTTATGTCTCCTTTCTTGCAGTTGCCCCCTTCCAGTCCCTTTCCTGTAGCATGCCCCCTCTCCTTGTTCCCTTTCCTATAGCATGCCCCCACCCCTTGCTTCTACAGTCCGGTTTCTGGGCCAAAATCTGTCAAAAAAAAAAAAGAAATCCTACTCCCCATCCTCCCCCTGCCGTCCCCACAGCTTGTTGTTCTCTTCCTTCACTGCTCCTCCCCTTAATGCATGGCTCTTTTGTTTCCGATGCGATGGGATCATCACAATGCTCCAGCAATAGAGCGTGCTTATACGAGATAAGTGAATAAGAGAAGAGAGCTGCGGGGGAAGGAAAAGGTGAGTATTTGAATTTTTTTTACAGAGTTCGACCGCCAACGGACCAGGCTCTCCACTGCCTGGTGGATGACGTAAGGAGAACATCTGTGTTTTTATGTTTTCAAATTAATTTAAAATCCCATTAATTTTTACTGCTTTGGTCGTTAAATTGTAAAAGAATGGCGTGGTAGATTGGAAGAGCGTTCTATTACTAACAGCTTTTCATGAGGCAGCATCTTGGTGACACTTTGTTGAACCTTATGTATATTGGACTGTGCGGTTTTATTCTTGTTTCATTATTTGTAGTCTTGTCTGATTGGCGCGAATATCATCCTTGTGCACCTGTTTATTGTTTCTGGTGTAATGACTTGGCTTTTTTCGAGTAAAACCGCGAGGAGGCTATGGGCACCTCCACTGAAGCTTTACAATTGCTCTGTTTCTCAGTAAACGCTGAAATAAAACCTTCCTGTTACAAGCTATGGTTCCATTGTTATGTGTTATGCTCCTTGTATATTTTGAGTACATATTAAATAGTTTGATATACTTCTGTCTGTGTACTGTTGTCTTTGTGGATACAAACAATCAGGATGTCAGATGCAGATCCCCTGCTTTGCATAGAACCCTTGGACGTTTGCAAGATTAAATACGACCCATTTGGACAATTGCCCGCAGAGTGCAAGTAAGTTTTGGAAATAGCTTTTATTCAGCATTCAGCTGAAACAATTCATGTGGACTAACCGACATTTCATATAGTACATAGTCTATTTGCTAAAATGTGACTTGCTACACTTGCCCCTCATTTCACAACATGCCCCAATATCATCAATAAAGCGAATGATCGCATATGGGCCGGCTATGAGCTCATCACACGGTCGCGGTTCCAGGATATTGGGTGCAAAAAAATATACAGACCATAAAACGACGATCTAACTGATAGGTTTAAAACTGTCCAATCGGAAATTGTCACCTGTCAAAATGTTTCTCCAGCCGCGGAATGCTTGCGAATCTTCTTGAGACAAAATACATTCGGACGAAAAGTTGAATGTATCATCGAGGACATGACCTGACTAGAAAACGCATTGCTGCCTATTTCCTGTCCTGTGATGCAGGACCCGGCCAGTTATTTTTTGCAACCTTACTATTACATATAGAATTTTTTTAGTAACATGAGAGCATTTTTGTTGATGTACCTCATGGGTTTTCTATCTTTCAGTCAAAATGAAAAAATGGCTTCTCAGTTGTGTAATGGTTTTACATTTTCTTTACTATTGGGCACTTCATTTACTTCTGTCCCATCGTGATCCCCAAGGTGCGTTGTCCGACGAGGATACGGAGCTACCGTGATTCACTAATATCGGGCGTCCAATTCTGCATTTGTCGCTTCCCCGCTCAGTCTGCCGGAGTTCACCATCTTCTTCCTGGTGCATGTATAGTGCTTGGCTTGCAACCGGATTTGTAATGTTAAATCCAGCGCGTTGTCCGAATCCGTCGATCGTCTGTCGGCCCGCCCCCACAGAATTTCTGTTGCATGAAAGGCCACACATCGCGCATTTCGTCTGGTATTCTGGTGATAGTGCGGACTGCGCGCCCTTAGTAAATGAGCCCCAGTGGCGTGAGTGTGTAATTTGATGATCTGTAAAGCCGGTGCTAACTCTATACTGTTATGTTGGAAATTGACAGACGGCTCTTACTGAGTAGGCAACTGTGATGATTTGGTATTAACTGTGTTTTAAATTGTTTTTAATTGTCTTTATTATTTTCTAGACTATCTTGTTGTGTATCCATTGTGGCTTACATCTGTGGGATATCCTTTTCTTCTGAGGGTGTGCCAAATGCAGTAAAAATTGGAACATAGATGGATAGATGGTCGGCAATAGCAACAATTTTTTGGCAGTTTCCAATGTGAATTTTAAAAGTATAATGTACGTACTGCAGTAAAAATATTCTGCAGCTTTATCTAATTGTAGACTCCATATTACTGAACAATAAATCGAACAACATCGTCCATCTTGGGTTTTTTAATCAGTTCTATCAGCAGTAAATGATTGTTCTCCTCATTTACATCATCTTGATGGCCAAATATTCAATTTTGTTCTGGTAGTTGATGAAGATAATAACTAGAAGCTTAGAGTGTGTTTAAATCACTGTTATTTTACATATTTACACACCACTTAATTGCTGTAATATTAGAGAAATCTTATTTATGTTTGATTGTCAGGTACAATAGAGCAAAAACATTGAGGTCCTATCACATGGAGACCTTTGCACTAGATTTGCACATTTTTTCTCTCATTAAAAGTTGACATGTCCTATGTTTCCATGCTGAAACCGTGGACGATTGGGAAGTTCAGTGGAAAATAGAAGTGGTCTGACAAGGCCGCTCATTGGCTGAAGCAGGTCCTGACTAATAGAGGTACTGGGGAACTGGGAGCCAAAGTAGGTAAGTATACTTTGCTTTTCCTATCCTAGCCACCTTGGAAATTTCCACTTCCGGATAAACCCCTTAGTAGTTTTCCACAAAGCAACATGGATATTAATCCCAAGTAGTATGTCGAGATTGGCCACTTTACCTCGTGTTTTTTGTAGTGATGTAAGATGTAATTGGTGGTGGGGGACAGTATTATGTATATTTACCACATATCTTATTAATGTTTTGCTCCGCTTTCTAAATATGTAAGTGAACCCTCCTGTCTTTTACCTCATGAGAGCCAAAGGCTTGCAGATGGAGGGTCATGTGATCTCTAACTGTCCATCGCCATTGCTAGTTGAGATCACATGACCCTCCATCGTGGCCATTTTATGTACAGGAATGTCTGTCTGATGTAGTAAACAGGCAAACGGCTCCCTTCACATACAGTGGAGCAGACTATTAATAGATGCATATTGGGTAATTACCTATATCCTGCCCCCCCACACTTACACTTTACAAAAATCTGGATAAAGTGGCCAACCCCGTTTAAAAGAAACCTACCATTTGATTTGATGCCTTTGAGGTCCCACCTACCATGAATGCTATGAGCTACGCCTGATGCCGCCATCGTCTCTTGTTTAAATCCCTAGCTGACTGGTTTTGCCTCCGACCACAACAATTGTGGACATTTGGGTCATTACTGAGTCTCGTTCACTCATGTGTCGGGCTGTTTCACTTGCGCCTGATCTCACGGCGACATGATGTAGTCCCCGAACGGACAGTACACAGGCGAACAGACTGGTTCGAGCTGATAGAAAGGCAACAGTGACTCAAATCGCCAGCCGTTACAACCAAGGTAGGCGAAGAGTATCTCTGAATGCACAGGCAGATGGGCTACAGCAGCAGAAGACCACACCGGGTGCCACTCCTTCCAGCTAAGAACAGGAAACTGAGGCTACAATTTGCACAAGCTCATCGAAATTGGACAGTAGAAGATTGGAAAAACGTTGCCTGGTCTGATGAGTCTCGATTTCTGCTGCGACATTCGGATGGTAGGGTCAGAATTTGGCGTCAACAACATGAAAGCATGGATCCATCCTGCCTTGTATCAACGGTTCAGGCTGGTGGTGGTGGTGTCATGGTGTGGGGAATATTTTCTTGGCACTCTTTGGGCCCCTTGGTACCAATTGAGCATCGTTGCAACGCCACAGCTTACCTGAGTATTGTTGCTGACCATGTCCATCCCTTTATGACCACAATGTACCCAACATCTGATGGCTACTTTCAGCAGGATAATGCGCCATGCCATAAAGCTGGAATCATCTCAGACTGGTTTCTTGAACATGACAATGAGTTCACTGTACTCCAATGGCCTCCACAGTCACCAGATCTCAATCCAATAGAGCATCTTTGGGATGTGGTGGAACGGGAGATTCGCATCATGGATGTGCAGCCGACAAATCTGCGGCAACTGTGTGATGCCATCATGTCAATATGGACCAAAATCTCTGAGGAATGCTTCCAGCACCTTGTTGAATCTATGCCACGAAGAATTGAGGCAGTTCTGAAGGTAAAAGGGGGTCCAACCCGTTACTAGCATGGTGTACCTAATAAAGTGGCCGGTGAGTGTATGCTCTCATTCTTTTCTTTCCCTTTGTGTTTTGAAATATCCTGCTAAAACCGTAATCTGCAAATCTTCCATAGTGTTGTACCTTTCTGCTGCCACAGCCCCTGGGAAATGTTTCCTTCAGTTTTAATGTCAGATTATTGCAAGTTCAAGCGAGATGAAGTCTCTGGCCTGTTTACCCCACACGGAGAGCTGTGGTGGGACACTGTTCACACATCCTGTGCCTCACTATTTGACTCTAATATAGGATTTTCCTCTATTTCTTAACTCTTACTCTATCTCTAGATTATTATCTATATTTTTTGTTCCATTCAGAGATGTAACTCTACAACCGAGTCATATATGATTGTATTTCTGATACTTTCTCTGCTTTTCACTGTTTAACACACCCTGGATCCACAAAATTTAAGTGGCAAAATTGTGTGTTCTTTCTGATCTTTGCTATTTGTTTTTTTCTTAATGTATATTAAAAAAGAGAGATTTGAAAATAAATAATGGATCTCAATTCTACTACACACAAAAGATGCAAAGCAGGGCACATCCCTCCATGATGACCATGTACCCTAATGGAGTTGGTTCATGACTTAGATATCTAATAAATACTCTATAAAGGGGAGGCAGAATCATTCATTATATGCCAATATTCTAGCATATTCTAGGATGGAAAAAGTTTTTTTGGTGCATATGTGTATTTGTACCAACAGTTGCAAGTTTCCCTCTACCTGTTCCACAAAAGAGTGGAAGAGGCATGGGTAGAGTGAAACTAATGTTTTACACTTTGACAAATGCATTGTAATTTTGTAAAGAATGTCTGAAGTTTATGACAGTCTCACACCAAGAAAGATGCATTGATTTTATTAAAAGGAATGGTATTATTTTGATGCATTTTTCTTATGTGCCCAATTGACATAGACTTCTTTAATGTCATTTGCACATAGACCGCAACAAATTTACTAGTGCCTTTCCAATTTATCTACTGCTTTATGCGAGATTTATGATTTACAACTTTCTATTTAGCCACACAATTACTCTCAAAACGAATCCATTGCCCTGATGGCGTAGAGATAGCAAGACTGCACTGAGCCAACCAATCTGCCTGCTTAGTGGGTCCCACCTATACGGAGGCCAATAACTGGTCGGCGGTCCCTCCTTGGGTTAAGTGTGAACACGTAACAAGACAGACATAACATAATAAGGCAGACTAGACGAGTTGGCAACAGTGGGAATAAACAACAACCAAATCACAATCCAAATAGAGAAGACAAATACGCAAGCAGATCAGAAACCAATAGATTTGGCAGCGTTTTCTGGCTTAAATTAAACACACAAGACATTTTACATTCTATCTTCAATGCTCTAACACCGTACATCAAATCACGCTTCATGGAGCAATGGGAGACAGATTTAGGCTGCCGAATCTCCTTGCAGAGGTGGAGACACTGGGCCAGATGTATCACTTTTCTGCACTTAAGTGTATTTGCTGCAACTATATTCTGGTGCATTGTTGCGCCTGAATTATCACAAGTTACAACCATCTGTGATGAATTGATTTCCTGCCTCTTATTAATCACTACTTTAGGTGCAATTAGGCGCAGTTTAGGCGCAGTATAGGCGCAATGTTAGATTTGGGCTCTTACATGTGATCCTCCTACAAACTCCTCCCTGCTTCTCTCCCATCCCCTAACATGAGAATAACCGCAGCACCCAGGTGTGTGACACCCTGCACCCAGGGATCTGCTCAGCAGTGGCTTCTCCTGGAGGGGATTCCCCAGTGCTGATCTTCCACTGCCCCTGTAAATCTGGCCAGTATCCTCCTCAGACACCAGTGTGGTCATCCTGTTACAAAGCACATTTTTCTGTAGTATTTTCAAAATCCTACAAACTTCTATTCTCTCCTGCTCTGAGCTGAGGCTTTTGCAGATTGTTTTGTAAATAGAAGGTCATGAACTGTAAACAGAGGCTACATATAGTGTCTGTAGTGTCTGCTGAGCTCTGCTGCTGGGGATAAGCTGCTCTTCACAAGAGCTCAGTGCTTGCTTTTCAGTTTATGCCACCTTTGGGCTGTAGTGTTATTGCACCCATTTTTTCACCTAAAAAAAAAGTCGCAAATGATGAATATTATTAGGCGCAGTAAAACATCTGAATTGGAAGGATATATGAGGAAAACCAGGTTATTTTTGCTGCATGGCTAGTTTGGTGTTTAGTCGCAAAACTGGCGCAAAAACAGTACGGCAATAAGAAAAGGTGCAAAAACCACAGAAAAAACGAGTGCTACATCTGGCCCACTGTTGCACCACCCTAGCAAAAGGAAGCCAACGGGTCTCACTGACCTCACTTAGGCTACTGCACAGGACTTATTATGTCTCCTCCCGTCTCGTCAATATGTACCCCCATCTCCCCAATAGCTGCTTTAATGCCCTAGGAGACATGGCCCATATCTGCTGGTATTGCCCTGTGGTCGCCCTGAGGTCAAATCCCTCACCCGCTCCATACTGGGTAACACAAACCCGTAACATCAGCGGTACTCCTTTTGGGAGACAAGCCTGGGAAGGCTAAGAATAAGGCACATTGCCTCATTCAATTTATTGTCCTTACCATATTCAATCTTGTTTTCTCACTGAATAAAACTTTTTTGAAACTAAACTAAGCCGACTAATGGATTTACTACATCAGAATTATCATCCAGCATCAGACACAGTGATAAATCTGGTGCAGCACCAGGCTGTCTAGTCTACCATGTCACCGTTACTTTTGGTAAATCAGCCTCACTAATTGACATGCAGAATAAATTTGGTCAATCTCATTCAGCACATCTCAGTAAAAGAATCGTATTGACCGCCAGTCATTATTACCATACATCACATTGAAGTTATTGGCTGTGGAAAGCCAAATAACACATATAAATAGTACTTTGACTTTACACAAAAACATGTAAAATGTTCCATATCTCAAGCAAAGTTGTTACTGAGCACATAGTTCATTAAAAAATATGATGAAATAAAATGTGGCCATTTTATACATCAACTGAAAAACTGTGTATAATAAAATGACAAGTTTCTCTGTTACATTCTAGAGGCAAAGCTCAGTCCAACAGTCCATGAAGTAAACTCTTAAATCTGAAGACAAAAAGCACTCATAAAGACCAAAAATAAGCTTTCCTTCACACATACTTAATTATAGTCTTTTTATTGCCTTGTAAAAACCAAGGCAATAAAAACCAATATTTTTACCAGTGTTTTTATTGTGTGTTTATATTATTTTTTAACGTGCTTATTTTATAAGATTTTTAATTCCCTTACGGAAACCAAAGGGAGCATACTACATTTTCAAAAGACCTTGTGTAGGGGCGTAGGCATTGTCCATAGGCATAATCCATTGAAGGGGAATTAGCTGAGGCCACAGATATTTGGAGTATTATTATATGTTAGGCCACATTTAGAGAATTATTAGCTGGGTGGCACAATGAGGGGGTTGGAAAAGTAAAGCATGGAGCCAATGTATTGGAGGGGCAATAACTGTGGGGGCCACAATAGGCACAATGTAGCAGCTATGTGCAGCAGGATGACACTGTTAGAGGACCGATATTTAGACAATAAAGTACATAAGATGTCTGTGTTGTAAACTCTACAGGGAGAACTGAAGAAGAGGCATGCTGAAGCTGGACCTAATGGAGAAGATAGAGGACATCTAAAGTTCAAAGGTAGGGATTTCTCCTGTATTTTCAGTTTTGGCAGAAGCTCATTTGAGGGGGGGGGGGGTATGTACAGGAATGGTTACTACTGAAAATTCAATACATATGCACGTGCCCCGGATCTTTCACAACCCTAGCAATACTGCTACTTTGTACCATCACCTTTTTTATTTAATTGAAAGGGCCTTTATTCACAGATGCACGGTAAAACTTACAGACAGTGTGTGCCATGACGCAGCATGGGCTTTGTACAAAGCACACAATAAACTAAGATACACTCCTAGCACCTATCCAAAAACTATGGCAGAATAAGTGCTACTCTAGCATACTAGCTCAGGCAAACAAAAAGCACACATTTTTCAATTAGAACAACTAACCTGCAACAGGGGATACAGATGGGAGGGGGGGAGGGAAGAGGGGAAGGGGATAAGTTGTCACAGGCCCGAAGCTTTATTGAAAAATCACAGACACATGAGGGAGGTATGGGGGGAGAGGATGGTAAGTCTTCTTTTTTCCTGGATGCCTCCATCTATGTAGAAAGAGGCAAAGTCCCATAACTCCCTAAGTAAAGTCCATGGTCAAGTAAAACAAGAAAAACAAAGTCCACAAGAGAAAAATGAAGAAGCCATCACCTTATTCAACTCTATCTGTATCCAAAGGATGCAGATGGAGTTGAAGTCTCAGTTTAAGCCAGCAGTGGGGTCAGACAGTAGGTGTTCTCCTTATGGAGAGATTGCCAATTAAGGCCACCTTAAAGGCATGTGGAGACTTAAAGCCATAGATGCTCCACTAGGGCATTCTGTGAAGTATGCAAATACGTTTTCCAAGGTGTTAAATGGAAAACAATTCCTCCTTTTGCTACCTTGAAAAGCAGCCCCCACACCAGTGCATGGGGAGGGGGGGGGGCGAAGACAGGCAATATATCAATATATCAGATCCTCCTGCTCTATACATGTTACAGCTTTACATGTATAGTAAATATTCTGGTGTTGTTAGCTCTATATAACACGCTAGATGTAAACTTGCAGCAGAAGAATAATCACTTAATACACTTTTATTCTGAGAAACATACAAGAACATTTATGGCATTCATATATTTAGAAGAGATGCGAACATTCTTAGGATGCCACTATGAATCACAGTTTTTATCAAGAAGCAGACAGGTTTCTATTAACCTTTATTGGCTACATGTATTATGTATGCTCTTTATAATGTTCCTTAATGATAAGCAATTCCCATTGCCATTTATGAATTTCTTTCTTAGTTTCTACACGAGTCAGTCTGATGATGATGTTTTCCTCCTATTCGCAACAGCTTTTTTTTATTATAGCAACATAATGGATTGTTACAGACACAGTGCATTTCCATGCCTTTTTTATCCTATGAATTCTGCATACAGAAGTATCTTGGCTAGGTTTTTCTATGTAGCAGGGTGATTGTGTTCATGTGTAATACTGCATTAATATACTGTAAATAAAGGTTAAAAGGCAAAGGCTTAACTACAACTGTAGTAGCTGCTTGGGCCAAGGTGTTGTGGGTGGGGCGAGGTGCAGAAACAAATTTTACAAATTTGACATGTACAAAAAAAAAACAAAATTATCAAACAAAATCCCATTTTCTAAAAAGAAAGAAGACACCCATTTTCAAAATTGCATTTAGAAGTCTTTTGAAGTAGGTTCCTTGATGCAATTTTGTTTCAAGGTGCAATATTTTATAAAAAATGCATAAAAATTTACTTTGATGGCAAAAATGTGTAGCAACCAGAAAAAAATATGTGCTCCACCATAAAGATAAGTAAAGATAAGCTAGTAAAGATAAAGGGCTCATTTCTCCCAGGAATAAACCTAAGGTTTTGTGTAACTGGAGCTACAACTGAACCCTTTGGAGCTACGTGTATGATGTAAGGAGTGCCAGAAAACATGATCACCTTACAGTGCTGTTATCCCATAAGTATGTATGGACTCCTATCCTCATACATAACTATACATAACTGAGAGTCCTGTCCCTGAGTTACTGTATTGTTTGAACACAGTCATGTGAAACAAGCTTATGGGAATGTGCTGTTCGTGATCACACTAAATGCAATAGTTTTTAATTGATTCTCTCACACAACCCTTATTTTTAAAGATTGTTAAGGGGTAGAGCAAGTCCTTGTCTGGTCCCTTTATCATTGTGCACACATAGACTGTAGTATTGAAGGAGCACCTTTTAGATACAGAGGGGGATACTTATCAGGGTCTCTGCGCCCTGATAAATATGCTACGTGCTTCTATGCTACGTCAGTGGCATAGAAGCCTGAAACGATTGAAAACACTTGAGATTATTTCCCCCCATTCACCAACTTCATAACAGTGGGGCATGAAGGGGGGGCACGGCCAGACAGCGGAGGGCACAGCCGGGAGTGAGCCAGCACAGGGCATTACTGTCCCCCTACCTGCACACTCGCTGCAGACGGCGAAATTTCACATGTGAAAATTTGCCGGCTGCATTTATTTATACACCAGCCATTTGATTCAGAGCCTCTTGATGTATCAGGAGCGTCAGCGTGTGATAAATAACCCCCAGAATGCCCAAGTCTTAACCCAAAATAAACTTATTTATCACCAAGGTAATTTATCTTGAAAAATAAAGTTTTAGTTTAGAAAAAACAACTGATACCTCATCATTTTAGCAGAGTTTTCAATGATACCTTCACCACAGATCCCCCAACTAGCTCAGGTAGGATTGGTGAGGACTTAATTGTAATTGTTTTATTTTTGATCTTTATTATTTCCTTTTCTTTTTTTTGATGGTCATTGTGTTTTTTTAATATTCCCCCATTACAAACAATTGTGCCTCATTGAACTGTTATCAATGTTCTTTTGTACATTTAATACCAAAAAATTGCAATAAAAGAAGAATATATAGTGCTAAACATTGCACATCCTGGGCTGTCTGGGACTAAAAGAGAAGGCATTGTGTCACTCAGTACCTGTCTGGAGAGGAGTGGAGAGTGGAGTGGTGAGAGGGGTGGATGAGTCATAACTCATGACTTTTTGTTCTTAGTACTAGTTCCATATAGAGGCAAAAACCTAGCACCTGTCAATCAGGAATAAGGAGGCAGGGCAATGCCCGAAATTTGACGAGACACAGAGCATGGTTCACTGGAATTCTGGGAGAGATTAAAAGTCATATCCAAGATTAAAGTATGCTAATTTGCATATCAGAAAATGGCTGTAATTAAGGTACAGCACCTCACTGGAAGCTACTTTTAGGTGATACAGGGAGGACATATAACCATTTACCAGCAGGCATTATTAGTTTGGATGGTAAAATTCTGGTAACTGGTCCTCTTTAAATTCAGACTTACAGGACCTTGCACACAAGAAAAGCCCTGTGCAAAATTATAAATCTGCTCATAAGCAGTGCTGAAGCCCCAGGAGTCGGACATCAACTCAAAGGGGCATGTGCCCCCTAATTTTACCACTGGACTCTAGTTCTTAAGGATCAATTAAAATCTGATGCCACAGGGAAGTAACTTGGGAATAAAAATTATAAAACCAACATTTTCATTGCTGAGAAATGCTCCATCCATGTGCATTGGGGCCAAAGTTTTATGTAAGTAAATGGAGCTGAGCTGCAATCCTGCATTTAGTCTATAGACAGCAATGGCACTACTTCAGCCACATTTTCCTAACCTCATACAACTTCTTTATTAAGTCTTTTAAGTATTCAACAGAAATAGTGTTAACAATGAATTACTGTATGTTCCTAAGATGTGAATTTATGGCATATGTGGGACATAGCAGCTTGCACAGTATGCACACTTTACATTGTCACTTACATGATAATAGCTGCTATTCAGACAGGCTTACATATCACATGGTCCATTTTGGTTCACTAGTTCTTAAATATGCTCTAACAATGGAGCTCAGGCTGATATTTAAGATGAGGAGATCTTGAAACTAATTATCTGTTATATTGAATTGGACATAATAGGTTCTAATGGATAGTAGTGAGTAATGGCCGCCTCACTTCAGACTTTCCGATTGCTTTGACAAATGACTGCACAGGTTGTCAGTTGTCTGCTTTGTAGTTAGAGAGGATCACTTTGAAACCACAGGAAATGGCCGCAAGATGTTCCTCATACATTACAGAATTGTAATCAGGTACAAAAGGTGCAGTTACATTTCATGCTGATATTCATTTCATACAGTACATGCACCTCAGCAGCAGGGAAAGGGAATATTGTTCCTGGAAATAGTTACTCTGTGTGCACCTTTTATCTGTGAAGATCCTTCTGAAGAAATCTCTTACAGTGACTTATACTGTATGTAGCCCATGAAATAATATAGACACTTCCCTCATAGAATATTTGATTCCTTATGAGGATTAGGACGCATACAATCATTAACCTCTACTGTTCAGAATGCTCTTACTTAGGTTGCTGACCTGCCTTAGTTTTTGGAAGAGCATGGTTTTCATGATAATTTTTTGTAGTTTAAGTTTTCCTAGAAAGAGGAAAGGTAACTGCCATCATGAACTCAAACTCTTTGGCCCAGATCTATCAAACTGGCAGTGCCAGTTTTCTGGGGCACATTTGCACATAAATACATGTGTAACCTTTTATTTCTGTAGTGTTTGAACCAGTTTTGTGTCACGGCTGCACTGTGTCCGCCGTGACACAAAACTGTGCACCTAAAGGGACGTTCCAGTGCAGATTATTACTATATTGACTACCGTGGGAGCACTGTTACTATATGGACTACTGTGGGAGCACTGTTGCTATATAGACTACTGTGGGGGGAATTGTTACTAAATTGACTACTGTGGAACCACTGTTACTTTATGGACTACTGTGGGAGCACTGTTACTATATGGACTACTGTGGGGGAACTTTTACTTTATTGACTACTTTGGGAGCACTGTTTCTATATTGACTACTGTGGGAGTATTGCTACAATATTGGCTACTCTAGGGGATCTAATCCTATGTTGACTACTGTGGGAGAATTGTTACTATATTGGCAATTTAGTTCATAAAAAGGGAGGTCTGTTTTTTACAGCCAGGAAGTAGGTTAGTTGTCTGAATATAGCCTCATAACAAAAGTCCCTCCACTAAAGTATGAACATCACATGCTAAAATGGAACATCATTGCATGTCTGCAGTCTAAGGTTGGATGCACAAAACGGTGTCGTAAAAGTTCCTCCAGTAAAATGGGCATTAGTTTTGCGTATTCTTCACTCATAGCTATTGTGTGGCCTGGGTTGCTTCGTCACTAGTTACAGTGGTAGTTATGCCAATGTTTACACATACAGACATTAGATAAGGAGAAGTTGGAGAAGCTTTTATTGTTATTTATTATTGTTGTTTTGCATCTATGGAGTAAAAATGATGCATTAACATGTTGCTCTTCCTCTACATGCTTTTTCTTAAAGTCCCTGCAGGATTGTCTTTCTACAGAGAAATCCGTCAAAGGAGCATTTGATAAAAAATGATAATCAGATGTCAACCATGATAATAAGAATGCCTTTAAGCTGTTAGGGAATAGTCCCAAATATAAGACAAGCCAATTCCTACTTCTCCAGATTTTCAATTTTAGTTTCAACATAGGGCTCACATTAGCAGCACTGTAGTTTGGTCAGCAGACAGGGAGTCCTAGCATCAAACTTCTGTGTGATGCAAAGACTCCCCTAGAAACAGTCCAACATATGGGTCAGTTTCCACATGGCTTTGTGTGGTGGCATCATCCAGAAAATCAACTTTGAAGTTAGATGTAGTTTGGCTTTATGAAGTCAAGGATGCGGAGAATTTAGCACTGAAGTCAAGCTTTCCCTGCCTAAGAATGCCCCTTTCACTGTAATTACTGCCCTGTGTCCAGTGACATTACTGATCAGATCTCCTGAAGTCTAGCGCATGATGTCAATTACATGGGAGGAGGCATTCAGAGGCAGGGAGAGCTTAACTATAGTGTTAAACTCTTCGCCTCCCTGACTTTACACAACCATTTACATCTCACTTAAAAGTTGATTTTCAGGATGATACTACCACACTTGGTCATGAAAGAAACATCATCTAGAAGGTGTATGGCTGCTTGGCAACATACCGGGTTTGGTTTATTGGGACAATTTCTGATAACAGGTTCCCTTAAAAGAGGTTTCTTGCTTATTGTTATTGATAAACTATCCAAATTGTATGTTCAGTCAACAGACAGTGTGCTTGCCAGATTTCACGGAGCAACTAGTTCGGTGCAGATATTCCCTCAGCAAGCAAGGACTCCTTGCATCGCATATCAATAAGATGCAAGGAGACCTGTCCCTACAATGTAGTCAGTCTATTGCACAGTGAGTTTTTCAAAGACTGAGCACGGTCATAAGGTGTTGTTCTTAAACTCGACCCCTACAAATTTTCTGATTCCTGCTGTCCCTGATACCAGAATGAACATAGAGAACAAATCTGCAAGAACAGCTCCATTCTCTGTGTATTAGCTGTGCTACTACATTCACTGAGTCAAAATAACCCAGCCACTGCACAGAGAATGGAGATATTTTCCATCCAGTTGAATTCAGTGCTCCATGATCTAATATTAATGTTCCATCCAGTAGATGGTCAGTAAACATCTATCAGGCAGAAAACCCCTTCAATATGTGTGACACTGTGAAATATGTTGTGTTTGTCTTAAAATTAGTACAGTGGTAATATATGTAGCTATATAACCTACCAATGGCAGCCACAGGGAAATAAATTACATTTTTAGAACTTTAGTAAATAGCAATAATCATAAACCCCAAAGTTGAATTATAACAAAATTATGGATAGCAGGAAACATGCTATTTATGCAAACAGCCATTATTGCACTTGGTTTAGTGAAACTGTATTCCCTTAATAGTCAAATTCCCTGTACCAATTTGCCATTACTGACCCTAAGTGCTATTTTGGTGAAATGTCCTAGTTTATTGTGAGTCTCAAATAGGCCAGAACTCCTTCCAGCTGCAAGTCCGGCTATTATCAGAATTGGTAACGCTTGCAGCTCTTTGATTTCCAGAACAGCATTTTACTTGCTGAAAACAACAACTAAAAATAATTTAATCCTGGGACATTTTGTCTTTGTATTATGATAATGCCATAGGGACACATTCACGATGGGAACATGCTAGATGTTATTGAGAGGCTAATGCATGTGTGCTGCTGCATCATCACCAGCGAATGGACCCTCCGAATAAAGTGTGTCCCTAGAAAGGATATTATAGCACAGGCTTTTGCCATTTGTTATCCTGAAGCTTGTCTGGTAATCATGTCATTACTGATTCCGAACACATGACAACTTGGGAATGAAATGCAGTTTATTGCAAGGATACAGGAAGAACCTGAAATGAATCAAATGAAAGCAGCACGCATATACAGAGTGTATCTTTTCTTTCTCTCTCATGAGAGTCGTCACAGCGATTGCTTTTCATCTATCTTGTTAAAAATACTGTCACTGATGTAACTAAGAGGACATTATACACCACGAAAGGCACACAATGAAAAAAGATAGCGGTTTTTATTCATGCAGTTTTCTAATTTCATTATAAATGCAGCAGAAAAATAAAACATCCCTCTTCTTACCTGCACTGTCATTTGGAAATAGACATGGTAGGTGCATTTAGTTAGAGAGTCATAATCAACACTGTACAGCACCATTAATCTTTCCTCTTGTTTGGGTCTTTGCATTGGGTGTGTTCATTTTGCTGTGTACGTGATACTCTGCTGCCACCTACAGCACATCAGGGGAACAAATCACAGTTTACTTTGAAGTTTCTCTGACAAAGTTTGGAAATAAAGTTGAAAAAAGGATTAACCTTTTGGCCTCATGCACATCATTGTGAGTTATAGTGGTCTTCCGTTTCCAGACCCAATTTCTGCTTTCAGAATCCTTCAATTTGATTCAAAAGTATACCGCACATTTCTTACTCCATAAACGCAGCAATACTGTCTCTATCCAAGGTGTTGTATCATAGCCTAGAAAAAATAACCCTGAAAGTTTTTTTAGAATGTTCTTTAACCTTTCACCACATGTTTACAAATATGGCTAGTAACAGGTTCCCGTAGAACCCTAATAACTTACTGCTTCCCTTCTTTTAGCTAAAAATAGTTTGCATTATATCCACATAAATCAACTTTATCTTATTTTACCTGTTCAGCTGGCCCCTTCCATCAACTCCTCCACATGCCTTATGCTAACCTTACTATTCACCAGTTCATGTCATGAGATCAGAGTGCAAAATGTACCCCATGTATGTATCTGATCATATGTAATCACACCATGTCTCCATGGTCTTCCACTCTTCTCCATCCTCCATGAAGGCATGCTGTGATTTTATGTGATCAAATACATACATGGGGTACAGTTTGATAATGTTAAAAGGCTAAAGGACCTTAGATAACGTCACTTTAGTCACATGACATGAATGTAACACAAGACACTCTGTAAAAAAATTGACACAATATTTCCTATAACAGTGATGGGCAACCTTTTGAGCTTGGTGTGTCAAAATTCGCCAAAAAACCGAGCATAACTCGGGTGGTGTGTCACCTTGACAAAAAAAACATACTTTTGTGATATTTATAGTTTAAATAACACATATGTATAATTATTTAACTTCTAGGGTACTTTAATCCCAGGTTGTGTGATTGATCCTACCATGTACTGCCATACTACAGTATGGCAGTATATAGGGATTTTCCACATCATCTATTTATTACAATCTCTCAGCCTCCCGGCTACTGCACCTGGCTGTGTAGGAGACGAGGATGAAACTTAACTCTCTGGCGGCCGCGTGTCACTGAAAATGGCTATGCGTGTCAGCACTGACACGCGTGTCATAGGTTGGCCATCACTGTCCTATAAGCAAATAGAGCTTCATATACCTGTAGTTGAATATTGACAGACAGTATAAGGAGGCAGAGCAGTGATTTGAAGAGATACAGAGCTGTCAGTCAAAGCAAGGGGGCATGGTTTACTGAGAGGAGAGGAGAAGAGTCAATGCCAGCAGACATGAGTCATGAAAGATAATTTGCATGTCAGAAAAACAGCTGTAGGTACAGTGCCTGTGACCTTATTTTAGGTGTTATGGGGAGGACTTGTAACCCTTTATCAGCAGGCATTGTTAGTCAGAGTAGTAAAATTCAGGTGACAGGTCTTCTTTAAGAAATGCTTTACTATTCCCTAGAAAATCAATTAATTGTGAAATGCCATGGATATCTACTACTGCATGGCCACAATGGACAAAATTACTAAGATTGGGGTTTTGAACGCCAGTCTTAATACTCCCCCTCATGTGATCAATCACATGCTTATGACATCACAGCAGGTCCTGCAGCTGCTGAGAGCTTTTACTGATCCTGAGAGTGCATGTGCTAGTTACCCCTGTTTCTTGGGTTATAGCTACCTTAACAGGCCTTACAATGATCAACCAAAGTTGAGTGTCGCTACCCAGGGTTGTATCCAAAGGTTATCTTCTGAAAATAGATGTATGACTGCTGCTACTATTGCTGCAGAGGTTAAACGGGTTGTCCAGTGCAGGACAATGGGAGCGACGGAGAAGGTAAGCATACCTTTTTTTTTTGTTTGTTTCTACAGCCTTGGCCAGATATATCATTTTTTATGTCATCGAAAAATCTTTTTAAAGGGGTAGGAGTCAGCTTTTCAGTGCTCAGACCAGAGGCATTGCAAGGATGGTAAAAGATCCGAGGCACGGGCCCCAATGCACATGTATTTTCTTTCGGTAATGCCCACTCCTGTACCCAACTCCATTCAAGTATGGTCGGGCCTATAACTACTGTCCTAACATATACATCTACAGAAACCACAGGAGGAATCCCTACCTGTTCCATCCAGTTACTGCAGGAGATATGTTCTCTATCTCCATTAGGTTCCAGCATCACCATGTCTCCTCCTCAGCTACATGTCCTCCCTGTGGAGTTCACCACACAGACATCTTATGTTCTTCATTGTCCCTACATCTTGGCCCCCCAACAGTGTTATTCTGCTGCTACCCCTAACACTCTACCTCCTTTAGTGAAAGGCCCCTTTCACATACATGTTTGCTAAGCCCAGGCCAGGACTGCTTGGCTGGGGAAGGTTGAGCGTTCATCATATTGTTATGGAAGATCTTTTTTTCTGGTGACACACAAGTGTGCTCAGCGTGCCGTGAACAAAGCTCTCCTATGGTGGCCGTATATTAGCTGCTGTTCATATAGCTAGCATATGGCCACCATAGAAGATCATGTGAAAGGGGCCTACAGATACACAGCAAGTCCTCCAGAAAATACAGTTAATACAGAAATAATAAATGCTTCCTAATATAACATATTGTAAAAGCCATAAAATGTCTAAAAATCTCCTCTAATGTCCCCCACAGCTCCCCCTGTAATGTCTAGAGAGCCCCCTGTAATTTTCCCTACAGCCCCCTCTAATGTTCACAGGACCCCCTCTAATGTCCCACACAGCCCCTTGTAGTGTCCCCAGAGCCCCCCTGTAAGGTCCCCCACAGCTCCCCTGTAATGTCCATAAAAGCCACCCCTAAGAAGAGCCTCCCCACAGTGCCCAGCAATGTCCCCCCACTTCCTCTAATTTCCTCACAGGCCGGCCCCAGGTATGTCCCCATAGCTCCCTGTAAAGTCCCTCAAAGCCCCCCTGTAATGTACACAGCCCCCTCTAATGTCCCACACAGCCCCCCCTGTAATGTCCACAGAACCCCCTTTAATGTCCCACACAGCCTCCACTAAGAAGACCCCCAGAGTTCGCAGTAATGTCCCCTCACATCCCCTCTTATTTTTTCACAGGCCCCTGTAATGTCCCACATAACCCTCTGTAATGTCCCCCAAAACCCTCTGTAATGTCCGCCAGACATTGTCCCCACAGCCCCCTGTATTGTCCGCCAGACTGTATTGTCCCCACAGCCCCCTGTATTGTCCCCACGGCCCCCTGTTTTGTTCCCACGGCCCCCTGTTTTGTTCCCACGGCCCCCTGTATTGCCACCAGAGCCTCCTGTATTGTGCCCAGAGCCCACTATATTGTCCTCAGAGCCTCCTGTATTGTCCCCATAGCCCCCTGTATTGTCCCCAGAGCCCCCTGTATTGTCCCCCAGAGCCATCAGCAATGTCCCCCACAGGGCCAAGTCCCCTCATAGTTCCTCTCTCCCCTCCTCCGGCTTCTCACTGTTCTCTGCAGCACTGAGGGGTGATGACGTCATCACCTGGCGTCTCCTGCTCCCGGCAGCTGTAGGGAGCTGCTTGAAGCAGGAGACGCTGTGTGATTGCGTCTCCTGCTCTTTGTAGTGGGGAACAGAGACAATGGTAATTACAGAGTACTAAGTGGGGAAATCTGCCTGGGCAGCTGGAGGAGTGTCCTGCTGACCCAGGACATTCAGGGCACGGGGGGGGAAAAAGATCCGACACAGGTCAGGCAAGTGTCAGACATGGTGTTGGGACTGTCATGGTTGAGGGCTGCATGAGTGATGCCGGGTGTGGATCCATAGTTCATTGAAGGAACCATAAATACATATAGTAGCATACTGAGACAGAGTGTGATCTCCTCCCTTCAGAAACTGGACCACAGGATAGTATTCCAACTTAATAATGATCTGAAACATGCCTGCAAGATAACCACTGCCGTGTTAAAGAAATTGAGGGTAAAGATGCTGGACTGACCAAACATGTCTCTGGACCTAAACCCTATTGAGCATCTGTGGGTCATCCTCAAGTGAAAAATGGAGAAGCAAGGTATCTCACATCCACCAGCTCTGTGATGGTATCATGAAGGAGTGGAGAATAATGCCATTGTTGACCTGTGAAGCTCTAGTAAACTACAAAACTAGGTAAGTTGTGGCGAATTCACCCTGTGACATCCCTGTGGGCTAAGGCCCTGTCTAAAGCAGATTAACTGCCCTGGCAAGGGTGAACCCACTATCAGGAACCTAAATGACGGTCCCTGAGTGACCCTACATTATGACAGGGAAGGCTTACTTCGTCTGGCAGCTGCTGGATGGTGGAGCGGACAGGTAACCGGAATACAGATATAGGTCAGTGTTCACACTGGTGCACAAAAACCGACACAAGACTGACAGGAAGGTTGGGGTCACACTAGGAGATAAATGATACCGAGGGACAAACAACAAATACAGACAGACAAGCGGAGTCAAAAATACCGGGTCAAAACCAAGATGGCAAAAAAAGTACAGATACGTATAGCAAATAGAATGGTCAGTAGGCAAAGGAGAAGTCAATACACAGAATAGCAAGAAACGCAATAGCAAGATCACTAGATAAACTGATAGACGGCAATAACCAGCACCAAATGAAGGGACTGAGCAGAATATAAAGCAGTAATGGACACTGCCTCAGCACTGACTGGCTCAGCCGTCCATCACTCAAATGCAGACAAAACGAGTTCAAAGACACACCCAGCTTTCCCAGGATCAGAAATGGAGCTGTCAATCACAGGCAGCTCTGGGTGTGGTTTTCCAGCAAGAAACATGAAACCAGATCCCATCAGAACAATTTGCAAGTTCTGACACATATCTTCATTTTTGCCTCATGAAAAGTGTGAGGGGTACACTCACATCATCACATATTGTTAGATACTGAATAATTTATACTGCTTATGAATGTGTAAAATTATACTATCATTGGGGAAACTGTGGGGAATGTTTTCTCATGTGAATTGTTAATTATCATTGTTTTATCATTGTTTTTAGATACTATTTCTGTTTTGTGGATTTTGTGGATTTGTATTTCTTTAGATTGCATTTTGTATTATGTTTGATTAATGTCTATCACCATAGTTTATATACTAGATATAACAGCAGTATTCTTCAGTGTGCACTTTTCCTTCAGTTTGTCCATAACCGTTTATGTTTCATGGATACAACTTTATTTTCTAGTGAAATTATCCAAAACTTTCTAATGACATTGGAGAGACAACTTGTGTTCAATGACCCAGAAGGGCACGTCCTGTGCCTTCTCTGTCTACCACCATGATGCTTATACCACCATATATGCCTTTCACATGATATGTTATTTATTCTTTATGCCTATCTGCCACAGCGCAGTTTCAGAAGCATGACCAAACTAAGATAAGTCAATCACAGCCAAATGAAGTACTGCCTCCTAACCTAGATAAATACTCTATAGTTCAGTAACACTGGGTAGCAAATTAAAAAAATGTGGTGCCTCGAGTTTTTCACCTGGACCGGAGTATTTTTGAGCTGCTGATTCCGAAAATACCTTCCATTTCTCTATAGCAGCTGTAGTTTATAAGATGTCTAGTACAATGGAAAAAAGTACCGTGAGTCATCGGATACACATCTGATGGTTGATTACTGTTGGACCATTCAGAGCAATTGTCTAAGAACATATCACAGGAAATCACAGAAACAATGTCTCAGTGACATGATGGAAACTCTCTAATCTACACCCACACAAGAAACATAAGATTCATTTTCAAAATTTCTTTACCAGTCTTTTCCAGTACCAGTGCCCCAAAAATACTTAAAAACAGTTCCAACTTCTAAGGCACCAACTTGAGTGTTCCCCAATCAAAAAAATCTGACAATTTTTACTGGGATACCGGGAATATCTTTTCTTTCACGTACATGCATTATATATAGAGAGAGAGATAGAGATCAACACATTCAGAGTGGCACACTGGTTTTAGTGTTCAATCCAAAACATCTGTTTTATGTGGGGGCTTAAGCTGTGAACAGCCCAAGGCCTATAACACTAATTCTGCCATTGCTATCACCTCACCTCTCACAATTCCTCCCAGACACATCCAAAATAGATAGCTACAAGTAGCCTCTGTGTAAGAAGAGCTGAAATGGAATAGAATGCTAACAATGACTAAAGTGTCTTTCAACCAATGCAAAACTATATTGAAGGAGCCATGGGTCTTTCATCTTTTTCCTAAGGGTACTGTGCAGCATGCCCAAATCACATTAGTCATGACCCGATCCCTGCTCATTGAAGTGGTGTGCCCCAGCAGGAATAGTTTCTGTAAAGCCTAGCGAGCAGCAGTAGTTTGCATATGTTTACAGCAACCAGGCTGTATTGTATATGGATGCCTGAATACGGATTCTAGTCAAGGACACAATTTCACCTAAAAAACAAACATTAACTGGAAAGTATCACAATGGACAGGTCAAAAAGTGAGATGCTCTCAGCCATCATGCTCAAATTCTTTTTCTTTTTCTACTGATGTCTTATGTCACAGAAGTGGCTGTTCAGATTTGGGAGTAATGGTGTTTCTTTGACATTTTTAGGGTGCATTTACACAGCCGCAATGGGGTCCGTAATCTGGCTTCATGATTTGTGATCAGATCATGGCCCCCACAGATTTCTTTGACTCCAGGTCACAACGCACTGAGCACACAGTCGTTCCTTTGCCTATGGAAGGAGATGGAGTGATGAGCGCACGCCCCTCCCAACTCCTCCTCCCGACCCTGTGCTCAGCCGGGATCTAGTCCGGACGAACAGACAGCCGTGGGAATGCCTCTTTAAATGCAACAATACCACTGATGGCTTCCTTTGTTTACTTTTTATTATAAAATGGTTGAAAGTATTCACAACACAATACACCAGCCGTTTGTGCAAATCCACAAAAGAAGACTGCCTGCATATCCTTTCCCCAAAACCCAGATAGGTCCACCCAAATGTCCAAAAAAGACCACAGACACGTTTTAACCTTAAACTTTGTGGTATGACGACTAGAGAGTCTGCCACAGGTTTATTTAACATATAACAAGTAACTCCTACTCGTAGAGTAGCATTGTAAAATATAACAAATAAACCCGGGCACCTGTGAGCCCGCCTTTTAGAGGGCATGTAGGTCACATACCCAATATAACAACCGCCAGCTGTGACATTGGATGTAATTACAAATAGGGAAGGGAGGGTGGGAAGATCCGCAGGAAAGAGGGTGAGCTCAGGCTTGCAGCCTGCTTTATCACTTTTGCCCACCCCTAGATACCACCCACACCTGTGGCCCACCCCCAGTCACGTAGCCATGTACCCGAGGGTATAAACAAACTTTTCTTAAAGGGGCCATGCTGCACCTGCTAAAAACCTTGCAAAATTTTCACACCTGAAACCTGCAGGCAGTCATTAGCCCCACGGCTAAGTGCCTGCGGGCTATCAAATCCCTCTTGTCCAACATCATAAATGATGACTAGCACTCTTTAAATTCAAAACACATTCAGGTTGATTCTCAGAAGACAAAAACAGCAAATATGAGTACACATGTATGAAATATCTTTCTGATTTATAAGGATCTTTAGAGATAGCAGATTCTGAAAGATATTTTGGATTTGAGAAATAATTATTACCGTTTGCAAATGTTAAAAATGTGAAAGGCTACCATCACAAAGCCTCTTATTGTCATAAAAACCAAACAATATTACTATGGGGAGGAAGATGCTATTTACTCACTTTAGAGGCTGTGGTTGCAATGTGTAAAACAGCAGGGATAGGATGACAGTGGTGGGAATGGGGTGCCTTGTAATAATAAGAAGAAGACTTTATTTGGTCCAAAAGGGAAATTTAAATGTCTTGATCAGCTCAAAAACAAACAATATCAAAACATTAAAAGACTTTACATTAAATTACATCAACACACTAATACATCAACATACACAATACAATAACACCCACCCTACGACTGTGACAACATATTTTCAGATTTTATAGCCATTGGAATAAAGGTTCCTCAGGACCTATCGTTTTTTTGTATTTCAGTTGAATAAATCTGCCACTGAAAGAACTGACTCTTTTCACCAAACTATGCAAAGAGTGGTCAACATTTCCTACTATTTTCCTGAATCGTACAATTACCTGCCAACCTGCCGAACCAATTGTCTGCCAACATGACGTCCCAGTTACCCAGATCACATCGAACCTGCATTTCTAATGAATTTGTCTACTGAAGACATTAAAAGACTTTTATTCCATAAAAAATGTAATCTACTTGCACCCTTTTTCAACTGCTCGTCTACATGATAATGCCAATTTAATTTCTTATCCCCATGGATCCCCAAATACCTGTATTCAGATACCATTTCAATTTCTATGCCATTTATTCTCACAGGTTCGTGGACTCTGCTACTAGCCCGGCCTAAAATCCACCACCAACTCTTTAGTTTTACCTGTGTTTAACACTAGCCTGGTTACCTCACACCATTTAACATAACGATCTATAGTTTCCAGGTATTCACACTACTCATTCTTGCGAACACCTCCAACCACAACCGTGTAGTACGAAAACTTTTGTATAAAACATGAAGGGCTATTATGTAAAATGTCAGCCATGTACAGGCTAAAAAGAAACGGGGGTTACACCATGCCTTGTGGGACACCCATGCTTAGGGGGAATTAGCTCATCCGATGTAATTCCCCCATTCTTACTTTTTGCTTCCTCAAGGTTAAATAGTCCATGATCCATCTGTCAATTCTAGCCTCCATGTTCATTGATGCTAACTTGTGACCTAATGTGCTTGGAGAAATGGTGTTGAATGTGTTACTTAGGTCGAAGAACATAATCTGTACCAAATAATTGGTCTCCTCCAAGTTAGTATAAACCCTGTGAAGCATATGAATTAATGCGTCCTCTAGACCCATGTCTTTCCGGTCTTTTTATGTATTTCCTTGTGTGTCAAAAGGGACCACTGCAACTCACATTCATACCTACAATTTACATTTTGAGCCTTTTTGAGCGAAATGAGGCTGAAGAAACATAATGCAGCGTGTAAATAAAACAGTGCGGTGGGTATATTTCACACTTAGAACTATAGGTGGTCAAATAGTGTGTTAAAGGAGAATTCACACAAATTCTTAATAAAGATCATAATATAATCAGGACAACAAAATAACGCATTCTGTAACTTAATATTATTAACAAAAATAAAGCATTTTACAGATATAATTTCAACCTGTCTCTATCAGCCCTGGTGTATACAATTTTGGTTGCCCCAGGATCCGACATTAAATCTTCTGACTATGGTCTGGCAGGGCAAATTTTTTTCATGAGACGCTTTACCTCTCGGCACACTGCAGTGCTCTCTGCATCCAGACCCTCCCCCCGCATTACAAGCAGAGCTCCCATACAGACACTTCCTGCCAATAAGCAGCAGTGTGCAGAGACATACTCTACAAGCTACAGACAGATAAGAAGGTATTTATCCAGAGGAGGGAGGCACTCTGTGAGTGTTTTAGCTGAGATGTAGCAGCGCTGACATTGTGTGTTATAGCTGAGATGTAGCAGAGCTGAAGTTTGTCATTGTGTGTTATCTCCATCTCATAGGTCTCTCACATATCCACACTGAGCTGTTTCACCTCTCTTTTTCTATGTGTCAGATACTAGTAGCATGTATAGAAGCTAAATGAAAGTGTAGATAAAGCATGGACCTTGATAATCTAAGCACATTGTATCTCACAGCACAGAGGGATCATGAAGTTTCTGCTGGGAGAGTCCCTGTGCACACCCTAGGATTTTACGCTGACCATCATTGAAAGATAGCAGCTAAAACATCAATAAAACTGAGTAAAGCAAGGGGTTAACAATTTGCTTTATTGTGTAAACATCACCCCTTTAAAGAAGGCGGCATACCCACAGAGGTAAAAGACAGGTCTACTGTATAAAAAGATGTAATAAGTAATAATAACATGCCACTGCTGTGGTCTCCATCATTCACAGAGTAGCACATCATTAAACAATCATACAGTTTTTAAGTAGAGCCATCATATAGATTTTACCTTGATATGCTAATAAAAGAGTAATGTTTAGAGAAGCATCAATAGATTGTGAGATAGTTAACCTTTTACATGGAAATATACAGAATCTGTAATATGCAGGTTTGACAAGAATGATGACCATGAAATTGCATGATGTGTTTATTCCCAACGTAACTATATTCCTAATATAGTGAAGTATATAATAGACCTTGAGCAACTTGTACATTAACTCAGCATTCACATCTTGGTTTTTAGTATAATTACCTTATTTTTATAATGCACTGTATGGTTTTACTGTGCAAACTACAGTAAATATAAATGATGATGTACACAGAGAAATGGAAATTTTAATGGAAATAAATCATAAAAATGCCGGTTAAATAACCAGACCAACCTTGGCCGGTTTGTCCTTGCATAGCTATTAGAATTCATTTTGTTTGTAGGGCTACACATATTAATAGAGAGGAGGTGTTAGGATTGGTACACAAAAGACAGGGGATAGTGTGCCCTGAGCTTGCCCCAACCTCTGTCCCTTCCTATAGCCCCCCCACGCTAAACCGTGGGGCGACTACTTGAAGACTCGAAATATTCTGGGTAAGTGTGGGAAGGGGAACACAAACAGACTGACAAACATAAAACATAAAAGAATCGTAAACAAGCCGGAGTCACAACTAGAGGGTACGTCAAAAGCAGAATCAGTAAGCAAGAGTCAAAGTCCAAAACTAGCCGAGTTAGCAACAATATAGATACAGATACAGAGCAATACAAACTAGCAGCAACCAGGTGGAGAAAGGGATTTTCAAACACTGGCACTGGTGACTAGTGAAGCTGCAATTTATGCAGCCAGAACTCCACCTCCAGAACCTGATAGGTGCTGGACAGCATCTGGGAATTAACCCCTCATGGTGCAGAAACAACCAAGCACCAAGCAGAGGTTCAAAGTCCCAGCCACTCCTAGACAGCGCGAGATCTTAGCAGCCGCTGCCCAGGACGAGAGGTGGAGTTTGCGCGGATACGCGCCGGGGTTCGGAGAACGCTGCTGGTACCACCAGAAGAACCAGAAGTCCCAGCAATCTCCCTAGCGAACCTGACAGGAGGCTTTTATTATAATTCATGCATAAAAAGTAGCCAAAACTAACTTTTACATTTAGTTGGGAATGTGTTGTACTAACATAATTATACTTAAGAAAAAGGTTACGATGCAGTAAAGAACTTTTGGTGGTCATTTCTGCAAACCTGTGAAATGTTTCCAGCTAGTGTACTAAATGTCTGCATAGCTCAACCTTAGGAGATCAATGATGTACAGGCTCTATCAATGAAAAGGTAATCCACTCTGCATGCTCTAGGACAGTGATGGCGAACCTTTTGGAGACAGAGTGCCCAAGCTACAGCCAAAACCCACTTATATGTTGCAAAGTGCCAACATGACAATTTAGGCAGTAACTTATAGGACCCTGCTGTATCACAGGTTTTAATTGTATTGCTGTCCAATACAGTTCACCAATACAATTGAAAGATGATGGAGAAATTTAGATAGTAGCTCCCCTGAAGAGGAAGAATCAGGTAACAGAGCAGGAGCTCCCATGACAATCAATCTCTATCCACACCTTCTTGCTCCTCCTGTAGTCCTGGCAGCCAAGGATAAAATAGCACTGAGCTTGGCACATGCTGGGGAAAGCCTTGAGTCCTATCCGGCAAGCTCTAAATTGGGGTGAAGGCCTGGGTGCCCACAGAAAGGGCTCCGAGTGCCACCTCTGGCACCTATGCCATAGGTTCGCCACCACTGCTCTAGGATGTTTGATTACATTGTCCCACACTCCTACTTTACTCAGACTTAAAGCAAAACAACAGGATCAAAAAGCATAAAAGAAGAAGTTGATAATGAAGTAAACTTTTAGCAACTTCTCAGACATCAATAATGGACATAATACACATAATAGTAAACTTTGTTAATGCGGTTGCCTGGGATTAAAAAACTACAATTTTTAATAAATCCCCAACAGTGTCACTAGCAACCCCCCCCCCCCCCCCCCCCCCACACACACACACACACTATCACACCTCCTTCTCCATGCTTCATTGTGGGAACCAGGCATGTAGAGTCCATTTGTTCACCTTTTCTGTGTCCCACAAAGACACGGTGGTTGGAACCAAAGATCTCAAATTTGGACTCATCAGACCGAAGAACACATTTCAACTAATCTAATGTCCATTCCTTCTGTTCTTTATACCAAACAAGTCTCTTCTCCTTGTTGCCTGTCCTTAGCAGTGGTTTCCTTGCAGCTATTTTACCATGAAGGCTGCTGCACACAGTCTCCTCTTAACAGTTGCTCTGCACTATCCTGGTGACTCAGCAGAGGTGACTCTTGGTCTTCCTTTTCTGCAGTGGTCCACATGTGAGCCATTTTCTTAATGGTTTATGGTTTTTGGAACTGCGCTAGGGGACACTTTCCAAGTTTTCCCAATTTTTCAGACTTACTGACCGTCATTTCTTAAAGTAATGATGGCCACTCGTTTTTCTTTACTTAGAAACTGAGTTCACCAAAGAAAAACTTGCAGGGTGCGGCAGATTATTGAAGATCCTGCACCAGTATTCAATAACCAGCCTCACTCTGTGCATTAGTGAGGCAAACTGCAGTACAGAGGAGCTCATTTACTAAGGATCCGAATGCCGCACTTTAGTCGGGTTTCTCAAATATTTGCGATTTGCCCTGAATTGCCCCAGGATTGGGGCGTGGCCGTCGGACAACCCCACAGATTTGGAAAAAACGCAGAATTAAAAAAAGAATTTGTGTTGCAAGATCAGCCCTTACATGCACTGGGACGAAGAAGGTGAATTCGGGCGGACCTCGGCGCAGCTGCGACACTTGCTGGATATCGGGCGCACCGACCTTAGTGAATTCCGGCAGACCCGAATCAGCGTCGGACAACGCGCCGCGGGATCGCGACTGGACTGGGTAAATGTGCCCCAGTATGCTTCACTATGGATAAATCTGGCTCAAATTGTCAGAGCGTCCTATATACCGTATATACTCATGTATATACAGCAAAAAAATACTTAAAAAAAAACCTTATATCTTATGTCTTCTTCTGTCTTCTTCTGTCTTCGGTAACATCCTGCTTTTTTTAATCCTCGGCTGGCTGTATACTACTGGGGACAGGCTGGGCTGGCTGTATACTACACGGGGCAGGCTGGACTGGCTGCATACTACTGGGGGCAGGCTGGGCTGGCTGTATACTACAGAGGGCCACCTGGGCTGGCTGTATACTACACGGGGGCAGGCTTGGCTGGCTGTATACTAATGGGGGCAGGCTGGGCTGGCTGTATACTACTGGGGGCAGGCTGGCTATATACTACTGGGGCAGGCTGGCTGTATACTACACGGGGCAGGCTGGGCTGGCTGTTTACTACTGGGGGCAGGCTGGGCTGGCTGTATACTACTGGAGGCATCCTGGGCTGGCTGTATACTACTGGGGGCGGGCTGGGCTGGCTGTATACTAGTGGGGAAAGGCTAGGCTGGCTGTATACTACACGGGGCAGGCTGGGCTGGCTGTATACTACTGGGGGCAGGCTGGGCTTGCTGTATAATACAGGGGCAGGTTGGCTGTATACTACTGGGGGCAGGCTGGCTATATACTACTGGGGACTTGCTGGCTATATACTGGGGGTTCTGTGATCAATGCATTTCCCACCCGTGGCTTATTCTCGAGTCAGTTTTTGGTGGTAAAATTAGGGGTCTAGGCTTATACTCGGGTCGGCTTATACTCGTGTATATACGGTATGCACTTTTTTAATATATTCATTAATTAAACCTGTAGCAACAACAGCACTAATGTGAATGCAGTCATTTTACATTAAAAATATAACTTGATTATGAATGATTATAAATGAACAGTTTATGTTGTGAAAAATAAGGCATTGGTGATAACATTATTTTCTCTTATTTCTAAGCGAGAGAAAAAAAGGAATTGCTACAATGAATGACAGGAAAGTACACATCTGATATACCTCTAAAAGGATATTTAAAGGATGTTCTCTTTATCCTTCCCAGCTCACATCATTTATATTGGAGGCAAGCGCTCTGCTCTTCTCTCACAAGGCTTACAAAGGGCCCTGTTCAGCTAAGCTTTCTGGGTCTTTCTTCTATCCTACGCAGAAAGCTTCCTGGCATCAGCCTGCCTTGGCAAGTTCCTAGTTTGTATTCTGTCATGGCTCTCTCCAGTCTGGTGCTTACGCTGCTACAGACAGAAGCCATTAAGGAAAGGGCTTTCAGAATGTACCAGCATTTTATTCTTAAGCTACAGTACTTCATTTATTCATTGCAAAATTGTAGGTGTAGTATGATGGATTGATCTATCTAATATGCTAACAAAAAGAAAAGTACAACAGTAAAACTATTAGACCAACCATTCTCAGAGAAAGGGATAATAAAGAATTAGAGAACTAAATAAATTAATAATGGGTAGTATACAACACTAGTTATTAGTTACTAGGTGTAGCACGCACTGAAACATCGCCACTTGAATAACCCTTACCTTGATTGGATTTATTCAGGAGTGCTGCCTGCTTTTCTACTACGTAGCTACTAGAGGTGCTGCCTTAACCCATTCTTTGTTGCCTTGGACTTTCCTAACATCTAGATAGATGTTTAGGAATGAGATAGATAGATAGATAGATAGATAGATAGATAGATAGATAGATCTATATTCCGCGGGAGGTGGAATAAACACCCTTGTTTTTTCACTATTTTGGAGTGCTGCCTGTTTTCATTTCTTTGGATATCTACTACACTCTTACTGGTGAGAGTGAGGATAGCACCCATCAACCCAGCACCAAGGACTGTGCTGCTTTTTTTTTTCTTTTTTAGATAGATAGATAGATAGATTGTAAAATTATTGCTAGGAATGAGATAATGAGATAGATAACTGGATAGATGTATAGATAGATAATAGGAATGAGATAATGGAAAAAATAGATAGATAGATATCAAGAGATGATAAGCAGCTCTCAAAGGCAAAAAGGTAGCAAAACAGTGTTTATTCTATATGCTATATGCTACAAAAGTGCAGCGTTCGGACCCTTAGTAAATGAACCCCATTGTGTGCACATTTTTATGTACTTTGTATTAATTTTCATTTATATGCAAATGTATGAGGGGGCTATTCACAAGAGGTTGTTGTGACCCCCTCCTTACATATATATATCCTTCTTCACTCACTGACATTGTGATTGAGAAAGGCTCAGTTAGAGCCGAAACATCACATGGGCTAAAATCAAGAGATATTCACATTATTTTGGAGGCTGTATGCTGTATTTTCTCTTTACATAGAAGAATAAATAGTTCACTTTCATTTTGGAGTGCTTCATATTTTTTACTTTTGCTTTATAGTTTTTTTTTAAGCCAGGTCTGCTGAGACAGTCACCCTTCCATCCAGTTGTGCCCACTATGGTTGGAAATCCAACTGTTTGGGTGGGTGCTAAGTCTCCAGTAGACCAGGCAATAATCATAATAATAATATAAGCAGCACATCATCAGGTGTGGTTCCGAACCTCTAGAAGACGTCAAGTATTGTACCAGTGCAGAAGGTGAAGGCTCTGAGAGAACCTAATGACTATCGCCATCTAACTCCGATCATTATGAAGGTGTTCGAATGCTTTATTTTGAGACACTTGGCTTAAGTAGTAAAATCGTATCTTCACCCTCTACAATTTGCATTTCAACCTCATCTGGGTGTGAAGGACACGCTTCTTCACCTGCTTCACAGGGTATATTTGCATTTGGATGATCTGGGGTCTGAGATTAGGACACTTTTTTTTCTGATTTTGGAAGTGCGTTCAATATAATAATCCCGGTGCGTCTACGCCAAAAACTAAGTTAAATGGGGGTTGGCACTACCCTGATTCAGTGGATTTTTAAGTACTTGATATTAAGTCCACAGAAGGTGCAGATTGGGAATTATGGGGGTCATTTACTAAGGGCCCGATTCGCGCTTTCCCGACGTGTTACCCGAATATTTCCGATTTGCGCCGATTTTCCCTGAATTGCCCTGGGATTTTGGCACACGCAATCAGATTGTGGCGCATCGGCGCTGGGATGCACACGACAGAAATCGGGGGTGTGGCTGAAGAAAACCCGACGGATTCGAAAAAAACGCCGCAAAAATTGCACTTACCTTCACTCAGCCCGGCTCGGTGTATTCCAGTGCGCTCCGATGCTCTTCAGTGCAGCAGCGCCACCTGGTGGACGTCGGAGGAACTACCTTAATAAATCACGGCCGGACCCGAATCCACCACAGAGAACGCGCCGCTGGATCGCGAATGGACCGGGTAAGTAAATCTGCCCCATTGTGTCTGATGCGGTTGTAAGTAATATCAGGGCCCTGCAGGAAACCGTTCTAGCTCCATTTTTATTCACTTTTTACATTGCCGACTTTCAAAAAAATTTAAGTCAATGTTTTATGCAGAAATACTCAGATGATACTGCAATAATAGGGTGTATAAAGCAGGGTGATTTAGCAGAGTATAGGTCAACCATCAACTCCTTTATGGAGTGGTGTGATGTGAACAGACTGGAATTAAACTTATCTAAAATAAAGGAAATGGTAATTCGTTTCTGAAGGGAACAGAATACTGATCGAGAGTTGACACAGATCAGGGGTGCGCAGGTGGAGCAGGTTTCAAGTTACAAGTATCTGGGTGTATATTTGGACGATAAGCTGACGTGGCACATAAATTCGGAGAAATGATATAAGAAGGCATCTGGGAGACTGGGGAAACAATGTGAGTGTGGCAGACTCTAGCAAATTTAAGAAATTGATTAGGAAGACGTGCTCAATTGCTGGATCAAAGATCGATGACTGGGAATCAGTTTTGTGCTCACACATGCTCTCCAAATTTAAGTCCATTTTAAGTAAAGAAGCAAACCCGTTGCATAATATACTTATTGGACAGAGTAGCACATTCAGTGCAAGTACAGTACACGTAGTACAACGTTGTTATGGAATAAAAGATCCACCCTTCGATTACATTTTCAGTTCTGCCTCTTCCTTGAAACTAGATAGATAACAGATGTTACAGTACAATCACACGAACGGCCGCACCTTTTGCGCTGCATATCAGTCCACATTGGACTGGCGCCTGGTCACTGTGAGGTGAGCACACGTTGTCTTGCCGTGTCTTATCACACCGTGACCGTCCACAGTAAAATATAGCACATATATTATATTTGGACGTGTTGCGGTGCCGGCCCTTTGCTGCTCTGTGGAGAGGGAAGGGGTGAGCAGCTCACATCCCTCTTCCTCTCCAGTGTGCTGACATGTGTGCCAGACATGGCACATGTTCGTTTGAATTTACCGTTAGACAGTTAATTTTGCGCCAGAATACGAGAGTACACAAGTAGTCAAAGGTGCCAAATACCCTCTCATGAGTATAGTGAAAAGTTATTGTGCCATCCAGAACTGATTAGATTGGATGTGGCTGGAGCTTGCTATAACATGAGCAGCTATACAGACGGTCCTGCAGACTAGAGACACATTGCAAATAGCTGTTCTGAATTTTAGAACACTTCTTATAATGAACAACCAAGCCTGAAATTGGGAACAATAGAATAGGCATCTTATTAGTAACACCTTGTGTGCTGAGCAAAGTCACGTTTCCTCCTCTTAGAAGTTAATGCTGCAGTATTTCCTTTATATATTTCATATAAAGCAGCCACCATTCCAGACACAGCCCTGTGTTTTATATTCTGCCATTTCATTTCCATTTTTTTGTTATTTGCCTAATTATATGAACTCTCCTATGACTCTGCATTGCATGATAGACGGAAGTCTGGGTCAGAGCTGGTGTATAATTAGTAGCCTCCTCGCAGGGCTGCTTACCTCTCATGGATCATTAATTTGGACTTGATTATTTCAGCTCATAACATTCGCAATCCAGACACACAATGAAGCCATAAAGTAAACCAGTGACAAAAATCATTGTTATATAAAGGACACTCCGAAAACAGGAGCAATAACCGGAGGAGAAATGTTTTGTTTTAAAGGTGCATCTATCTAACCTTGTCATCTGTAATACCTAATATTTATAACAAGGAACGTAATGAGGATAATCACATCAGTCAAGTCTCTGAGAGACAGGTTGAAATAAATGGCCGCCCTTGAAAAGATTTTATCATTTGGATGAAATAATGGGTGAAATAAATTGACATGAAGCAGGTAGAAAGAAGACCAGTCACCAAGTATAGTGTAAAATACTGTAATAATTTTTTTAAATGTTTTGGTTGTTATTTTTATCCACCTATCCTAAAAGATTTGTCCCCCAAAAGTGAATTAGCTTCTTCTACACTTACACTTCTACACTGTATACTTACAAAAAATTACTGACTCTTTGGCATATGCCTACTCTCCGGAATAGTGGGCTCCAGCTTAGTATAACCAGACTTGGACAGGTGGGAGGAGTGTACATCCAAAGTGGGAGCAGCCACATTTCCAATTTCAACAATGAAAAGAAGCAAAGGCAAATCCTGCAAACAATATAAAAATTATATATACGGTATATATACTCATAACTGCTAAATACAACGCATGAGGCTACCTAGAAACCACAGACAAGCAGGCTGCTGCTGCTCTACCTTACTATAGCTTCTTTCAATCCAATATATGGTTTGTTTGAAAAAACAAGACGGGTCATTGACATATGAAATTATGACGCACAATCCATACGAACATCTAAACAACCTGATTTTAATATGAACCTACCTATGGAATGTTAACATATGAATACCTTCTAGTTTCCATAGATCCATTCAGACTCTGAGTCCATTTACTGCATTATCCTTGAGCAGTGTCTATAACAACACGTTCTTTAGAATATCTCACAGATCATGCAAAATATCTCTAATACATATCTCTATACACAGTTATATATACAGACAATAGTCCTCCTGGCTCTTCTAGCCTGCTGTGTAGGCATTATGTTTCTTATCAAACCATTTCAAATTCAAAGACATTCACAAATATGTTCTTATCCGAGCTGAAGACTGCTCACCACCTCCATCAACCCCAACTCTTTTGCACATTTAAAAGAAGATGCTCCACTGTTTCTGCAGAAGTTAAAATTCCCAAGCAATCAATGTCAATAATATTGGCTCGCTACTGTCAATTGGGATGAACCGGGCTGTGTTTGTGTTGGATAGTGTAGCATAGAGCACAGTGTAACAATAGCCTGTGAAGCTGCCACATGGAAGGGCTCTAGTAATACCCCTCCATTAACATAATTTTAAAATTGAGATTTTAAAAGGAAGGAGGCCACGGATAACAAATATAAGTAAATTACTACAGTCACAGCTGCTGGATCAATGAGCAAGTGTCCCTGGTTTATCATGCTTGATTTTGATGGTAGATGTTCTTAATCAAGGAGTGAAAACCAAGCACATTTACATACTGGTGTGCACCTCCATGGCTGGATCTCCTCTTCTTTTAGCTCCTTATACCCTGTTCTTTACAAAAAAGGGCTTTTAAAATGATGCAAATAAGACTAAAGGACTCTGGGCTTCATAGATGTTAATGGAGCCTGGAGCCATTCAGGCTCATTTGCATAATTGTAAAGCCTTCTTTTCTTAAAAACAAGAGCATAGGAAACTTAAAGAAAAGCTAATCCCGCCAGAGGAGGCATACACCAGTATGTCAGTGTACTTGGTTTAAAATCCTTCATCCTGGCGGTAGATTTTCTTTTAAAGGGAGTCATTCACCTCTGTCAAGCATTATAATCTGTTGGCAGCATGTTGTAGAGTAAAGTGCTGTGATTTAAAAAATATCTTTATTATTGCTAGCTATTTTCTATTTTAATCTGTATTCCATTAAGGTCGTTGGTGGAATAAGGTCATATCCTCAGCACCAAGAGAACTGTTATTCCCGATTGTACACCTATCATCTCTATCAAATAAGCTTTTTGTCTTATGAGAGGACACCAAATTAATACACCAACTGCCTTTTTAGAATACAGGCAGTCCCCGGGTTACATACAAGATAGGGTCTGGAGGTTTGTTCTTAAGTTGAATTTGTATGTAAGTCGAAACTGTATATTTTATAATTGGAGATCCAGACAAAAAAATTTTTGGCCCCAGTGACAATTGGAGTTTAAACATTTTTTGTTGTAATGGGACCAAGGATTATCAATAAAGCTTCATTACAGACACCTTACAGCTGAATATTGCAGCCTGGGACTATAGTAAAGCATCCAGAGACCATCCCCAGAGGTCAGAGGGGTCCGTCTGTAACTATGGGTTGTTTGTAAGTCGGGTGTCCTTAAGTAGGGGACCGCCTGTATATATATAGAATATATATAACTATGTATATGGGAAAGTCATGAAAATGGACAGAAATAATAAAGGTATGTTGTAAATCACCATGCATTTCTCTACTCCATGCTGCCAGTAGAATACGATTCTTGGTGAAGGTGGTATACAAAGATAGGTTCTTTAGGTTTGCTCTTAAAGGGTTATTCCCACTTCGGCAAATTAATGTTATTGATTGTATGATGAAAAATTATTCAATCTTCTGATATATATTTTCTATCTCAATTCCTCACAGTTTTCAAGATCTCCGCTTGCTGTACTTCCATAGAAAGTTTACTTCTAGTGGATAGAAATCTGAACATGGTCACACAGGTATGCAGCTCTATTCTATTACTGAGAGGAACCAGAGCTGTGGATTATAACAAGCCATGTGTGACCATGCTCAGATTTCTGTCCACTGGAAGTAAACAATGAAGGTTTCTATAGAAGCAAGCAGAGATCTAGAAAATGGTAAAGAATTGATACAGAAAGTATATTGTAAATTTGTATAACTTTTCATTAATAAAACAATACCAATTACTTGTTGAAATGGGAACATCCCTTTAAGTTGAATTTTTATGCAAGTCGAACCTGTATATTTTATTATTGTAACACCAGACAAAAATTTTTTCTGTCATGGGAACAAAGATTATCAATAAAACTTAATTACAGAAACAGCTCATCATTGCAGCTCAGGACTAAAGTAAAGCACCCAGAGAGCTTCACCAGAGGTCAAAGTAGGTGGAGTCTATAACTAGCGGTCGTCAGTAAGTCTGGTGTCCTTTAATCAGGGACTGCCTTTACTCTCTTTAAAGTGTAACTAAACCCATAAAGCAATTTTGTTTTCATGAATGAATAGTGCAGATTATAATAGAGGACTTTATAATATGGAAAACAGACTTATTGTGACTTTTTCTGCTCCTTCTTTCTCCTGTAGTGAGCAGTGTATGTGAAGTGTGTGAATATGAGAGAAAGATGATTAACCACTTTTAACCTGTCATTTTGTTAAGGTGTTTCTGCATTACCTGTTGGAGTTATTAGGTCCCAGCTTTGTTAATTTGTGTTATGCTGTCAGGAGTGGTTGGGCTCCATTTAAGGCTTTTTTTCTCACTCAGGCTTTGTTAGGTATTGTTCTATCTGCAGCTTATCCCTTATTCTCTTCTGTAGGAATATCTATACTCTCTATTGGCTTGCTACTCTCTGTGGTGAGAGATTCTGTAGTTTGTCTGTTGTCTTGTATGCACTCAACACTTCTGTTCCCATTTGTCTGTGTTTATGTAATTGTACATGCCTTGTGGACCTGCTCTGGTTGCTACCTGTTATTCCTGCCCTTTCTGTTGCCCTCCTTCCTGTATTCAGTCTCGGTTGTGTATTTGTGTGCATGCTGGGATTGCTATTTCGTTTTACTGGCAGCAATCTTTTCACTAGGGCGGGGCTCAAATTTAGTACAACAGACCCTAGTATCCTTTTGTCCTTTCCTCTACTAAAATGTCCAACTATCACAAACTATTATTCCCGATGGTGAACCTCTTAACAAAAAATGATGCCCAAATGCCTAAATTGCCACACTTTTGCCATTTTGTAATACATAACATTTTTTATAAAAAGTGATCCAAAGGTTGTACCGTCACCAAAATGGCATGGATGAAAACGTCAGCTTGTCCCACAAAAAATGACACCTTGCCCCATACAACATAACATTAAAAAGTTATTGCTGTCAGAATATGGCAAAACTATGACAACTCAATATCAGACCTTGCACAGCCAAGAAATCCCAATCTACATATGCCGTCACACAAGCCATGAATCAATATTGCACAAAGAAGGAAGGAGTGTGTCATAAGGCAAGAATAGTAAATATATGGTAAGTCTTTATTCCAACATCTCCAACAAAGAGATTACAGGTCAGTTGGATAATGGAAGGTACACAGGTCAGTGTCAGGGTAGTCCTGACCAAATGACTTTTACCCCTGAGGAAGTCTCCAGCAGGAGAAGGAACATGTGGGGAGCCCTCCACCTCCTCTATAAACACTAGCCACCACGCTGATCTACTACCCTGACGCTGACCTGTGCACCTTCTATTATCCTACTGACCTGCAATGTATGAAAGCACATGGACTGGCATCTTATATGTCCAACAGTTTGGCTGAGCATTACTTTTGTACAGATTGATGTAGCTCACATATTTATTTGATATTGGTTGGTACTCTGTATTTGATTTATTTTCATTTATTTATTATTAGGGGTGGTTCAGGAATTATTCACCGCTAGAGTAGGTCTATTGTTGGTTAACCTTAACCTGCCTGAGCCAACTATTTTTTTGTCCTATGTACTTTGTACATTTTTTAATTGTTTTTAATGTGTCTACCATCTCTTTGCTGGAGATATAACTTTCTTTTGTTTGAGTAAAGATTTACCATATATACTATTCTGGCAATATGAAATATGGCACAACTAAGAATTTATTTTCACAGAAGATTTTAATTTTTTTTAACATAATAAAACCTATATAAATTTGGCATCACTGTGATCATGCCAACCCAACAAATAAAGGTGAGGTGTTACTTGGCCTGCATAGGAAAATAGGAAAATATGTAAAAAAAAACAAAAAAGGCCATAGAAATATGGTGCACTTGTGTTTCTACCACATTTGGAATTTTTTTCCAGCTTCCCCGTACAATGAACAAATTAAAAAATGATGCCACTATAAAATACATTTTTCCCGCAGATAACATGCCCTCTAATGTCTCTGTAAATGGAAAATACAAAAAAATATGGCTTGTGGAAAAGGGAAGTAAAAAACGGAAATGAAAAACTGCTAAATTGTCTGGTAATGAAATGGTTAATATATACTGCTAAAAGCAATAAGACAGGGAGGAATACTAGATAGACACATGAACAGAATTTTTGATTAAAGTATATTACAAAAAAATTACAAAGCTTTCCATTGCCTGGACTATTTATTTATCCAATTTTGTAGAAAATGTCATTGTGCTTTAAGAATGTTTACAATGAGGTTAATCAATGTAATGAGGGTTGGAATTAAACTAAGAGTCTATGATTGGCTTGAATACAATTTTAGATGAGGACTAGGAAAGTTGTTGGACTAGGAAAGTTATTTCAAAATGATACCATTAGAGACGAGCAAATGAAAGACATTAATTACTATAGAAATCCATTGCACTGCACTATATATATATATATATATATATATATATATTATATAATCTTTAGAGATGAGCGAGCACTAAAATGCTCGGGTACTCGTTATTCGAGACGAACTTTTCCTGATGCTCGAGTGCTCGTCTCGAATAACGAGCCCCATTGAATGAAGTCAATGGGAGACTCGAGCATTTTCAAAGGGGACCAAGGCTCTGCACAGGGAAGCTTGGCCAAAACACCTGGGAACCTCAGAAAAGGATGGAAACACCACGGAAATGGACAGGAAACAGCAGGGGCAGCATGCATGGATGCCTCTGAGGACTGCTTAACGCACCATTATGCCAAAATTATGGGCAACAGCATGGCCATGACAGAGGACAGAAATGAAGCTAGATAGCATCTAAAACATCCAATAATTGACCCTGACACTATAGAGGGATGGCATGCAGAGGCAGCGGCAGAAGGCTAGAGAGTGTCATGGCGACATACCCTAAATGGACTCAGGCTTCAAACCATGGGGGGCAAAAAGAGGAACCAAAGGAGGTGAGAGCAAGAAGCGCTCAAATATATCGGTAATGAAAAGTTTGGCCAGTATATTTTGTGGATTACACAAAGCGGGGTGGCGACCAAAGTTAACATGGAACGCATGAAAACAACCCAAAATTCTGCCTGACACAGCTCGTTTGAAAGGGGACCATGTATGGAGGAAGGAAACTAGTAGTAGATTAAAGGTGCTGCAGTTAAAAACTATGTTAGTTGGATCTGGCATGGAGCTGGCGCTCGCTGCCAGGCAGCTTTCGCCAATCCAAGGCCCTGTCTCTAGGCTACTCCCCAAACAGCACTTCTAAGAACTTTGTATAAGATCAAGTGTAGTAGCGTTCTTATAAGTTGGGATATGGCGGGGTGAGGGGAATGTAACGATGCGCAAAGAAGCGCTGAAATAATATCGGTAAATGATAAAAGTTTGCCAGTATATTTTGGGGATTACACAGCAAGGGTGGTGACAAAGTTAACAAGTTTGATGTGGAAGCCAGAAATGAAAACAACCCAAAATTCTGCCTGACAAAGCTCGTTGATAAGGGGACCATGTATGGAGGCAGTGAACTAGTAGTAGATTAAAGGGCTGCAGTTTAAAACTATGTTAGTTGGATCTGGTGGAGAGCTGGCGCTCCGCTGCAGGCGAGCTTTCGCCAATCCAAGCCCTGTCTTGGCTACTCCCAAACAGCACTTCTAAGAACCTTTTGTATAAGATCAAGTGTAGTAGCGTTTTTATAAGTTGTGATTATTGGCGGGTGAGGGAATGTCAAACAGCAATGCCGCAAGAAGCGCTGAAATAAATCGGTAAGTCATAAACGTTTGCATGTATACAGTTGTGATGCTCCCCCCCCTGCCCCCACGCTTTGTCACAGAGCAGGAGTGTATCACAAGGTGTCCAGGGAGGCGGCACAAGGCGAAGTATTCGTCCGAGCAACGAGCAGTTTCGAGTACGCTAATGCTCGAACGAGCATCAAGCTCGGACGAGTATGTTCGCTCATCTCTAATAATCTTACTTCATCAAACAAGTAAAATATCATGTTTTTATATATTATGTGATTTATATTCAATAAAATGTCATCTATAGATTAAAAATCATATTTTGGTCATTTCAGAATCCTCAGACTAGCCTGATAGTGAGACAATGTTTCTACTGGCTGTACCTTGCCCGCATTATATCCAATTATATGTATGAAATTTACAATGTTGTTTAATGTGGGTAAGAAAACATGGCAACTGTCAGAATTTTACAGCTTAAAGAAAGTAAATTCCCATGAAAGAGTTCAAGGCTTGCATAAATAATGATGGCAATAATAATAATAATAATAATAACATGAATGGTTCTTTCTGCTTTGTGGAATTCGCCAAACCTAGCACCTTCTTACTTTGATCTAGCAATTTACACCTTTGTATTATATTTGTCTGTACAAAGAACAACTTAATTACATAGTGTATGTCTTGTAGTCTTGTTTACTTGCATTGCGCTAACTTTTCTGCCGCATTGACAAAAATAAAAGCCTTATTAGCAGCTAGAATTTCTATTTTTTCACCTTCAGATGTTCCCAACCGCCTATATCTCCTAAAAATCTCATGGAGAGTTGAAAGGTAAGGGCACTTATCAAATTACATAATGCACAACTTTTACAAAGTTACTACTTGTTAAACACTATACAAGTCTTAGAAAGGTTATAAAATTGCAAAGCTATTCTTCTTGTGCCAGCAAGCGTATGAAATCGAACATATAATTCTGCTATTATCATTATTATTTTAAAGTGGTAGTTCCATTGTAGTCTTTTCTACAAGAAAATCAAGTCTACAATTTAATAAAATATCAATGTGTGAAAGAATTGGGAGACAAAGCTACAACCTAGTATACTAACTTTAAATAGCACCTGATAGTTCAGTCCAGGGTAACTTATTTTGCATGAGAAGGCAAGTTATATGTCTACTTCCCCTCCCTTCAAATTGCCCTCTGCAATCTGCATGTCACAGAGCATGCCTAGAAAAGTCCTCTTGAACATATCTAGATGATTTTGTCTATGGTACATTGGCAGCTCTGGCAATAAGGCTGTCCGCATAGCCACACAGAAACTATATAAAAAATAAAATCAGAAAATAAACACAGTTTTAAAAGGAAAGTGTTTATGTCCATTTCATGGCATAGAAATTTTCTATAACATGCTTGTGGAATCGGTAAAGGCTATATCCAATGTCATGGTGCAGGGGGTCAGTGTCCCTCCTATCTTCAACTCCCCATGTCTCTTCTCAGCATGTCATGTGACCAGGGTGATGTCATCCAAGGTCTTTTACCAAATTACATTTGCAACTTCTACCTCATGCATTTATATGATCACGTGGCGTGGCAGTATCATGGCATCTCTTCTCAGCATGTCGCATTTAAAATCACCAAATTTTGCACAGACACTCTCTGTGACTTAGGGAACATCACAGACTAAAGATACAGTCAGGGAGAGTGAGTGAGAGATAGAGAAACAGTGAGTGTGAGTGACAGACAGCCAGGTAAAGTAAGTGACAGGGAGACAGTCAGTAAAATTGAGTGAGAGACAGTCAGAGAGGGTGAGTGACAGTGGGACAGGCAAGGAGAGTGAGTGACAGAGAGACAGTCAGGGAGAGTGAAAAGTGATTGACAGAGAGACATTCAGGGAGAGTGAGTGAAATACAGAGAGACAGTCAGGGTAGTGATGAGAGACAGAGAGAAAGTCAGGGAGAGTGAGTGACAGAGGGATAGTCAGGGAGAGTGAGTGAGAGACAGATATACAGTCAGGGAGAGTGAGTGATAGGCAGAGAAAGTGACGGATCAGAGACAGTCAGGGAGAGTGGGGGACAGAGAGGCAGTCAGGGAGAGTTAGAGACATGCAGAGAAAGTGAGGGACACAGAGACTGTCAGGAAGAGTAAGTGACAGAAAGACAGGTAGGAAGAGTGAATGACAGAGAGACAGTCAGGAAGAGTAAGTGAGAAACAGGCAGGGAGAACAATTGACAGAGAGACAGGCAGGTAGTGTGAGTGAGAGAGACAGGCAGAGAAAGTAAGTGAGACAGGCAGGTAGAGTGAGTGACAGAAAGACATCCAGGTAGTGTGAGTGATAGAGACAGGCAGAGAGAGTAACTGAGACAGGCAGAGAGAGTAACAGAGAAACAGGCAGGGAGAGTGAGTTACAGAGAGACATGCAGGTAGTGTGAGTAAGAGAGAGAGACCGGCATAGAGAGTAAGTGAGACAGGCAGAGAGATTAACAGACAAACAGGCAGGGAGAGTGAGTGAGTGACAGAGATACAGACAGGGAGTGTGAGTGAGAGAGACAGGCAGAGAGAGTAAGTGAGACAGGCAGAGAGAGTAACAGAGAAACAGGCAGGGTGAGTGAGTTACAGAGAGACAGGCAGGGAGAGTAAGTGACAGAGACATAGGCAGGGAGAGTGCTTGAGAGACAGGCAAGGAGAGTGAGTGACAGGGAAACAGACAGGGGGAGTGATGTATATAAGGAGAGTGAGTGAGAGACAGGGAAAGTGAGGGACAGAGAGACCATCATTGACTGTGAGTGATAGACAGGCAGTGAGATTGAGTAAGAGAGACAGGCAGGGAGAGTGAGTGACAGAAGGACAGGCAGGGAGAGTGAGTGACAAAAGGACAGGCAGGGAGAGTGAGTGACAGAAAGACAGGCAGGGAGAGTGAGTGACAGAAGGACAGGCAGGGAGAGTGAGTGAGTGAGTGAGTGAGAGACAGGAAGGGAGAGTGAGGTACAGAAGGACAGGCAGGGAGAGTGAGAGAGACAGGCAGAGAGAGTGAGAGACAGAGAGTGAGTGAGTGACAGAGAGATAGGCAGGGAGAGTGAGTGACAAACAGACAGGGAGAGTGAGTGAGAGGCAGGCAAGATAGATACCGGCAGTCCCCGGTTACATACAAGATAGAGTCCATAGGATTGTTCTTAAGTTGCATTTGTATGTAAACAAAAGAAAGAGAGAAATTACTCTGACTGGAGCTCCAACAATCTAAATTCTTTATGAATCCAACAAAGTATATTGCTTGAGGCATCGATCCTTTTCAATGAGTATTGCACGTCTCCACAGATTTCTGACAAGAATAGGTCACCATTCAGAACAACTCCATTGTGTTTTCTAATCCTCCTTCATTACCATCTCTCTTTAAGACAATTTCACTAGAAGAAATATGCGTATGGATAGTGTAGTATATTCTTTATAGTTTAAAATTTTATTTTGGGTTTCGCCTACACAGCTTCTTCCGGGGTCTGAATACTTTTCATGCCCACTGTATATCTTACTTATTTTGCAGCACAAACATATCATTATCAATTTTATAGGGCACCCATTGGCCTTGTACAGGAGGGTTCCTGAGCATTGTATCTTTTAGTCCACTATTTTCCTGAAGGTTTGCTGTTCTGTTGCCTGATTTTCATATTCCTCAGCTCCCCTGTTCAACTATGTTTACGCCCTCAAATTTAATTATTCTGATTATTGGTGTAGTAGCTACATCCTTCACCTTTGACCTGTAACTAGGCTTTACTTGATCTTGCCTGTTTCAACCCCAACCATTCCTTGTCTTACAATTGCACTGGCAATTCCTAATCCCTATGGGCCAATTGGCATCAGTACCTGGACTACAATTTGTGATAGCAGTCTTGGGTCCTTATGGAGACTTTGCCAATTAAGGCTGCCTGGCAGGTGTGTGGAGTCTTACCACCATTGGCGCTCCAATAGGTGATTCTGAAAAATATGTAATTACACGGATGCAATAAGGAAAACCACACCTTTTTTGCTACCTTGTAAGGCAGTCCCTTTAACATCAAGGATGACCCTGTGATCCTGTCACAGCAAATTTCAGATCCCCATAGGAAGCTAAAGGGTCAATTCCAGCACTGTCACATGGGACTTGTTCCTAGCTGCACCAGTCTATAACCCACTGTTCGTTACAGTAGCCTCCAAGAAAATGTTTGCTAAAATCTAGCTGGAACTCATAAAAGCAACACTGCCAGAAATTTCCTGGTGATGCAGTATGCTGCCATAGCCTTTCACACTTCAGAAACCTTGTATGTGAATAAGTACAACTTTGAAAATCACTTTTCCTAAAAGAAGAAAAGACACAGCTTAGTGTTAACTTCAGCAATACAACAGGATGCCTGCAGGCTTTTATTTCAGTTTCTTCTCCTTAAGAGAAATGAAACCTTTATATTATTATGAACCACAAGGGATTAACATATTGGAAGATAAAAAAAAAAGCCAAGATGCACCTGTTCTGTTTTGTTTATAAGGAGACGGCAATGTCCTTCCAGAGTACTGCAAGCCTGGGAAATAAAACAAAATCCTTTTCTGGCTCTGGCTCGTAACATGAATAGACTGTGCAAGGTCAGCATGTGGGGCCTGCCAGGGTTACAATTAGTCCCAGGAAAGTTTGACAAGCAGATGGCACAGATTACAAAAACCAGACCCTTTTGCAGTTCTCCTGGATAGACTGCTTTATCTCCTCTTTCTAAAAATGTGTTGTTTTTACAGCCGTCAGGCGCTGTCTGCACACACTTTACATAGCTCAATCCAAGAACTGACATACTGAAGTTTATTTACAAAAAATAGGAGGATAAAGCTTCATCTGTTCCTGTTTTCTGTTCTCCAGAAAGGTTATGTGGAGATTTCATGGTGGAGACGGAATATTCCTCTATAAGGTGGAGAATGTAAAGCTTTACATAACTTGTGCAGCTTGTGTTTATTCATGGGAAGTGATCAATATGATAACACATTGTGCCGCTAATTTACATACGTCTGATAGCAGGATTTTCAGACGCTTGCATGAGTGGTAAACAGGCTTCCATCTTGAAGCCACATACATATATTTTTTTATTTTTTGCCCATATTGGCTGGTGTATCAGGCACGTAGTGACCTCTGCTATGTCCTTTGAAAACAAAAAGCTGCAAGAATTATGTTAATGTATGAGCCGTGCTCATTCTAAGTCATCACTGTCCATCTGTTTACTAGATGAACTGTATATTTTGTTTAAAAGCCTTGACAGGAGCGATAAGCCCGAGCTTCCGAATTAACTTCTGTGACAGCCATTTTAAGATCCACTGTAAGCGCAAAGGCCATTTTACAATTAGCATAATTTAATATATCTAAAGTGTCAGTGAGAGCAGTGCTTGCAGTATATAATCAGGGGAAATGGACAATGTTCTTTTCCCAATACAGGATCTGCAATCATTTTCTTTTTGCTTTATTACATTTGCTAAGGAGACAGATTCACCTGCCTGCCCTGCTTTCCTTCCTATTATGTAAATTGTCCATACATTTTTGTACCATATGTTTCTGTAGCCAGACCCCAAGTAAACAATTGATTTGTTTTGAGAAGAAATAGATTCTGTACACGGTCAAAATATCTTTTCTGGAGTAGATTTAATATGCAGGTTATTTTCATAAGAGGTTATTCTTTAAGAACCCTCACTGATTCTTTATGGCCCCTCTAATATTTAGGAGGGCATCTTCCAAGAGGCAAGATGAGCATCTTGCCTCAGATGTTAGATGGCATAGATCTGAGGGATGTGGCAGATTACTAAAAGTATGGATTTGCAAAACATTGGCAAGTCTGTTGTATCATAAAAAAACTATTTCATTTATGCATCTTTAAGACACAGATGCAATTGTGAGGCAGAGTTGCGAAGCAGTCTGTACCAGTGTGCCACTCTGGCCAACGTGATGACATCACAACAGTGCCACCTGCATCTACCCCTTCCTCCCTTCTGCTAAGACTCAGAAGAAGAGCCATAAATAGAGGAGAGGGCAGCAGTGTAGGAGCACAGGGAGGAATTACTAGTCACAACCTTTAATTTAATTTACTAGGGGGACTGGAAATGGCTCCATGAAAGGGCTGAAATGTTATATCTCTTTCATTGTTACTGAATAAACTATAAGGGGCTGCATATAAATACAGAAAGTGCAATATTTAGGGTTTTTGTGTGGAGATGTTTCAGGGAGCTGAAGACATTTACGGTAGCAGTGAAGTCTGAATGAAGTCATGAAGAAGTCCTCTTTCTGTTTTGTTTTTAAAATCTATTTATGTTTTTTTTTTCATTTTATATAGCAGTAAACAGTATCATCATAAAATACTTCAAATATTTGTGGGTAACAGTGATAGTGTTCAAAATATACGAAGCAATTTACCATTAGCTTGGTAAATATGCTTCCAATAAAACATACACAGTGAAAAAACTTTGGTACTTATATTGTTAACATGAACAGTAACATTGTGGAACTAGACTACCTATTAATGGGGATGGGAGGGTATGGGCCCAAGGAAGGCCTAAATGGCCAGACTCATGGGGTATATCATATAGGGTGTGGAAATGAGGGAAGCTACTCTCACCTTCAATGAGGAGGAGTGGATGACGTATAGGGTGGTGTGGCTGGTGGGGGGGGGGGGGGGGCAGGACTCCCTTAGAGATTCTTACATGGGGATTCCTAGGGGGACATACTACATGAGAGGAGGATAGGGAGGATATCAATTGTGCTTAGGGAACAAGGAAGTTCGGAGAGTCATTTCCCTCTTCCTCTTGTCGGAGTGTTTTGCATAGACTGGTTTAGAAGGTTTAGAAGGCTTCCAGAGTTTCTCGTTTTCTGCGATCGTAAGCGCTAAATTCTTCTAATCTAGCAGGCTGAGCAATTTTGTCAATCCAGTGTCTTATAGATGGGGGTTTAGATTGTTTTCTTAGAAGCGGGATAAGAGATTTGGCCATAAGTAAATGGAAGTAGAAAAGCTTGCCTGGTTGGTTTTTGGTGTGTGAGTCGGGGTTGATATTCAGGAAGAGGAGTTTGGGAGTGATGTGTGGGGCTTTCGGACAGATTTTACAGATTATGTAGTCTACTTTTGACCAGAATGGTTTGATTTTAACGCATTCCCACCAAATATGCGTGTAGGAGCCATTATCAGAGTCACATCTCCAGCAAGTGTCTAGAATGTCATCAAATTTGTGCAGGGGGTTTTGTACCATCTCAACGTAAGTTTGAAGTTTGTCTCTTGCATGGTGATGCCCTTTGAGCGGCCACAACTAGTCTTTAGGATATGTTGGATTTCCTCAGGTTAAAGTTGTATCTGTAATTCCTTTTCCCACGCCACTATGTACTGAGGCGTAGAGGTACTATCCAGATCTAGTAGTTTTTTGTATATGTTGGATGTGAGTTTGGGTATTGGTGAGATTGTGTTTAGAAGTTTTTTGAGCCATGTTAATTTCCTGTCAAAGGGGCCTAATTTTAGCAATTTTGTAAAGTTAGCTTTGATTTGGGACTGCCAGATAAAGTTAGATCTTGGGAATCATTGTTGGAAATCATTAAAGGGAAGGAAGGATCCTTCCATTAAGATGTCACACACTGTTTAATCATCGAATATTGCCTGAGAAGGCGGCCCTGTGTGGGGAGAGCATCTTCCAGGCATAGAAGATCTCCAACTTTTGTTGTAGGGTATGGTGTTTCTCTTATCTATGGGAATTTTGAGGATGTCGTCCAAGTGAGGATCACTGCTTGTGTGAAGGGTCGCTGGATGGTCTATGCGGATTATAGTTTGAGACAGGGGTCTGCCTAGAATTTTCTCTTCTATATGTATGTAAGTTTTGTAGTTATAATGTTTATGCTGGTCCATGAGCCTGGTTAGTTGGACAGCTTTGTAGAATTGTTTAAGATTGGTAAGGCCAAGTCCTCCTTTCAGGCGTGGTTGTGTAATGATTGAGTAGGCCAATCTATACCCTTTTTTGTCCCATAGAGGGCAGTGAGAGGGCAGCTTTCCTCAGTGAATCAAAGAAGTGGTTGGGTATTGTTATGGGGAGAACCATGGGGAGAAGTCATTTTGGGAACCAACATCATATCGTAGAGATTGACTCTGCCCATCCATGAGATGAAGGGGATCTACCCATTTTTAAGGGTGTCGAGAATGGTGTTTAGAAGGGGTTTATAGTTAAGGGTTTAATTTACTTTTGATGAAATCCTCTTGCTGATGGAGCAGATTGTCCCCTGCAAGGTGCTAGATGCCACTAATGCTTGTGCACATGACATCTCTTAGCATGGATAGTTTCAGTTATTGGAAATCTTGTCAGTATTTTCTAAAAGGGTGTTGGCACCTTTAAAGACTTGTTTATAAATTCAGTGAGTCAATATTTCAGTTAAGGAGTAGGCTACTGGAGGGAGGGGAAACATTAAAATTGCCGAAGGGTCCTGTCTGACCTCAATCACTGCTGGGAATAAATGTTTCCAGCTTTTCTTTATCATACAGAGAGCAAGATAAATGGATAACATCAACTTTCAGGTTTTTGCTTTAAAAAAATGTTGCTGTATTATTAAAATTGATAAGATTTAGATGAATGCAGCGGACCCTGGATTAAGTCATGCCAAGAAAGCTTGGCTTTTAGAGAATTTTTTGGTATTGTCAATGGACCCTAGTTTTTTCCATTCAAGAAAAACTTTATTAAGTCTCAGGTAGAGGTACAACAATGTTGGCATGACAGAAAAATGATTACAGCTTAGCGTCTTGTAGGGCATTGTGGATATAAAGCCAAACAATCAAATTGAGAGAGTCATGTAACAAGAACAAAATAGAACATGACAATAAGTTGCATAGTCATATGCATAACTCAGGGTATCTGGGGAAAGAAAAGGGAAGAGAGAGCGAGGGGGAGGTTGATTGGGATATGGGGGCGAAGGTGAGGGCGAGGGTGAGGGGGGTAGGGGTGCATCAGTAGGAACGGAGGCAGCCAGAGAGTGGAGTAAGGGTATGAGCCGAGTGTCAAGTTTTCAGTCCTGAAGTGTTCTGTAATCTGGGGAGGACAGGAACGTTTGCCAGTGTAACCAGGTGTTGGAAAATCGGGCGCGATCTGAGGGGGATTGTGCTATGACTTCCTCCATTCTGTGCGTTGAAGAAATTTCCTCTAACCAGTCAGAGATGGTGGGATGGTGTTCTGAATGCCATTTTCTCGGAATAACTGTCCGCTTGAAGTAGGTTGCGTGTGAGAGATTTCTTGTATTTGTGTGACGGCATATCAAACATAAATAAAAGAGTCGCTTCAGGAGTGCGTGGGATCGTGGTGCCAGTAATGTTTTTGATACAGGAGAGAATTGTGGGCCAGAATTATTGAGCTTGAGACAAGACCACCATATGTGGGTCATGGTGCCGTCGCTAGTTCCGCATCGCCAGCAGACGTCAGGAACCTCGGGATACCATAGATGCAATTGAGCGGGCACCCTGTACCATCTAGATAAAATCTTGTAGCTGGTCTCGTGGTGTTTGGTGGCAATCGCGGACCTCTGAGTGAGGCAGAAGCATTTTGACCATTGTGGTTGGGAGAAATGTTTTCCCAGTTCGGTCTCCCAGGCAGCACAGAAGGGGGGGAGAGATGAGGGGCGTTTGGCTATTAGTAGTTTGTAAATAAATGATATGGCATGAGGTGTAGGGTTAGAATTCAAGCATGCCTGTTCGAATTCAGAGAGGGTGCGTGACAGGTTGTTGTGGTTCTTAATGGAGTCGTAGAAGTGTTTGAGCTGGTTGTATTGGAGATAGTGTGTGTGTGAGTGAGCATCTTGTGGGGTATTAGGAATTGTAGGGGCTGTAGTGTAGAACCCGCCAACACTTGTGGGAACCTAAACGGTTTGGTATGAGGACGGCCAAGAGAGGGGGCTTTGGATTGTCCCAGTGGAAATGCAGGGTTGTCTGTAATCGGGAACAGAGGGCCCTTTAAGTCTATCAAGGAGAGGTTTGTTCCAACTCTCTGTAAGGTTCGGATTGTGTGGGCTGTAGTGAAAGAGAGGGAGGTGGGGGCCCGGTTCGCGGAGGTGGGGGTTCAGGGGAGAATTGTGAGGTCTCTGGGGGAGATTCCTTGGGCTATTGCTACCCACGTTTTAGAGGATTTGGCGTGAAAGAAATCTAAAATCAGGGAGTATGCTGCTGCCAGGTTGTAAAGACGACAATCGGGTAGGCCAATGCCTCCCGTGTCTTTAAGGGAAGTCAGGACGTCCCTCCGAAGTCTTGGGCGGTGTTGGACCTGAGGAAGGATCCAAAACATTTTTGGACCTTCTTCCAGAAGGTAAGGGGTATAAATATTGGTATGGTTTGTATGAGGTAGAGCAGGCGATGTAGTAGGGTCATTTTAAGAATGTTGAGCTGACCAAACCAGGAAAATTCTTTCTTTTTCCAGGAGGTTAAATTTAAATAGTAGGTTTAAATTTAAATAGTAGAGGAGCAAAGTTGTCTGTGAATAATTTAGAAAGATCCTTACTAATTCTGATCCCCAAGTATTTAATGCCACCTGGTGGCCAAACGAAAGGGACTCTCGACATTAGGGGAGGAAGGTCGGTCATGTTGACCTTAAAATTTGACCATTTCCCGAACTTGTCCAGTTCAGCAATCAGAGCAGGAAGGGAAGAGTGGGGGTCTGTTAATTAGACTAGTAAGTCGATCAATGGACCCTAGTTTATTTGGAAAGGGTATGGCTTGTAAGGAGCATAGCTTAATGAGTGTCACCCAGCCCCCAATTGGTTGCTCAGGAAGTCTGGTGGGGTAGACTGTTACAGATCAGTTGTGTATTCAACATATACTTATGGTATACTTAACGGCCCACCAGACAGGTTACATTAAGAACATGGTGTGCTTTCAATGTCCTCCAGATGTAGGTAAATTTTGCCCAGCTATATCCTCCAGATGTAGGTAAATTTTGCCCAACTAATCCTACAATCTGTGTAGTTTCTATAGGACGTGGCCTTAAGGAACAGGTCTTTTACCTTTAATGATAACTATTCATCGCTTAGCACCTACTGGCTATAATCAGTATTGCAGCTGTTCCATATCTGCCTGGGAAGCAGATGTTTACATACTGACGATTTATATGCTGTTTGGTAATTGTTAATTCCATCTGTAACAAGGTCACTGGTTAGATGGCTAAGCTCTCCGACTGAGCTTCCCAGAGGAAGTTCATAAAACTCCCTGGTGGCTTAAAAGTTCCAGACAAGTTACAGTTGGAGTGATGGGCAGATGTGTCTGTGAGTGCTATCCAGACAAATGGCTTGCAGATGAGGCCTGAAGCAGCCCTGATTCCTAACAGGGCCTGCCTAAACCCTGGTGCCAAAGCAGCCATAACCTCTACAGTCATGGCCAAAAGTTTTGAGAATGATACAAATGTTAATAATGGCAAGGTTTTATAATGGCAAGTATAAGTAGCATATACTCCAGAATGTTATAAAAAGTGATCAGCTTAATTGCAAAGTCAATATTTGCCTAGAAAATGAACTATTTCCCCCAAAACACATTTCAACTTCATTGCAGGCCTTCCTTAAAAGGAGCAGCTAACATCGTTTCAGTGATTGCTCCAGTAACACAGGTGTGGGTGTTGATGAGGACAGGGCTGGAGATCAATCTGTCATGATTAAGTAACAATTAAACCACTGGACACTTTAAAAGGAGGCTGGTGCTTGGCATCATTGTTTCTCTTCTGTTAACCATGGTTATCTCTAAAGAAACATGTGCAGTCATCATTGCACTGCACAAAACTGGCCTAACAGGGAACAGTATCGCAGCTAGAAAGATTGCACCTCAGTCAACAATCTATCACATCATCAAGCAATTCAAGGAGATAGGTTCCATTGTTGCAAAAAAGTGTCAGGGCCGCCTCTTAAAAGTGTTTCAGCTTGGGGATCGGGCTACCAGCAGTGCAGAGCTTGCTCAGGAATCGCAGCAGGCAGGTGTGAGTTCACTGTGAGGGGGAGACTCTTGGAGCAAGGCCTGGTGTCAAGGAGGGCAGCAAAGAAGCCACTTCTCTCCAGAAAAAAACATCAGGGACAGACTGAGATTCTGCAAAAGGTACAGGGAGTGGACTGCTGAGGACTGGGGTAAAGTCATTTTCTCTGATGAATCCTCTTTCCGATTGCTTGGAACATCTGGAAAACAACTTGTTCAGAGAAGACAAGGTGAGCAATGCCACCAGTCTTGTCTCATGCCACCTGTAAAGCATTCTGCAGCCATTCTTGTGTGGGGTTGCTTCTCAGCCAAGGGAATCGGCTCTCTCGAACAGTATCGCAGCTAGAAAGATTGCACCTCAGTCAACAATCTATCACATCATCAAGCAATTCAAGGAGATAGGTTCCATTGTTGCAAAAAAGTGTCAGGGCCGCCTCTTAAAAGTGTTTCAGCTTGGGGATCGGGCTACCAGCAGTGCAGAGCTTGCTCAGGAATCGCAGCAGGCAGGTGTGAGTTCACTGTGAGGGGGAGACTCTTGGAGCAAGGCCTGGTGTCAAGGAGGGCAGCAAAGAAGCCACTTCTCTCCAGAAAAAAACATCAGGGACAGACTGAGATTCTGCAAAAGGTACAGGGAGTGGACTGCTGAGGACTGGGGTAAAGTCATTTTCTCTGATGAATCCTCTTTCCGATAGCTTGGAACATCTGGAAAACAGCTTGTTCAGAGAAGACAAGGTGAGCAATGCCACCAGTCTTGTCTCATGCCACCTGTAAAGCATCCTGCAACAATTCATGTGTGGGGTTGCTTCTCAGCCAAGAATCGGCTCTCCAAGAGCAGTTTGATGATCAACAATGCCTTTTCCAGTATAATGGAGCACCTTGCCATAAAGCAAAGGTGATAACTAAATGGCTCAGGGAACAAAACATAGCGATTCTGGGTCCATGGCCTGGAAACTCCCCAGATCTTAATCCCATTGAGAACTTGTGGTCAATCATCAAGAGACGAGTGGACAAACAAAAACCAACAAATTGTGACAAAATGCAAGCATTGATTGTGCAAGAATGGACTGCTATCAGTCAGGATTTGGTCCAGAAGTTGATTGAGAGGATGCCAGGGAGAATTGCAGAGGTCCTGAAGAAGAAGGGTCAACACTGCAAATATTGACTTGCTGCATTAACTCATTCTAACTGTCAATAAAAGCTTTTGTTACTCATAATATGATTGCACTTGTATTTCTGCATGTGATAAAAACATCTGACAAACCAGAGGGCAACAGATCATGTGAAAATATAATATTTGTGTCATTCTCAAAACTTATGTCCATGACCGTACAGCCTAAAGCTACAGAAACCAGCTGCCACAGACAAATGCAACCATCTAAGTTGGATCTGGACAGACTGAGCTGTTACCTTGGCCTGTTGCCTTTGCTGTGTTTGAGTTCTGGAATAAAAGAAACACTTCTTCACCATTCCAATAGTAAAATGCTGGTCTGATTCATTTAAGTGGCTTTGGTCCTTTAATAAATGTTCTTCTGCTTTTCTTGCTGTTGTGTAATTTTTTCAAAAAAGTTGCAAGTCAAGCAGGATATTGCACTAGTGTTAGTTTTAATGCACCTTTTTCTGAGACTTTTTACACAAAAAACAAGAAAAAAGCAATCTTAAATAACCCCCAATAAGTTAACCTTGACCAGGTTTTACTTGCGTATTTATGGAAATGTATAAATTATAAATATCAGAAATATTTTTTGCAAACATCATACAACTAAAGATCTGTTTGTTAATTTGCAAACCTATTACAGAAGATGCAATAGTGCCAGGCATGCCCCTTATTGTCCACATGAACACAGCTCTTGGTCCCTTCCACATGGACATTGTGGGGACAAATATACATGTATGTTTCCACAGATGGCTATGGAGCCCAGCCGTGGAACAATGAGCACAAGGGTTCCACCGAACCATATCATGCACAGGAAAACGATAGGGCATGCTCTATCTTTTCCTGTGTTTCCGTCCGGGCACCATGTCTCGCCATGGAGAGGGCAGGGGTGAGCAGTGCTCAGCCCTCCACCTCTCCAGCGTATGGCTGTATGTATATGTTCATGTGAAAAAGGCCTTATGATGCTGAAATATGGGATGTTCAGCAGTAACTGAAGGTAAATAACATCTTGATAAGAAAATCACCTTTTCTAAACAGCTTGGTTTTTTTTTAATATCCTAAAAATTCCAGGAGTTTTGAAAAATTATTAGAAAGTTCTAAAAGTTGAAAAGGTGTTTTATTAACTATGAGACAGAGAGACGCAAGTGCTGAATATGCTGGAGAGACGGCACAGTGTGTGAGTAAGGTATAGTGTTTAACCTTTATTCAAGCTGATAGAGGATGATCTAGTATTCTATTATCTATAGTGACAGATGATTTATTGGGATAGTGCCTTTTCCAGCAAACTGTTTTAAACCATTATTTCCTCTGAAATATAAGGCTTTTTCCATCCTACAGTACGCAGGGTGGGTAAACATTTTTCAAGAAAAATTATATGGCGGCAGTAGAATTGCTAAGCGCATAAATTGCAGTTTGCAAATTTATCCAAGAAGATGGAAAATGTCTAATATGAATTACTCCGGTTTTTAGCACCAACTTAACTCCTTCAGTGATGTTATACATCACTGTTATACAGTATTCTTCAGGACTGGTCACTTGCACTTTACCCATCCTGAAGAGAATGATATTAATCAGTGCCATTCGGAGAAAGCTTTTTATCCAGGTGACATCTCTCAAATATATCTGGACCCAGTCACATGTAGCTGTTAATTCAGAGATGTTCCCTTGCAGGATTCAATAAACACAACTCGCTCTGATCTGTCTGTGTATTATAACATCAGGGGGGAACAATAGGACAAGAGCTTGGATATTGATGGATATTCAGTTGCATTCTTGGGCCTATTGATTTTCATAGCTAAAAAGGATGAATAGACTACCTTGGCAGACAGAACAGATTATTCTATTGACATCATATGTTTGACTGTTTCTTTTTATTGTCTCTTTATTAGAAGAAATCAAGATTACGTTTTCAGCAGGTGATACTTTCCAAAAAGGGCAAAAGAGACAACAAAGCTAAGAAACGAAAGTCAGCATTCTTTATCCAGTTATGGTTCATACTAGTTTGGATGACGAGCACTCTTAAACTATGGTGCATTGTGCCCCAGTCTTAATGATCCCATCCAAATAGTATGAACCATAACTGGATAACGAATGCGGACTTTCGTTTCTTAGCTTTGTTGTCTCTTTTGCCCTTTTTGGAAAGTAATCACCGGCTGAAACACGTATCACTTGATTTCTTCTAATAAAGAGACAATAAAAAGAAAAGTCAAACATATTGTCAATAGAATCTCTGTTCTGTCGCCAAGGTAGTCTATTTCATCCTTTTTAGCTATGAAAATCAATAGGCCCAAGAATGCCACTGAATATCCATCAATATCCAAGCTCTTGTCCTATTGTTTCCCCCTGATGTTATAATACACAGACAGATCAGAGCGAGTTGTGTTATTGAATCCTGCCAGGGAACACTCCTGAATTAACAGCTACTGTGACTGGGTCCAGATATTTTGAGAGATGTCACCTGGATAAAAAGCTTTCTCCAAATGGCACTGATTTATCATTCTCTTCAGGATGGGTAAAGTGCAAGTGACCAGCTCTGAAGAATACTGTATAACTGATGTATAACATCACTGAAGAGTTAAGTTGGTGCTAAAAACCTGAGTAATTCATATTAGACATTTTCCATCTTCTTGGATAAATTTGCAAACTGCAATTTATGCGCTTAGCAATTCTACTGCGCCGCCATAAATTTTTCTTGAAAATGTTTACCCACCCTGCGTACTGTAGGATGGAAAGCCTTATATTTCAGAGGAAATATGGTTTAAAAAATTTGCTGGAAAAGGCACTATCCCAATAAATCATCTGTCACTATAGATAATAGAATACTAGATCATCCTCTTCACTTGAATAAGGTTAAACACTATACCTTACTCACACACTGTGGCCTTCTCTCAGCATATTCAGCACTTGCGTCTCTCTGTCTCATAGTTAATAAAACACCTTTTCAACTTTTAGAACTTTCTAATAATTTTTCAAAACTCCTGGAATTTTTGAATATAAAAAAAACAAGCTGTTTAGAAAGGTGATTTTCTTATCAAGATGTTATACCTTCAGTTATACTGCTGAACATCCCATATTTCAGCATCATAAGGCCTTTTTCACATGACAATACATCAGCCATACGCTGGAGAGGTGGAGGGCTGAGCACTGCTCACCCTGCCTCTCCATGGCGAGACATGGTGCCCGGACGGACAGAAAACAGAAAGATAGAGCATGCCCTATCGTTTTCCTGTGGATATGGTACGGTGGAACCCTTGTGCTCATTGTTCATGGCTGGGCTCCATAGCCATCTGTGGGAACATACAGTATTTGTCCCCACAACGTCCATGTGAAAGGGACCAAAAGCTGTTTTATGTGGACAATAGAGGGCATGCCTGGCACTATTGCATCTCTGTAATAGGTTGCAAATTAACAAACGATTTTAGTTGTATGATGTTTGCAAAAAATTTTTCTGAATATTTATATTATAATTATACCATTCCATAATACGCAAGTAAAACCTGGTCAAGGTTAACTTATTGGGGGTTATTTAAGATTGCTTTTGCTTTTTTGTATAAAAGTCTCAGAAAAAGGTGCATTAAAACTACACTAGTGCAATATCCTGCTTGACTTGCAACTTTTTTGAAAAATTACACAACAGCAAAAAAAGCAGAAAACATTTATTAAAGGACCAAAGCCACTTAAATGAATCAGACCAGCATTTACTATTGGAATGTGAAGAAGTGTTTCTTTTATTCCAGAACTCAAACACAGCAAGGCAAACAGGCCAAGGTAACAGCTCAGTCTGTCAGATCCAACTTAGATGGTTGCATTTGTCTGTGGCAAAGTCCGGTATGCTCACAGCTGGTTTCTGTACTTTAGGCTGTGTGGTCATGGACATAAGTTTTGAGAATCACACAAAATTATATTTTCACATGATCTGTTGCCCTCTGGTTTGTCAGTAGTATTTATCACATGCAGAAATACAAGTGCACATATTATAGTAACAAAAGCTTTTATTGACAGTTAGAATGAGTTAAGCAGCAAGTCAATATTTGCAGTGTTGACCCTTCTTCTTCAGGACCCTGCAATTCTCCCTGGCATCCTCTCAATCAACTTCTGGACCAAATCCTGACTGATAGCAGTCCATTCTTGCACAATCAAATGCTTGCATTTTGTCACAATTTGTTGGTTTTTGTTTGTCCACTTCGCTCTTGATGATTGACCACAAGTTCTCAATGGGATTAAGATCTGGGGAGTTTCCAGGCCATGGACCCAGAATCGCTATGTTTTGTTCCCTGAGCCATTTAGTTATCACCTTTGCTTTATGGCAAGGTGCTCCATTATACTGGAAAAGGCATTGTTGATCATCAAACTGCTCTTGAGAGCCGATTCTTGGCTGAGAGAAGCAACCCCAACATGAATTGTTGCAGGATGCTTTACAGGTGGCATGAGACAAGATGGTGGCATTGCTCACCTTGTCTTCTCTGAACAAGCTGTTTTCCAGATGTTCCAAGCTATCGGAAAGAGGATTCATCAGGAAATGACTTTACCCCAGTCCTCAGCAGTCCACTCCCTGTACCTTTTGCAGAATCTCAGTCTGTCCCGATGTTTTTTTTCTGGAGAGAAGTGGCTTCTTTGCTGCCTCCTGACACCAGGCCTTGCTCCAAGAGTCTCCCCCTCACAGTGAACTCACACCTGCCTGCTGCGATTCCTGAGCAAGCTCTGCACTGCTGGTAGCCCGATCCCCAAGCTGAAACACTTTTAGAGGCGGCCCTGACACTTTTTTGCAACAATGGAACCCTATCTCCTTGAATTGCTGATGATGTGATAGATGTTGACTGAGGTGCAATCTTTCTAGCTGCGATACTGTTCCCTTTAGGGGCCAGTTTTGTGCAGTGCAATGATGACTGCACATGTTTCTTTAGAGATAACCATGGTTAACAGAAGAGAAACAATGATGCCAAGCCCAGCCTCCTTTTAAAGTGTCCGTGGTTATTGTTCTTAATCATGACAGATTGATCTCCCAGCCTTCCTCACCATCAACACCCACACCTGTGTTACTGGAGCAATCACTGAAACGATGTTAGCTGCTCCTTTTAAGGAAGGCCTGCAATGAAGTTGAAAGTGTTTTGGGGGAAATAGTTCATTTTCTGGCAAATATTGACTTGCAATTAAGCTGATCACTTTTTATAACATTCTGGAGTATATGCTACTTATACTTGCCATATATAAACCTTGCCATTATTAACATTTGTATCATTCTCAAAACTTTTGGCCATGACTGTAGAGGTTATGGCTGCTTTGGCACCAGGTTTAGGCAGCCCTGTTAGGAATCAGGGCTGCTTCAGGCTCATCTGCAAGCCATTTGTCTGGATAGCACTCACAGACACATCTGCCCATCACTCCAACTGTAACTGTCTGGAACTTTTAAGCCACCAGGGAGTTTTATGACTCTCCTCTGGAAGCTCAGTCGGAGAGCTTAGCCATCTAACCAGTGACCTTGTTACAGATGGAATTACACATTACCAAACAGCATATAAATCGCAGTATGTAAACATCTTCCCCAGGCAGATATGAACAGCTGCAATACTGATTATAGCCAGTAGGTGCTAAGCATGAATAGTTATCATTAAAGGTAAAAACCTGTTCCTTAAGGCCACATCCTATAGAACCTACACGATTGTAGGATGTTGGGCAAAATTTACCTACATCTGGAGGATATAGCTGGGCAAAATTTACCTACATCGGAGGACATTGAAAGCACACCATGTTCTAATGTAACCTGTCTGGTGGGGCCGTTAAGTATACCATAAGTATATGTTGAATACACAACTGATCTGTAACGTCTACCCACCAGACTTCCTGAGCAACAATTGGGGCTGGGTGACACTCATAAGCTATGCTCCTTACAAGCCATACCCTTTCCAAATAAACTAGGGTCCATTGATCGACTTACTAGTCTAATTAACAGACCCCACTCTCTCCTCCTGTCCGTTATTGCTGAACTGGACAAGTTCGGAAATGGTCAAATTTAAGGTCAACATGACCGACCTTCCCCCCTAATGTCGTAGAGTCCCTTTCGTTTGGCCACCAGGTGGCATTAAATACTTGGGGATCAGAATTAGTAAGGATCTTTCTAAATTATCACAGACAACTTTGCTCCTCTACTATTTAAATTTAAACCTACTATTTAATTTAACCTCCTGGAAAAGAAAGATTTCCTGGTTTGGTCAGCTCACCATTCTTAAAATGACCCTACTACATCGCCTGCTCTACCTCTACAACACTAATACTCATATTTATACCCTTACCTTCTGAAGAAGGTCCAAAAATGTTTTGGATCCTTCCTGGTCCACACACCGCCAGCTTCGGAGGGACGTCTGACTTCTTAAAGACACGGGAGGCATGGCCACCGATTGTCGTCTACAACGGGCAGCAGCAACTCCCTGATTTAGATTTCTTTCTTCACGCCAAACAAATCCCTAAAACGTGGGAGCAAGCCAAGGAATCTCCCCAGAGACTCACATCTCCCCTGAACCCCACCTCCGCGAACGCGGCCCCCACCTCCCCCTTCACTACAGCCCACACAATCCGAACCTTACAGAGAGTGGGAACAAACCCTCTGTGATAGACTTAAATTGCCCTCGTTCCCGATACAGACATACCCTGCATTTCCACGGGACAATCCAAAGCGCCCCCAGCTTCGGGTTGGCTGCCCCTTGTTCCTCCATGTCCTCGAACAAATTCGTTTCGGGATGTTCCCCGAAGACCATTAGTGTTCGTGCCGTTTCGACGAAGCACTGAGCAGGCCCCACAATGGCCTAATCTGACCTGGCTTTGCCCAAAGATGCGCACTTGGTCTGTGTTTCTGGGCCTGCACCGCGCAGACCGTTGCCCAACACTATCTCCGAATACAACCAGCTCAAACACTTCTACGTACTCCTTTAAGAAGCCACAACAGTCAACCTGTCATCGGCACGGCTTTACAACCACACTCCTGCTTCTGAATGCGAACAGCATGCTTTGAAGTCTATTAGATACCTTAGTACACTACCTCATGCCATAGTTCCATTCATCTTATTTACAAACTACGAATAGCCAAAGCTCACACATCTCGCTCCCCCCATGCGGCGGTGCTGTGCCCTGGGGAGTACTCCAACTGGGAAACCATTTCTCCCTACCACTAAGGGCAATTTAATGGCTACCTACTATTCATGTTCCACCCGCCTCGAAATGACAGCCACCTCACTCAAGGTCGCAGAGATTAGCCAAACACAAACACTACAGGTGAGACCAGCAGCAAAGATATTGAATCACATGCTTTTGGACAGTGTGCACGCCTGATCTCAATGGCACCAGGGTATCCGAGGTTGCCAATGATATGTCCTTTTCGCGTGTGGGGCGTCGTATGCCTGAGCAGGGAAGGGTCAACACTGCAAATATTGACTTGCTGCATTAACTCATTCTAACTGTCAATAAAAGCTTTTGTTACTCATAATATGATTGCACTTGTATTTCTGATGTGATAAATACATCTGACAAACCAGAGGGCAACAGATCATGTGAAAATATAATATTTGTGTGATTCTCAAAACTTATGTCCGACCACACAGCCTAAGCTACAGAACCAGCTGTGAGCATACCGGTACTTTGCCACAGACAAATGCAACCATCTAAGTTGGATCTGAACAGACTGAGCTGTTACCTTGGCCTGTTTGCCTTTGCTGTGTTTGAGTTCTGGAATAAAAGAAAACACTTCTTCACCATTCCAATAGTAAAATGCTGGTCTGATTCATTTAAGTGGCTTTGGTCCTTATAAATGTTCTTCTGCTTTTCTTGCTGTTGTGTAATTTTTTCAAAAAAGTTGCAAGTCAAGCAGGATATTGCACTAGTGTTAGTTTTAATGCACCTTTTTCTGAGACTTTTTACAAAAAAAACAAGAAAAAAGCAATCTTAAATAACCCCCAATAAGTTAACCTTGACCAGGTTTTACTTGCGTATTTATGGAAATGTATAAATTATAAATACTCAAATATTTTTTGCAAACATCATACAACTAAAGATCGTTTGTTAATTTGCAAACCTATTACAGAAGATGCAATAGTGCCAGGCATGCCCTTATTGTCCACATAAACACAGCTTTTGGTCCCTTTCACAGGACGTTGTGGGGACAAATATACATGTATGTTCCCACAGATGGCTATGGAGCCCAGCCATGGAAAATGAGCACAAGGGTTCACCGTACCATATCATGCACAGAAACGATAGGGCATGCTCTATCTTTTCCCGTGTTTCCGTCCGGGCACCATGTCTCGCCATGGAGAGGGCAGGGGTGAGCAGTGCTCAGCCCTCCACCTCTCCAGCGTATGGCTGTATGTATATGTTCATGTGAAAAAGGCCTTATGATGCTGAAATATGGGATGTTCAGCAGTAACTGAAGTAAATAACATCTTGATAAGAAAATCACTTTCTAAACAGCTTGTTTTTTTTATATTCTAAAAATTCCAGGAGTTTTGAAAAATTATTAGAAAGTTCTAAAAGTTGAAAAGGTGTTTTATTACTATGAGACAGAGAGACGCAAGTGCTGAATATGCTGGAGAGACGGCACAGTGTGTGAGTAAGGTATAGTGTTTAACCTTTATTCAAGCTGATAGAGGATGATCTAGTATTCTATTAATAGTGACAGATGATTATTGGGATAGTGCCTTTTCCAGCAAACTGTTTTAAACCATTATTTCCTCTGAAATATAAGGCTTTTTCCATCCTACAGTAAGCAGGGTGGGTAAACATTTTCAAGAAAAATTATATGGCGGCGAGTAGAATTGCTAAGCGCATAAATTGCAGTTTTGCAAATTTATCCAAGAAGTGGAAAATGTCTAATATGAATTACTCCGGTTTTTAGCACCAACTTAACTCTTCAGTGATGTTATACATCATGTTATACAGTATTCTTCAGGACTGGTCACTTGCACTTTACCCATCCTGAAGAGAATGAATAAATCAGTGCCATTTGGAGAAAGCTTTTTATCCAGGTGACATCTCTACAATATATCTGGACCCAGTCACATGTAGCTGTTAATTCAGAGATGTTCCCTGGCAGGATTCAATAACACAACTCGCTCTGATCTGTCTGTGTATTATAACATCAGGGGGAAACAATAGGACAAGAGCTTGGATATTGATGGATATTCAGTTGCATTCTTGGGCCTATTGATTTTCATAGCTAAAAAGGATGAATAGACTACCTTGGCAGACAGAACAGATTATTCTATTGACATCATATGTTTGACTGTTTCTTTTTATTGTCTCTTTATTAGAAGAAATCAAGATTACGTTTTCAGCAGGTTGATTACTTTCCAAAAGGGCAAAAGAGACAACAAAGCTAAGAAACGAAAGTCAGCATTCTTTATCCAGTTATGGTTCATACTAGTTTGGATGACGAGCACTCTTAAACTATGGTGCATTGTGCCCCAGTCTTAATGATCTGTGCAACCGGTGCGCAACATGCAGGTCTATCAGCCAGAATAATCATCCCAAATTATACCCGGGGTATAAAGTAGTCTAGGACAGAGTAACAGGTGTTAGTTACCAAAAATGGCAAAAGAGTCAACAAAGCTAAGAACCCAAAGTCGGCATTCTTTATCCGTTAAGGTTCATACTAGTTTGGATGACGAGCACTCTTAAACTATGGTGCATTGTGCCCAGTCTTAATGAACGGTGCAACCGGTGCCAGGGGCGTAACTAGCAGAGGCTGGCCCCATAGCAGACCATTGAATGGGGCCCCATCCCCATATATATATATATACACATATACAGCATATATACACGCCACAGTATATACAGGATACACACAGATGCAGCATATATACACATGCATCCAGTATATACACAACATACACACAGATATACAGCATAAACACACAACATCCAGTATATACAGCATACACACACATATACAACATATACACACGCATCCAGTATATACGGCATACACACCGATTACAGCATATATACTAACGCATTCACTATATACAGCATACACACACATATACAGCATATATACACATGCATCCAGTATATACAGCATACACACAGATATACAGCATACATACATTAACACATCCAGTCTATACTCAACATACACACAGATATACACATATACACACACACATGCAGTAATTTTACTTACCCACCTTCAGCTCAGCTCAGATGTCACTTGGTGGGTTTCAGGGGTTACCTAGACTGTCTGCTGACTTAGGCAAGCCATAGAGAGACGCCCCCCCTTGCCCATGCATACAGCGTCCTGCCATGTAATATAAAATGCATACAGTTTATCGCCATGTAGTATACATGATACAGTTTACAGCCTGTAATTAAAATGCATATAGCATACCGCCATGTAGTGTAAAATGCATACAGCGTATCGCCATGTAGTATAAAATGCATACGAGTATCGCCTGTAGTATATAAAATGCATACAGATACCGCCATGTAGTAAATGCTACAGAGTACGCCATGAGGTACAAAATAGAAGCCTGTTAAATATCACATATGTTGCATATACATACAGCATATACACACACATATACATATATACCACATATATACATATAATAATTCTTTATTTATTTAGCGCACTCAGATTACGCAGCACTGCACCAAAGCATGTAAAAATTGGTCCAGATACACACATATATATATATATATATATTATTTATATATACATACACAAAGATAAAGTAACCTTACCTCTCTGTTCTGTTCTTGTGATCAGCGCCTTGTCCTGCAGCGGTGGGGGAGCCGGGAGCGGGAAGACTTGATAGCCGGTGAGGGGGGGGGGGATATGAGCCTGGAGCTTGAGCGGGGGCGGTCAGAGCAGGGAGCGAGGGGAAGGGGGAGACAGAGCGGAGCGGAATTGAAATGGGAGCAGAGCGGGGTTGACACGGGAGCGCAAGGAACGGGAGCGGGAATACTTGATAGCCGGTGAGGGGGGGATATGGAGCTGTGAGGGGGGCGGTCGGAGCCGGGAGCCGAGGGGAAGGGGGAACAGGAGCGGAGACGGAATTGAAATGGGAGCAGAGCGGGTTGACACGGGAGCGGAAGGGGAGCCGGGAGCGGAAATATGCGGGGAGTGGGGGGCGGGAGCACATTGACGGTCGGGAGCACAGTGCCCGGCTGGAAAGTGGTGCTGGCCGGTCGGCATGCGGGAGTTTGATGCAGGCCGGCAGGGGGGGCCAAAGCTCAGTGCCGCCGGCGGGGGACGGACGCAAGGTGCTGCAGCACGTGAGGCGAGCGTGCGGGCAGCCGAGCTTCTCATTCAGGGAGGTACAGGGACCCAGCAGGAATTATACTTTGCTTATGATGTGCCCGCCTGGGCCCGTCCCACTACCTCTCCGCCCACCTGGTATGAGACCTGTAGTCAGGGGAAGTAGTGGGACGGACCCGGAGACATATCATTAGCATAGTAAATTCTGCCGGCTCTCAATACCAGCGCTATGGCTTCCTGCCGGAGGCAGGAAGCAACTTAATAAAGTTTACTTTCCCCGTCCTTCGCGGCCCCCCTGCGCCCGGGCCCCGTAGCACTCGCTACGGCTGCTACGGTGGTTGTTACGCCACTGACCGGTTGCCAACATGCAGGTGTAGCAGGCCAGAATAACCCGTCCCAGAATAAAGTAGCCTAGACATAGTAAAGCCCCCCAGACCAAATATACCCTTATAATGTAGAGCCCAAGTATAGTCATGCCCAGGCCACAGTAAGCCCTGAAAATTAACTCTTAAATGGCTCCCTGTATGTTTCACAATGTGAACGCAATGTTTATACTGCATTTTCAAGTGCTATGTGAATGCAATAATAGTCTGCATTCTCACACTTTCATTTACATTGTGTTTACATTGTGTTGATTTAAGTCACATTTATATATAAGGAATGTTTATGACACAATGTTTATGCCTCATTTACTTAAACGTTAGTGAACAAATATTAGCCTGCATTCACACACTTTTCTTTATATTGGGGTAGCATCATTATGGATTCTCCACCAGTCTCTCGGCAGACAATCCACAAGAATCTCCCTGTCCCCACCAGTTTCAGAGTTTCTACGACCGACGTGCACTATGGGAGCGAGGCGGGCGGTAATTAATGTGGTTAGTAGGTGATAATATCGCACTGTGCTTCAGCCTCCTGCTTTGTAGCCACTTTGTACTGCTCTCTTCTGACTGCTGAAAGACAGATGAGAAAAGGAGGAAGGATATCTACACCAAGCATGACCTACAAGAGGCCTATGAAATGATGCAGGATTAAAACCAAACCTGTACAGCGGTCCCCTACTTAAGAACACCTGACTACATACAACCCTAGTTACAAACGGACCTCTGTGTTTTGGTAATTTACTGTACTTTTTAGTCCTAGGCTACAAGAAACAGCTTTAACAGTTATCAATGGTGCCTGTAATTAAGATTTATTGTTAATCCTGGTTCTTATGACAACCCAACATTTTTAGAATCCAACAAAAAAAAATTTGCTGGGGTTACAGTTTCGACTTACATACAAACTCAATTAAGAACAAAACTTTCTCAGCAGATCTCACTACTGCAGAGAAACAGAAAAAAACCTCTGCAGAGCGATACAGAATCCAGCCAGAAGGAATATTTATATACTTAAAACTCTGGGGGAATTCCAAGGGCTCCAACCAATCACTGGCCCGAGGCTGCAAAAGAATTACATAATGAAATATTTACTATAAGCATTGTGATCATTAACCCTCGAACACTCAGGCCTAGCATATGTCAGATGTAATACCACATAATGCCACTGGATGATAGTATAGGTTAAGTCAGGGGTCCCCAAACTTTTTACATAGGGGGCCGTTCACTGTCCCTCTCAGACTGTTGGAAGGCTGGACTGAAGTTTAAAATAAAAAAATATATAAGAAATTCCTTGAAAACACAGCGCTAGCGGTACATGTGACCGTATCCGTAATACACTGGGCCACCCTCAATTAATTATTTTATATACTGCACCCCTTTGTGAACTATTTTATTTATTGGCCCAATTAATAAATCAATTGGGTCAATTAATTATTAAATATGCTGCTCCCCCCCCATTAATTACTAGACTGCCCCTAATAATTAATTCTTTCCTATACCCCCACAATTAATTATTTCCTATGTTGCCCCCCACCATAAATTATTTCCTATGCTGCCCCTCATAATTAATTCTTTCCTATGCTGCCCCTCATAATTAATTCTTTCCTATGCTGCCCCTCATAATTAATTACATCCTATGCTGCCCCTCATAATTAATTACATCCAATACTGCCCCTCATAATTATTTCCTATGCTGCCCCTCATAATTAATTATTTCCTATACCTCCACCATTAATTCTTTCCTATGCTGCCCCTCATAATAAATTATATCCTATGCTGCCCCTCATAATTAATTATTTCCTATGCTGCCTCTCATAATTAATTATTTCCTATACCCCCACCATTAATTCTTTCCTATGCTGCCCCTCATAATTAATTCTTTCCTATGCTGCCCCTCATAATTAATTATATCCTATGCTGCCCCTCATAATTATTTATTTTCCTATGCTGCCCCTCATAATTAATTATATCCTATGCTGTCCCTCATAATTAATTATTTCCTATACCCCCACCATTAATTCTTTCCTATGCTGCCCTCATAATTAATTATATCCTATGCTGCCCCTCATAATAAATTATATCCTATGTTGCCCCTTATCAGAGGCAGCACAGGAAATAATTAATTATGAGGAGCAGCATAGGAAATAATTAATTATGAGGGGCAGCATAGGAAAAATTAATTATGAGGGGCAGCATAGGATATAATTAATTATGAGGGCAGCATAGGAAATTATTATTATTATAATTAATTATTCACTATGCTGACCCTCATAAATAATTATTCCCTACATTGCCCCTCATAATTATTCCCTATGCTGCCCCTCCATTATTATTTTCTCTAATGGCCCGATAATTCATTACTTCGTATATTGGGGTCGCCACAATCTTTCTACTGCCGTAAAATCAATAATTAGGAGGGGCAGCATAGGATAAATTAATTATGAGGGGCAGCATAGGAAAGATTAATTATGAGGGCAGTAGGAAAGAATTAATGGTGGGGTATAGGAAATAATTAATTATGAGAGGCAGCATAGGAAATAATTAATTATGAGGGGCAGCATAGGATATAATTTATTATGAGGGCACATAGGAAAGAATTAATGTGGAGGTATAGGAAATAATTAATTATGAGGGGCAGCATAGGAAATAATTCTGAGGGGCAGTATGGATGTAATAATTATGAGGGGCAGCATAGGATGTAATTAATTATGAGGGGCAGCATAGGAAAGATTAATTGAGGGCGCAAATGGAAATAATTTATGGTGGGGGGCAACATAGGAAATAATTAATGGTGGGGGTATAGGAAAGAATTAATATTAGGGGCAGTCTAGTAATTAATGGGGGGGAGCAGCATATTTAATAATTAATGACCCATTGATTTATTAATTGGCCAATAAATAAAATAGTTCACAAAGGGGTGCAGTATATAAATAATTAATTGAGGGTGGCCCAGTGTATTACGGATACGGTCACATGTACCGCTAGCGCTGTGTTTTCAAGGAATTCTTATATATTTTTTTATTTTAAACTTCAGTCCAGCCTTCCAACGTCTGAGAGGGACAGTGAACGGCCCCTATGTAAAAAGTTTGGGGACCCCTGACTTAACCTATACTATCATCCAGTGGCATATGTGGTATTACATCTGACATATGCTAGGCCTGAGTGTTCGAGGGTAATGATCACAATGCTTAGTAAATATTTCATTATGCAATTCTTTTGCAGCCTCAGGCCAGTGATTGGTTGGAGCCCTTGGAATTCCCCCAGAGTTTTAAGTATATAAATATTCCTTCTGGCTGGATTTCTGTATCGCTCTGCAGAGGTTTTTTTCTGTTTCTCTGCAGTAGTGAGATCTGCTGAGAAAGTTTTGTTCTTAAGTTGAGTTTGTATGTAGTCGAAACTGTAACCCCAGACAAATTTTTTTTTGTTGGATTCTAAAAATGTTGGTTGTCATAAGAACCAGGATTAACAATAAATCTTAATTCAGGCACCATTGATAACTGTTAAAGCTGTTTCTTGTAGCCTAGGACTAAAAAGTACAGTAAATTACCAAAACACAGAGGTCCGTTTGTAACTAGGGTTGTATGTAGTCAGGTGTTCTTAAGTAGGGACCGCTGTACAGGTTTGGTTTTAATCCTGCATCATTTCATAGGCCTCTTGTAGGTCATGCTTGGTGTAGATATCCTTCCTCCTTTCTCATCTGTCTTTCAGCAGTCAGAGAGAGCAGTACAAAGTGGCTTACAAAAGCAGGAGGCTGAAGCACAGTGCGATATTATCACCTACTAACCACATTAATTACCGCCCGCCTCGCTCCCATAGTGCACGTCGGTCGTAGAAACTCTGAAACTGGTGGGGACAGGGAGATTCTTGTGGATTGTCGCCGAGAACTGGTGGAGAATCCATAATGATGCTACCCCAATATAATGAAAAGTGTGTGAATGCAGGCTAATATGTTGTTCACCTAACGTTTAAGTAAATGAGGCATAAACATTGTGTCATAAACATTCCTTATATATAAATGTGACTTAAATCAACACAATGTAAACACAATGTAAATGAAAGTGTGAGAATGCAGACTATTATTGCATTCACATAGCACTTGAAAATGCAGTATAAACATTGCGTTCACATTGTGAAACATACAGGGAGCCATTTAAGAGTTAATTTTCAGGGCTTACTGTGGCCTGGGCATGACTATACTTGGGCTCTACATTATAAGGGTATATTTGGTCTGGGGGGCTTACTATGTCTAGGCTACTTTATTCTGGGACGGGTTATTCTGGCCTGCTACACCTGCATGTTGGCAACCGGTCAGTGGCGTAACAACCACCGTAGCAGCCGTAGCGAGTGCTACGGGGCCCGGGCGCAGGGGGGCCGCGAAGGACGGGGAAAGTAAACTTTATTAAGTTGCTTCCTGCCTCCGGCAGGAAGCCATAGCGCTGGTATTGAGAGCCGGCAGAATTTACTATGCTAATGATATGTCTCCGGGTCCGTCCCACTACTTCCCCTGACTACAGGTCTCATACCAGGTGGGCGGAGAGGTAGTGGGACGGGCCCAGGCGGGCCATCATAAGCAAAGTATAATTCCTGCTGGGTCCCTGTACCTCCCTGAATGAGAAGCTCGGCTGCCCGCACGCTCGCCTCACGTGCTGCAGCACCTTGCGTCCGTCCCCGCCGGCGGCACTGAGCTTTGGCCCCCCCTGCCGCCTGCATCAAACTCCCGACATGCCGACCGGCCAGCACCACTTTCCAGCCGGGCACTGTGCTCCCGCCGTCAATGTGCTCCCGCCCCCCACTCCCCGCATATTTCCGCTCCCGGCTCCCCTTCCGCTCCCGTGTCAACCCGCTCTGCTCCCATTTCAATTCCGCTCCGCTCTCTGTTCCCCCTTCCCCTCGGCTCCCGGCTCCGACCGCCCCCTCACAGCTCCATATCCCCCCTCACCGGCTATCAAGTATTCCCGCTCCCGTTTCCTTGCGCTCCCGTGTCAACCCCGCTCTGCTCCCATTTCAATTCCGCTCCCGCCTGTCTCCCCCTTCCCCTCGGCTCCCTGCTCTGACCGCCCCCGCTCAAGCTCCAGGTCTCATATCCCCCCCCCCCTCACCGGCTATCAAGTCTTCCCGCTCCCGGCTCCCCCACCGCTGCAGGACAAGGCGCTGATCACAAGAACACAACAGAGAGGTAAGGTTACTTTATCTTTGTGTATGTATATATATATATATATATATGTATATATATATATATATATATGTATCTGGACCAATTTTTTACATGCTTTGTGCAGTGCTGCGTAATCTGAGTGCGCTAAATAAATAAAGAATTATTATATGTATATATGTGGTATATATGTATATGTGTGTGTATATGCTGTATGTATATGCAACATATGTGATATTTAACAGGCTTCTATTTTGTACCTCATGGCGTACTCTGTAGCATTATCTACATGGCGGTATCTGTATGCATTTTTATATACTACATGGGCGATACTCGTATGCATTTTATACTACATGGCGATACGCTGTATGCATTTTACACTACATGGCGGTATGCTATTGCATTTTAATTACGGTCGTGTAAACTGTATCATGTATACTACATGGCGATAAACTGTATGCATTTTATATTACATGGCAGGACGCTGTATGCATGGGCAAGGGGGGGCGTCTCTCTATGGCTTGCCTAAGTCAGCAGACAGTCTAGGTAACCCCTGAAACCCACCAAGTGACATCTGAGCTGAGCTGAAGGTGGGTAAGTAAAATTACTGCATGTGTGTGTGTATATGTGTATATCTGTGTGTATGTTGAGTATAGACTGGATGTGTTAATGTATGTATGCTGTATATCTGTGTGTATGCTGTATATACTGGATGCATGTGTATATATGCTGTATATGTGTGTGTATGCTGTATATAGTGAATGCGTTAGTATATATGCTGTAATCGGTGTGTATGCCGTATATACTGGATGCGTGTGTATATGTTGTATATGTGTGTGTATGCTGTATATACTGGATGTTGTGTGTTTATGCTGTATATCTGTGTGATGTTGTGTATATACTGGATGCATGTGTATATATGCTGCATCGTGTGTATCCTGTATATACTGTGGCGTGTATATATGCTGTATATGTGTATATATATATATATGGGGATGGGGCCCCATTCAATGGTCTGCTATGGGGCCAGCCTCTGCTAGTTACGCCCCTGGCACCGGTTGCACCGTTCATTAAGACTGGGCACAATGCACATAGTTTAAGAGTGCTCGTCATCCAAACTAGTATGAACCTTAACGGATAAAGAATGCCGACTTTGGGTTCTTAGCTTTGTTGACTCTTTTGCCATTTTGGTAACTACACCTGTTACTCTGTCCTAGACTACTTTATACCCCGGGTATAATTTGGGATGATTATTCTGGCTGATAGACCTGCATGTTGCGCACCAGTGCACCGATCATTAAGACTGGGGCACAATGCACCATAGTTTAAGAGTGCTCGTCATCCAAACTAGTATGAACCATAACTGGATAAAGAATGCGGACTTTCGTTTCTTAGCTTTGTTGTCTCTTTTGCCCTTTTGGAAAGTAATAACCTGCTGAAAACGTAATCTTGATTTCTTCTAATAAAGAGACAATAAAAAGAAACAGTCAAACATATGATGTCAATAGAATAATCTGTTCTGTCTGCCAAGGTAGTCTATTCATCCTTTTTAGCTATGAAAATCAATAGGCCCAAGAATGCAACTGAATATCCATCAATATCCAAGCTCTTGTCCTATTGTTTCCCCCTGATGTTATAATACACAGACAGATCAGAGCGAGTTGTGTTATTGAATCCTGCCAGGGAACATCTCTGAATTAACAGCTACATGTGACTGGGTCCAGATATATTGTGAGAGATGTCACCTGGATAAAAAGCTTTCTCCAAATGGCACTGATTTAATATCATTCTCTTCAGGATGGGTAAAGTGCAAGTGACCAGTCCTGAAGAATACTGTATAACAGTGATGTATAACATCACTGAAGAGTTAAGTTGGTGCTAAAAACCGGAGTAATTCATATTAGACATTTTCTCACTTCTTGGATAAATTTGCAAACTGCAATTTATGCGCTTAGCAATTCTACTGCCGCCATATAATTTTTCTTGAAAATGTTTACCCACCCTGCTACTGTAGGATAGGAAAAAGCCTTATATTTCAGAGGAAATAATGGTTTAAAACAGTTTGCTGGAAAAGGCACTATCCCAATAATCATCTGTCACTATTAATAGAATACTAGATCATCCTCTATCAGCTTGAATAAAGGTTAAACACTATACCTTACTCACACACTGTGCCGTCTCTCCAGCATATTCAGCACTTGCGTCTCTCTGTCTCATAGTAATAAAACACCTTTTCAACTTTTAGAACTTTCTAATAATTTTTCAAAACTCCTGGAATTTTTAGAATATAAAAAAAACAAGCTGTTTAGAAAGTGATTTTCTTATCAAGATGTTATTTACTTCAGTTACTGCTGAACATCCCATATTTCAGCATCATAAGGCCTTTTTCACATGAACATATACATACAGCCATACGCTGGAGAGGTGGAGGGCTGAGCACTGCTCACCCCTGCCCTCTCCATGGCGAGACATGGTGCCCGGACGGAAACACGGGAAAAGATAGAGCATGCCCTATCGTTTTCCTGTGCATGATATGGTACGGTGAACCCTTGTGCTCATTTTCCATGGCTGGGCTCCATAGCCATCTGTGGGAACATACATGTATATTTGTCCCCACACGTCCTGTGAAAGGGACCAAAAGCTGTGTTTATGTGGACAATAAGGGGCATGCCTGGCACTATTGCATCTTCTGTAATAGGTTTGCAAATTAACAAACGATCTTTAGTTGTATGATGTTTGCAAAAAATATTCTGAGATATTTAAATTTATACATTTCCATAAATACGCAAGTAAAACCTGGTCAAGGTTAACTTATTGGGGGTTATTTAAGATTGCTTTTTTCTTGTTTTTTTGTAAAAAGTCTCAGAAAAAGGTGCATTAAAACTAACACTAGTGCAATATCCTGCTTGCACTTGCAACTTTTTTGAAAAAATTACACAACAGCAAGAAAAGCAGAAGAACATTTATTAAGGACCAAAGCCACTTAAATGAATCAGACCAGCATTTTACTATTGGAATGGTGAAGAAGTGTTTTCTTTTATTCCAGAACTCAAACACAGCAAAGGCAAACAGGCCAAGGTAACAGCTCAGTCTGTTCAGATCCAACTTAGATGGTTGCATTTGTCTGTGGCAAAGTACCGGTATGCTCACAGCTGGTTCTGTAGCTTAGGCTGTGTGGTCTGGACATAAGTTTTGAGAATCACACAAATATTATATTTTCACATGATCTGTTGCCCTCTGGTTTGTCAGATGTATTTATCACATCAGAAATACAAGTGCAATCATATTATGAGTAACAAAAGCTTTTATTGACAGTTAGAATGAGTTAATGCAGCAAGTCAATATTTGCAGTGTTGACCCTTCTGCTCAGGAATTATACTATAATGTATTCCCATATACAGCCCACCAGCCTTAGTATATACTGATCCCATTACAGCCCCAGCTAGTATATACGTATCCCAATATACAGCCCACAGCTTAGTATATTATGTATCCCATATACAGCCACCCCCGATTAGGAAATACTGTATCCTTACAGCCCCAGGCTTAGTACATATACTGCTATCCATATACATGCCCAAAGCTTAGTAATATACGGTGATCCCATATACAGCCCCAGCTTAGTAATATACTGTATCCCTTATAACAGCCCCAGCTTAATATACTGTATACCATTAAAGCCCCCCAGTTTGAGTAAATATAACTGTGATCCCATATACAGCTCACCAGCTAAGTAATATACTGTATCCATAATACAGCCCCCCAACTTAGTAATATAACTGTATACCTATATACAGCCCCTAGCTTAGGATAATATATGTATCCAATATCTACAGCCCTCAGCCTTAGTAATATTTATATCATCCATATTACAGCCCCCTGCTTAGTGATATATTACTGACCCCAATATAGCACCCAGCTTAGTATTACTGTATCCCATATACGCCACAGCTTTAGGTAATATGATGTATCATATTACGTGCCCTCCAGCTTAGTAATATACTGTTCCATATACAGCCCTCCCGATGCTAGTAAGATGTTACCCCATAATAGCCCACCCCAGGCTTAAAGTAATTATACTGTATCCCATATACCGCCCCCAGCTTTAGTATACTATAATGGATCCCCATATACAGCACCAGCTAGTAGAATAATTCTGGCCATATACAGCTCCACCAAAACTGTATCCAGATCGCCCAGATAGTAATACTTATCCAATATACAGGCCCCCGCAGATAGTAATATACGATCCATTACGCCCCATAGTAATCTAATTGATTATCCCCCAGCTTAGTAATCTACGTGTCTCCCTATACAGCCCCCAGACTGTAGTAACTATACAGTTGATCCATATTAAGCCCCCCAGCCTATAGTAATCATTACTGATCCCATATACAGCCCCCAGCTTGAAATGGACCCATAGTAAATATTAACCCCAGGACAAAGAATAATATGGCCTCACAATATATGCCAGCGCCCCCAGTAATAAATTATTCTGGCCCATATATAGAGCCCACCCCCGCCCCGAGTTTAAATGAATCTTGGCCCCATATTATATCCATCATGCGATCCCCCACAGTATAACAACAATTCTGACCCAGAATTACAATATATGACCAGTAAACCCCCCACCCAGATTAGTATAAAACCCCCCCCAATTATGGCCCTAATACAAACTAACAGTAAAACACCACACCCCCCTCAAGATAAAAATTAATGGCCTGTACCCATACAATATATACAGTAACCAAACGGACCCCCCCACCCGCCCCCAGTATAATCAATTTCTGGCCCCATGTTAAGTATACAGTACTCCCCCAACTCCAACACTGATAACGAACACTCTCCCCACTCCTCCCCACATAAAATAAATGACAGTACATGAAAAAATAATAAAATCACACTCACCTGCAGGCGGGATCTCCTCCCATATACAGCCCCCTCTCGTGGCCGCGGCTCCGCCACAGTGACAGGTGGCGGACGTCATGACGCCTGTGTCACTGATTAGAAGGAGCGAAGCAGCTGCCGGAAAGGGACAGGCGCGATTTATTTAGCTGGTGGGCGATTCGGGCGTAATGGACGCCCGAAGCCCACTTAGAGCGGCGAATTTCGCAGCCCTTACAGGGACCGCATTCTGCCGCTGAGGCGAGATTTTTCTCGCCTCATGGCAGATGCGGCCCTGCTTCTTAGACCTTCTGCTCAATGGTCATCATCACAAAAGGATCTAGTGCTTCATCTATTCCCTTTTTGTAATGTACGATTAGAATGCATTTATTTTTCATGTATTGCCTCACCTCTCTAATACATTTTCTATTAGATGTTATACTATTTGTGCTTTGTGATTTTTTGCATTGTACGTTGAATTGATGGTGTCGGACAGGTCGGACAGAATCAGGTCAAACCTCGATGGCAGTGAAGACACAGAGATTGAATTACTAAAGAGGCGTCGAGTAAACATAGAAGATGTCGGAGCATGCGAAAAAACAATGGTAGTAAAAACGCATCAATAGGGAAAGGTATGATGGTGACAGTTGAACTAGCAAGTGTAATGGAACTGGGTAGGGATTTAAAGGACGTTCCTGGACACCGACCCAGCAGCTGACTGGACCGGCCACTATCACTCTAGTAACCCTTGCCGGACAGGCTAAGCTGCAGAGAAGTAGAGTACTATTCAATCCATTACAAACAAACAGAAAGCTAGCCACAGTTCACACATACACAAAATGAATCTAAAACTGAAATATGATACAATAAGAATGTAAGAAAATTGAAAATAGCGCCTTCTTTCCAATTTGTTTCAACGCCTTATTATAGTAGTTCACATTAATGCTCTGGTATATCCTAAAGGGGTTGTCGAGTTTAAAAAAAAAATATAGTGGCCGGGAGCAGGCTGCCTATAAATAATAAAGACGTACTTACCTCGGTGCCCTCCGGTATCCAGCGCTGCTGTCGCTCCGCGTCGGGCGCCATGTAAACAAAACATGGCCGCCGGAGCAGCGCTGGATACAGCTTCGGACCGGCCGTGGCCGGGTACGCCTATCCGTCCTTACACATCATGTGTATGGGGGCCGGAAGGTGTCGGGTGCAGCCGGAAGCTGAATGCAGCGTGCTCCGGGCGGCCATGTTTGTTTACATGGCGCCCGGACCGGAGCGGACAGCAGCGCTGGATACGGGAGGGCACCGGGAGATAAGTACAGCTTATGTTTTAGTCAGCCGCTCCGGACTCATATAGTTTTTTTGAAACCTCGGAAAACCCCTTCAATGATGTAGAGATAACGTAAAAAGGCAACAGTTTGGATTCTACTAGTTTAGCATAATATATTTTGGTAGTTTTCGTTAAAAGAAATATAACTTATTAATGTCAGTATGCAATTAAAAAACATGAAAGTCTTTGTGTGTGGATTTGCAATTTAAAGAGTTCTGTGATGTACAGTAGGTGCTGAGGGAAGGATCAGAGTTACCAGAAGTAAAAAACATTCAAGAAACAAGTTGTCACTGGAAATTATCTGTGGTTTTAACTTTGAAGCTCTATAAACTTCATCAGGAATAAGAGGCAGTAGTGTAAACTTAGTATTGCAAGATGATGGCTAGGAGTTTAAAACAGGCACTTCTGGTAATGTAATAAATAAAAACAATATAATTACCCTGATAAGGGAACGGCGCAAGGAGGATACAGGTTAAAAGATCAAAAAAAAAAACCTTATGTTATCAATACAAATGAATTGATCCTCCGCCTCTACGTTCACCTACTCCAAAAATAAGAAAGAAGGTGGTACCCTTCCAAATTAAAAGTTCAGTACTCACGGGGACCGTCTTAGTCCATACTCAATGTCTCTCAATTTTTGTACAAGGGCATAGAAGTCCTCTATGAGGTGCGATGTCTCGGCACGGCGTCCCTCCTAGGAATTCGGAGGTAGCGTAGCCTCTGTGCTGCTCTTATTCCTCCCACCAGGGAACTTGTTTCTCCACTTGTGCATTCCGGACGGACAATGCACTTTCGGGGATCGCGCAAGGCGGGTAAGTAAATGTGCCTTTGTGCTTTATTCTTCAATTGAAGCTCCACTATATAATAATGTATCTAAAATAAAATAAGGATAAAGCTAAAATTAGAAGCAGGGGAATATGGCAGTGACAGGAAATATTTAAACCATTAAATGCACAACTATCTTAGTTGTATCTGGGCACTGATTTACACAAACAAGTCTGCCATAAAAAAAAAATAAAGTCATATTTCTAAATTGACTGGACTGAAGGTAAACCTATGGATCTGTTTGTAAGTTAGCTGCTACATAAAAAAACCGTTTAAATAACTCAAAAGAATCTACTCAAGGCTGATTCTTATCTTTTTGTTTTTTTATTATAATTAATGTCCCATATACAGCCCTCTGGATTATTATATATATCTCATATAAAAACCCTGATCAGTTTAGTAAAAATCCAGGCCCGATATTTAGCCCAAATTTTATACTGTCATAGATATTGATTCACCACCCTGCAGTTTTTATCATCAGTGTCTTTCTCCAAAGTGAATAACTATCTGGCACCCATTATATACTCGCCTGTGTCTCCAGAGTATAGACAAGACGACATAGACAAATGGATGTGCACTCGCTGCAAAAATCTATCAATTGCATCTATGTCTTAAAGACATAGAAGCAACCTCTTTATGATGGGCAATTCAGGTGGCCATGGACACCTGAAACCCCAAATTATAGAAGGACATAATGGGCTTCTGTGACTCCAGTGACGGCTAAGTAAATGTGCCCCAATGTCTATGTCAGGAATGAGCAAATGACTATGCATTATCTTATTTATATTGATGAGACCATTATTATCTGTGTATCAAATTGATATAATATTCTACCACTCTAACCCCTTTAAGGACCATGTAATTTTTAAATTTATTTAAATGTGCAAAGTGTTGCAATTTTTACTTGTTCAATTAGCCTAATAGTGGGGTGTAAGATTTGCTAATACTGTAGAGCAGTGGTGGCGAACCTATGACACGGGTGCAGAATGGGCATCGGAGCCTCTCTGTGGGGCACCAGGCCATCACCAGGTCACCATTATGAGACTCAATACCTTCTCCTGCAGTCACAGGCAGCCACAGTACAGGCCACATTCAGCACTATTTAAAGTGACTAGAAGTGCAGGAGGGGCAATGAGGTGCGACAGAGCTGTATTATCATTGTAGACCCTTCTCCGGACCTGTGATTGATCCTGTTAAGGGTCCTTAGAGCAAACTACAATATAATCAGAATTTCTTCTTCCTTACTGTATTGGTGTCCTCAGGAGCGATGTGGCCAGAAGACAACCCGGCGCACATCGCTCCTTGAACCTGGATGGAGTGCGGCCGCGTGATTACGTCATCACGCGGCCGTGACACCTTCCTGCCCGGCCGCAGGGAGAAGAAAGAAGACGCGGGAGCAGAGGTAAGTACAGGTTTTTTAATTTTTTTTTTTTTTAAAAATTCTTTCCTATGCTGCCCCTCATAATTAATTCTTTCCTATGCTGCCCTCATAATTAATTATATCCTATGCTGCCCCTCATAATAAATTATATCCTATGCTGCCCCTTATCAGAGGCAGCACAGGAAATAATTAATTATGAGGGGCAGCATAGGAAATAATTAATTATGAGGGGCAGCATAGGATATAATTAATTATGAGGGCAGCATAGGAAATTATTATTATTATAATTAATTATTCACTATGCTGACCCTCATAAATAATTATTCCCTACATTGCCCCTCATAATTATTCCCTATGCTGCCCCTCCATTATTATTTTCTCTAATGGCCCGATAATTCATTACTTCGTATATTGGGGTCGCCACAATCTTTCTACTGCTGTTTAAAAAAAAAAAAAATTTAAAAACCTGTACTTACCTCTGGCTCCCGCGTCTTCTTTCTTCTTCCTAATTTTTTTTTTTTTTAAACAGCAGTAGAAAGATTGTGGCGACCCCAATATACGAAGTAATGAATTATGGGGCCATTAGAGAAAAATAATAGGAGGGGCAACATAGGGAATAATTATGAGGGGCAATATAGGGAATAATTATTTATGAGGGTCAGCATAGTGAATAATTAATTATAATAATAATAATTTCCTATGCTGCCCTCATAATTAATATTCCTATGCTGCCCCTCATAATTAATTTTTCCTATGCTGCCCCTCATAATTAATTATTTCCTATGCTGTCCTCATAATTAATATTCCTGTGCTGCCTCTGATAAGGGGCAACATAGGATATAATTTATTAGAGGGCAGCATAGGATATAATTATTATGAGGGCAGCATAGGAAAGAATTATGGTGGGGGTATAGGAAATAATAATTAGAGGGACAGCATAGGATATAATAATTATGAGGGGCAGCATAGGAAAATAAATATTATGAGGGGCAGCATAGGATATAATTAATTATGAGGGGCAGCATAGATGAAAGAATTAATTATGAGGGCAGCATAGGAAAGAATTATGGTGGGGTATAGGAAATAATTAATTATGAGAGGCAGCATAGGAAATAATTAATTATGAGGGGCAGCATAGGATAAATTTATTATGAGGGCCGCAAGGAAAGAATAAGGGGGAGGTATAGGAAATAATTAATTTGAGGGGCAGTATAGGAAATAATTCTGAGGGGCAGTATTGGATGTAATTAATTATGAGGGGGCCGCATAGGATGTAATTAATTATGAGGGGCAGTATAGGAAAGAATTAATTATGAGGGGCAGCATAGGAAATAATTAATGGTGGGGGGCAACATAGGAAATAATTTATGGTGGGGGTATAGGAAAGAATTAATTATTAGGGGCAGTCTAGTAATTAATGGGGGGGGAGCAGCATTTTAATAATTAATGACCCAATTGATTTATTAATTGGGCCAATAAATAAATAGTTCACAAAGGGGGGCAGTATATAAAATAATTAATTGAGGGGGGCCCAGTGTATTACGGATACGGTCACATGTACCGCTAGCGCTGTGTTTCAAGGAATTCTTATATATTTTTTTATTTTAAACTTCAGTCCAGCCTTCCAACAGTCTGAGAGGGACAGTGGAACGGCCCATGTAAAAAGTTTGGGGACCCCTGACTTAACCTTACTATCATCCAGTGGCATTATGTGGTATTACATCTGACATTATGCTAGGCCTGAGTGTTCGAGGGTAATGATCACAATGCTTATAGTAAATATTTCATTATGCAATTCTTTTGCAGCCTCAGGCCAGTGATTGGTTGGAGCCCTGGAATTCCCCCAGAGTTTTAAGTATATAAATATTCCTTCTGGCTGGATTTCTGTATCGCTCTGCAGAGGTTTTTTCTGTTTCTCTGCAGTAGTGAGTTGTGAGAAAGTTTTGTTCTAAGTTGAGTTTGTATGTAAGTCGAAACTGTAACCCCAGACAAATTTTTTTTTGTTGGATTCTAAAAATGTTGGGTTGTCATAAGAACCAGGATTAACAATAAATCTTAATTACAGGACCATTGAAACTGTTAAAGCTGTTTCTTGTAGCCTAGGACTAAAAAGTACAGTAAATTACCAAAACAACAGAGGTCCGTTTGTAACTAGGGGTTGTATGTAGTCAGGTGTTCTTAAGTAGGGGACCGGTGTACAGGTTTGGTTTTAATCCTGCATCATTTATAAGGCCTTTGTAGGTCATGCTTGGTGTAGAATCTTCCTCCTTTCTCATCTGTCTTTCAGCAGTCAGAAGAGAGCCGTACAAAGTGGCTTACAAAAGCAGGAGGCTGAAGCACAGTGCGATATTATCAACCTACTAACCACATTAATTACCGCCCGCCTCGCTCCCATAGTGGCACGTCGGTCGTAGAAACTCTGAAATGGTGGGGAACAGGAGATTCTTGTGGGATTGTCTGCCAGAGAACTGGTGGAGAACCATAATGATGCTACCCCAATATAATGAAAAGTGTGTGAATGCAGGCTAATATGTGTTCACATAACGTTTAAGTAAATGAGGCATAAACATTGTGTATAACATTCCTTATATATAAATGTGACTTAAATCAACACAATGTAAACACAATGTAAATGAAAGTGTGAGAATGCAGACTATTATTGCATTCACATAGCAGCTATGAAAATGCAGTATAAACATTGCGTTCACATGTGAAACATACAGGGAGCCATTTAAGAGTTAATTTTCAGGGCTTACTGTGGCCTGGGCATGACTATACTTGGGCTCTACATTATAAGGGTATATTTGGTCTGGGGGGCTATACTAGTCTAGGCTACTTTATTCTGGGACGGGTTATTTGGCCTGCTACACCTGCAGTTGGGCAACCGGTCAGTGGCGTAACAACCACCGTAGCAGCCGTAGCGAGTGCTACGGGGCCCGGGCGCAGGGGGGCCGCGGAAGGAAGGGGAAAGTAAACTTATTAAGTTGCTTCCTGCCTCCGGCAGGAAGCCATAGCGCTGGTATGAGAGCCGGCAGAAATTTACTATGCTAATGATATGTCTCCGGGTCCGTCCCACTACTTCCCCTGAATACAGGTCTCATACAGGTGGGCGGAGAGGTAGTGGGACGGGCCCAGGCGGGCACATCATAAGCAAAGTATAATTCCTGTGGTCCCTGTACCTCCCCTGAATGAGAAGCTCGGCTGGCGCACGCTCGCCTCACGTGCTGGCACCTTGCGTCCGTCCCCGCCGGGGCACTGAGCTTTGGCCCCCCCTGCCGGCCTGCATCAAACTCCCGCATGCCGACACCGGCCAGCACCACTTTCCAGCCGGGCACTGGTGTCCCGACCGTCAATGTGCTCCCGCCCCCCACTCCCCGCATATTTCCGCTCCCGGCTCCCCTCCGCTCCCGTGTCAACCCGCTCTGCTCCCATTTCAATTCCGCTCCGCTCTGTTTCCCCTTCCCCTCGGCTCCCGGCTCCGACCGCCCCCGCTCACGCTCCATATCCCCCCCACCGGCTATCAAGTATTCCCGCTCCGGTTCCCCTTGCGCTCCCGTGTCAACCCCGCTCTGCTCCCATTTCAATTCCGCTCCGCTCCGTCTCCCCCTTCCCCTCGTCCCTGCTCTGACCGCCCCCGCTCAAGCTCCAGGTCCATATCCCCCCCCCCCTCACCGGCTATCAAGTTCCCGCTCCCGGCTCCCCCACCGCTGCAGGACAAGGCGCTGATCACAAGAACAGAACAGAGAGGTAAGGTTACTTTATCTTTGTGTATGTATATATAAATATATAATATATAATATATATATGTGTGTATCTGGACCAATTTTTACATGCTTTGTGCAGTGCTGCGTTAATCTGAGTGCGCTAAATAAATAAAGAATTATTATATATGTATATATGGTGTATATATGTATATGGTGTGGATATGCTGTATGTATATGCAACATATGTGATATTTAACAGGGTTCTATTTTGTACCTCATGGCGGTACTCTGTATGCATTTATATACATGGCGGTATGCTGTATGCATTTTATACTACATGGGCGATACGCTGTATGCATTTTATACTACATGGCGATACGTGTATGCATTTTACACTACATGGCTGTATGATATGCATTTAAATTACATGGCGGTAAAGTATGCATGTTATACTACATGGCGATACACTGTATGCATTTTATATTACATGGCAGACGCTGTATGATGGGCAAGGGGGGGCGTCTCTCTATGGCTTGCCTAAGTAAGCAGACAGTCTAGGTACACACTGAAACCCACCAGTGACATCTGAGCTGAGCTGAAGGTGGGTAAGTAAAATTACTGCATGTGTGTGTGTATATGTGTATATCTGTGTGTGTTGAGTATAGACTGGATGTGTTAATGTATGTTGCTGTATATCTGTGTGTATGCTGTATAAGGATGAATGTGTTATATTGCTGTATATGTGTGTGTATGCTGTATATAGTGAATGCGTTAGTATATATGCTGTATATCGGTGTGATGCCGTATATACGGATGCGGTGGTATATGTGTATATGTGTGTGTATGCTGTATATATGGATGTTGTGTGTTTATGTGTATATCTGTGTGTATGTTGTGATATACTGGATGCATGTGTATATATGCTGCATCTGTGTGTATCCTGTATATACTGGATGCGTGTATATATGCTGTATATGTGATATATATATATATGGGGAAGGGGGCCCATTCAATGGTCTGCTATGGGGCCAGCCTCTGCTAGTTACGCCCCTGGCAACGGTTGCACCGTTCATTAAGACTGGGCACAATGCAACATAGTTTAAGAGTGCTCGTCATCCAAACTAGTATGAACCTTAACTGGATAAAGAATGCCGACTTTGGGTTCTAGCTTTGTTGACTCTTTTGCCATTTTGGTAACTACACCTTACTCTGTCCTAGACTACTTTATACCCCGGTATAATTTGGGATGGATTATTCTGGCTGATAGACCTGCATGTTGCGCACCAGTTGCACCGATCATTAAGACTGGGGCACAATGCACCATAGTTTAAGAGTGCTCGTCATCCAAACTAGTATGAACCATAACTGGATAAAGAATGCGACTTTGTTTCTTGCTTTGTTGTCTCTTTTGCCCTTTTTGGAAAGTATCACCTGCTGAAAACGTAATCTTGATTTCTTCTAATAAAGAGACAATAAAAAGAAACAGTCAAACATATGATGTCAATAGAATATCTGTTCTGTCTGCCAAGGTAGTCTATTATCTCTTTTAGCTATGAAAATCAATAGGCCCAAGAATGCAACTGAATATCCATCAATATCCAAGCTCTGTCCTATGTTTCCCCCTGATGTTATAATACACAGACAGATCAGAGCGAGTGTGTTTATTGAATCCTGCCAGGGAACATCTCTGAATTAACAGCTACATGTGACTGGGTCCAGATATATTGAGAGATGTCACTGGATAAAAAGCTTTCTCAAATGGCACTGATTTATATCATTCTCTTCAGGATGGGTAAAGTGCAAGTGACCAGTCCTGAAGAATACTGTATAACAGTGATGTATAACATCACTGAAGGAGTTAAGTTGGTGCTAAAAAACGGAGTAATTCATATTAGACATTTTCCATTTCTTGGGATAAATTTGCAAACTGCAATTTATGCGCTTAGCAATTCTACTGCCGCCATATAATTTTTCTTGAAAAATGTTTACCCACCCTGCGTACTGGGATGGAAAAAGCCTTATATTTCAGAGGAAATAATGGTTTAAAACAGTTTGCTGGAAAAGGCACTATCCCAATAAAAACATCTGTCACTATAGATAATAGAATACTAGATCATCCTCTATCGATTGAATAAAGGTTAAACACTATACCTTACTCACACACTGTGCCGTCTCCCAGCATATTCAGCACTTGCGTCTCTCTGTCTCATAGTAATAAAAACACCTTTTCAACTTTTAGAAATTCTAATAATTTTAAAACTCCTGGAATTTTATGAATATAAAAAAAACAAGCTGTTTAGAAAGGTGATTTTCTATCAAGATGTTATACCTTCAGTTACTTGAACATCCCATATTTCAGCATCATAAGGCCTTTTTCACATGAACATATAACATACAGCCATACGCTGGAGAGGTGGAGGGCTGAGCACTGCTCACCCCTGCCTCTCCATGGCGAGACATGGTGCCCGGACGGAAACACGGGAAAAGATAGAGCATGCCCTATCGTTTCTGTGCATGATATGGTACGGTGGAACCCTTGTGCCTATTGTTCCATGGCTGGGCTCATAGCCATCTGTGGGAACATACATGTATATTTGTCCCACAACGTCATGTGAAAGGGACCAAAAGCTGTGTTTATGTGGACAATAAGGGGCATGCCTGGCACTATTGCATCTCTGTAATAGGTTTGCAAATAACAAACAGATCTTTAGTTGTATGATGTTTGCAAAAAATATTTCTGAATTTAATTTATACATTTCCATAAATACGCAAGTAAAACCTGGTCAAGGTTAATTATTGGGGGTTATTTAAGATTGCTTTTTTCTTTTTTTGTGTAAAAAGTCTCAGAAAAAGTGCATTAAAACTAACACTAGTGCAATATCCTGCTTGACTTGCAAACTTTTTTGAAAAAATTACACAACAGCAAGAAAAGCAGAAGAACATTTATAAAGGACAAAGCCACTTAAATGAATCAGACCAGCATTTTACTATTGGAATGGTGAAGAAGTGTTTCTTTTATTCCAGAACTCAAACACAGCAAAGGCAAACAGGCCAAGGTAACAGCTCAGTCTGTTCAGATCCAACTTAGATGGTTGCATTTGTCTGTGGCAAAGTACCGGTATGCTCACAGCTGGTTTCTGTAGCTTTAGGCTGTGTGGTCATGGACATAAGTTTTGAGAATCACACAAATATTATATTTTCACATGATCTGTTGCCCTCTGGTTTGTCAGATGATTTATCACATGCAGAAATACAAGTGCAATCAATATTATGAGTAACAAAAGCTTTATTGACAGTTAGAATGAGTTAATGCAGCAATCAATATTGCAGTGTTGACCTCTTCTTCAGGACAAAAACCTGTACTTACCTCTGGCTCCCGCGTCTTCTTTCTTCTTCCTGCGGCCGGGCAGGAAGGGGTGCACGGCCGCGTGATGACGTAATCACGCGGCCGCACATCCAGGTTCAAGGAGCGATGTGCGCCGGGGTTGTCTTCTGGCCACATCGCTCCTGAGGACACCAATACAGTAGAGAGAAGAAGAAATTCTGATTATTATTGTAGTTTGCTCTAAGGACCCTTAACAGGATCAATCACAGGTCCGGAGAAGGGTCTACAATGATAATACAGCTCTGTCAGCACCTCATTGCTCCTCCTGCACTTCTAGTCACTTTAAAATAGCGCTGAACATGGCCTGTACTGTGCTGCCTGTGACTGCAGGAGAACGTATTGAGTCCTAAATGGTGACCTGGGTGATGGCCTGGGTGCCCACAGAGAGGGCTCCGAGTGCCAATTCTGGCACCCGTGTCATAGGTTCGCCACCACTGCTCTACAGTATTAGCAAATCTTACACCACTATTAGGCTAATTGAACAAGTAAAAATTGCAACACTTTGCACATTTAAATAAATTTAAAAAATTACATGGTCCTTAAAGGGGTTAATGAGTGGTAGAATATTATATCAGATTTGATACACAGATAATTAATGGTCTCATCAATATAAATAAGATAATGCATAGTCATTTGCTCATTCCATGACATAGACATTGGGGCACATTTACTTAGCCGGTCACTGGAGTTCACAGAAGCCCCACTATGTCCTTCTATAATTTGGGGTATTCAGGTGTCCATGGCCACCTGAATTGCCCATCATAAAAATGAGTTGCTTCTATGTCTTTAAGACATAGATGCAATTGATAGATTTTGCAGCGTAGTGCACATCCATTTGTCTATGTCGCTCTGTATACTCTGGAGGACACAGGCGAGTATATATATGGGTGCCAGATAGTTATTCACTTTGGAGAAAGACACTGATGTAAAAAACTGCAGGGTGGTGAATCAATATCTATATGACAGTATAAAATTTGGGCTAAATATCGGGGCTGGATTTTTCTTAAACTGATCAGGGTTTTATATGAGAGACTATATATAATAATCCAGAGGGCTGTATATGGGACATTATATATAATAGAAAATAACAAAAAGACTAGAATCAGCCTTGAGTAGATTCTTTTGAGTTATTAAACGGTTTCTTTTATGTAGCAAGCTAACTTACAACAGATCCATAGGTTTACCTTCAGTCCAGTCAATTTAAGAAATATGACTTTATTATTTTTTTTATGGCAGACTTGATTGTGTAAATCAGTGCCCAGATACAACTAAGATAGTTGTGCATTTAATGGTTTAAATATATTCCTGTCACTGCCATGATTCCCTGCTTCTAATTTTAGCTTTATCCTTATTTTATTTTAGATAACATTATTATATGAGTGAGCTTCAATATGAGAATAAAGCACAAAGGGGCACATTTACTTACCCGCCTTGCGCGATCCCCGAAAGTGCATTGTCCGTCCGGAATGCACAAGTGGAGAAACAAGTTCCCTGGTGGGAGGAATTAGGAGCAGCACAGAGGCTACGTGCTACCTCCGAAATTCCTAGGAGGGACGCCGTGCCGAGACATCGCACCTCATAAGAGGACTTCTATGCCCTATGTACAGAAAATTGAGGACATTGAGTATGGACTAAGGACGGTCCCCGTGAGTACTGAACTTTTCATTTGGAAGGGTACCACGTTCTTTCTTATTTTTGGAGTAGGTGAACGTAGAGGCGGAGGATCAATTCATTTGTATTGATAACATAAGGTTTTTTTTGGATCTTTTAACCTGTATCCTCCTTGCGCCGTTCCCTCTATTCATCGGCGAGCAAGGGTAATTATATTGTTGTTATTTATTACATTACCAGAAGTGCCTGTTTATAAACTCCTAGCCATCATCTTGCAATACTAAGTTTACACTACTTGCCTCTTATTCCTGATGAAGGTTATAGAGCTTCAAAGTTAAAACCACAAGATAATTTCCAGTGACAACTTGTTTCTTGAATGTTTTTACTTCTGTGTAACTCTGATCCTTCCCTCAGCAACTTACTGTACATCACAGAATCTATTTAAATTGCAAATCCACAGCACAAAGACTTTCATGTTTTTTAATTGCATACTGACATTAATAAGTATAATTTTTTTAAGTAAAACTACCAAAATATATTATTGCTAAACTAGTAGAATCCAGAACTGTTGCCTTTTACGTTATCTCTACATCATTAAGAGATACCAGAGCAGTCAATATGGAACTACTATAATAAGGCATTGAAACAAATTGGAAAGAAAGGCGCTATTTTCAATTTTCTTACATCTTTATTTGTAGTCATATTTTCAGTTTTAGATGGCATTTATTCTCCTCTGTATTTTGAGTATGTGTGAACTGTGGCTAGCTTTCTGTTGTTTGTAATGGATTGAATAGTACCCTACTTCTCTGCAGCTTAGTCCTGTCCGGCAAGGGTTACTAGAGTGATAGTTGGCCGGTCCAGTCAGCTGCTGGGTTGGTGTCCAGGAACTCCTTTAAATCCCTACCCAGTTCCATTACACTTTGCTAGTTCTACTTGTCACCTCATACCTTTTCCCTATTGATGCGTGTTAGTACCTTGTTTTTCTGCATGCCCGACATCTTCTATGTTTACTCGACCTCTCTTTAGTAATTCAATTCTGTGTCTTCACTGCCATCGAGGTTTTGACCTGATTCTGTTCGACTCTGCTTGTTTGTCTGCCTCTGTTGTTTGTCCTTCTGTGTCTTTGTCTGTATGCTGGTCTATCTCTGGCTACATCATAACTTTATGCTCCACCATCCAGCAGCTGCCAGATCTATCTACTAGCCTAGTCTCTCAGGGTCTGTTAGCAGGTTCTTTAAAGGTGAGTTTTTTACCATTTACCCAGTCTGAACAGCTTGTGCCAGATAGGTATCTGACAGTGACTCAGAAAGATACACCATCAATTCAAAGTACAATGCAAAAAATACACAAAGCACAAAATAGTATAACATCTAATAGAAAATGTATTAGAGAGGTGAGGCATATATGAAAAATAAATGCATTCTAAATCGTACATTACAAAAAGGGAATAGATGTAGCACTAGATCCTTTTGTTCAGATGGATGATAAGTGTGATGATGACATTGAGCAGAAGGTTCATAAGAAGGGTCTATTAATTACTTTTGTCTGCCTTTCTTTATGTATTTTCCTAGGTACTATAAGGTGTATACACACATCATTTTTTTGTTATATTATTATATTTTGAAAAATATTCTTAAACATGTAGACATGTTGGGAAGCAAATAGTTAAATAAGTAAGAATATCTTGTTACAGTTTAGATTCTTCAAAGTAGCTCTCTGTTTTGGTGACAGTTTTGCCATAACATTCTCCCAGCATCATAAAGTACACCCTTGAAATGGTTTGAAAGAGTTTCCACAAATGCTTAGCACTTACAATAAAATAAAAGAAACCATGGATTGAAAAGTGTGTCCAAGCTTCATGCTTGTACTATGTACAGAATGTTATTGATTGTTTTCTTAGAATTCAGTAAATTTGTTCTATTTGATCATCTGTGAAGCTGTAAATGATAATTCACCATTAAAGCGGTAAATACTGAAGAAATATACTAACATAGATGTATATATTTATATATGTCCTGCCTTTAAACTATATGTTTACCATTTGGCCCCTATCTTTGCTATTTTCAGAACTCAATGGGGCATATTTACTTACCCGGTCTAGTCGCGATCCAGCGGCGCGTTGTCCGATGCTGATTCGGGTCTGCTGGGATTCACTAAGTTCCGAACGCCCAATATCCAGCAGGTGTTGCTGCTGCGCCGAGGCCAGCCGGAGTTCACCTTCTTCGTCCCAGTACGTGTAAGTGCTGATCTTGCAACACAAATTCTTTTTTAAATTCCACGGTTTTTCAGAATCTGTCAGGTTTTCGCGTGAAAGCCGGCGCTAATGCGACACAATCCGATCACGTGTGCCAAGATCCGGGGGCTATTTGGTGCAAAATATTCGGGAAACCCGACGAAAGTGTGGCGTTCAGACCCTTGACAAGCTCCAAGATGCATACTAACTATGCACGTTTCCCTCAGTCATATAAACTACCAGTGATAAGGGTTATGGATTAGTCAGATGCAAATAAGGTTAGAATAAAATATATCAATAAGTTGCGATCATGTAAATTACGACTTGTTATTGCAGTAAAAGAATAAAAAATCAGAACAATGGGTACTCTGTAACATCATGGAGTATAAAGAGCATGTTCGGTGAATGTAGCCCTCATGTTAGTGTCAGGGTAACAAGCACAGGAGGGGTTAAATCTGTCCACATTCTATAACTAGTATGCTGGAAACATCATTGTGCGAGGTAATGTAAGTAATGAACCTTTCATGTGAAATGATGTAGTGTCACAACTCATTTGCATCCCACTTAAAGTGTAATTAAGATTCTCTGACAGTGTTGCTCATCGTTGAAAGAACAGGGATTGCTGCTAAATGAATCCAGAATCCCTTTAGTTAACAGCGAGCACAGAAACCTATGCAATTCTCACTAAAATCCCTTCTCAAGTGACAGTTAATCAAATTTTTTTAATCTTGATATATAATTGTAGCATTGTTAGCTTCTAGCCCTGTAGCGGATGTTATATTACACAGACTACTTTGCAGTAGGGAAAAGCTTGCGTCGGTGTGAATAAAGAGTTATTATGATCTTCAATATCGAGGCAGGGAAACTATGGATCCTTTACTGTTTTATTGGTTATAACTGTGGTTTTATTTTAGTTAATAATAGGATTTACACAATGGCATTGATTAAAACAAAATTTGGGCGTAAAAGCTAATGATTGCAAAAAGAACTGCAGAGTATGTACACAATTTTAAATCCCCTCGAAAGACAGCAGGGCATGGGTCATGGAAAGCCATTTAAATTTACTATTGTGAATGCTATTATTGTCAGGGCCATCATAAAAAAGAAAAATTTAATTTGGTGCATGTTTACACTACGAATGCTTGAAAGGCGATACTTCCAGTTGACATGCATCCAGGTCATGTACATATCGTAACGTCCAGTGAATGCTGCCTAAACTAAAACCTGCACAGGAGCCCTGGGCCATTTTCAGATTGTAATGACTAGTAGGGATAAAGCTAGTGGTCCAGTTCATTGGGGCACATTTACTTACCTGTCTGCGGGAGTTCACCGAAAGTGCATTTTCCGACGATAATGCACTGTACAGCCATTCGCTAAGATCGTTTGCCCGATATCCTGCATGTGTCACTTTCCCGCTCAGGTCCAACAGAGTTCACCATCTTTTTAGTGGTGCATAGGCTTACAACACAATTTGAAAGTTAAATCCTGCACTCAGTCCGAATGAGTTGGATCGTCTGACAGCACGCCCCCTAAATTCTGTCGCATGGAAGACAGCGCAGCTGTGGCAAAAACAATTGCATTCGCCAAAATCCCAATGAACACACCTGTTAAATACCTGACAAGCTGTGCAATCTCCGAAAAAAGGCAAACAGTCCGACAAAAGCAAGCATTGCGACCCTAAGTAAATGAGCCACATTGGGGCATATTTATCAGGACCTCTGCGACACTCCAGTGAAAAATAATCCCCAGGCCTGCAAAAATCCCAAAGGCTAACTTATTGCTAGTTCTTGCGATTATTTTGCCTTCTCTGCCACCGTCACACCAGTGGAGCGTGAAGGGGTGTGAGGGGGGGGGCGCGACCGGCCAGAAGGGGCCCGGCGCGGGGTGTTACTGTCCCCGCACCGGTGCACTCACTGCTGCCAGCGACTTTTCATATGTGAAAAGTCGCTGGCTGCGTTTTTCTACGTCAGGTGTTTTTTCTACGCAGTGGCGTGGAAATGTTGTGGCGGGGCAATCCTACGCCGGCACAAAAGAAGCTTATAATGCATTTGAGCCTACTAAATAGAATGTGATAAATAATAGTATACAAGCTATGGTCTGATCATCGGGAGAATTGTTCATCAGATTACAATAGAAGAAAATTAGAATTTTATTTCAAATAAATCTATAAAACGATATGTCAAAGACTTCAGTTCCCATATGAACCACAACATATCGGAAAGCTCAGTGTGTTTCAACTTGCAGTTATCTCTTCACTTCTGCATCTTGTCTGCGCCTTTTATTTTCCTGTCTACATATCCCTCTGAGATTAAACTGTCAGAGTTTTCACAAGTATGTATGAAGTAGACATCAAGGCAAAAAGTAGAGTACATCAACCCACTGCACAACATGATATTATATAAGAGGGAGTGTGAAATGTGTCTTCTCATCAATATAATGTGCGGCGTGAAAGAAAGCTCTATGGTGGAGGGGTTATTGTTTTATTCTTGTATTTTATAACAAGAAGTCTATAGATAGTTACTGGAGATCCCAAAATGTTTGTCCTTATAACATAAAAATATCTCAAAATGGAAGGCCGCAAGCACCAAACCATCAAGAATGGAAAAGCTGGCCATAAACATTACAGATGATGAATAATTAGAGGTCAGCAGTGGTTTAGGAAAGTCATCCTCTTGTCCTGTGAACATGATATAGTGAGGAGCAACTTAGGTCACTGTAGTGAAAGAGTCATAGGAACCACGAGGAGTTATACATGGCAATATCGTTTGGATGGTTATGCATGCCTACATCTTACTTTCAGGATTGAGAGGGTAAGAGATATAGTCTAATTGGAGCTCACAAAAATAAATTGAAGTGACTCTTGAAATAAGAGGAAAGGAAATGCTATTTTTCTTACCAATTATGATATCTGTAACACAAGTACAAAATAAAATGCCCAGGAAACAATGGAATCGTTTAGAAAAGCAGCCTATCTGCTCCCCAATGATATCACATAATCTGCAGTGCAGCATAAGAGATAATAGCAGCATTGTGCCCAAGGCAACATGTGTTTTGAATTATATTTTTTTTAAGACAGTTCAATTCCCTACTGGAGTTTTCATTGTCCTTTCGCCCAATGTATATTAGATTATATATGGAAAACTTAATTCAAACAAGAATCCATGGCATTTACATCCCTCACCTCTAAGATATGCAAGCAGTGAACTGGAAATGTATATTTTGAAATTGAATGAGGAAAAAAGAGATCCATTCATCTCAGAGCTGACAGCCTCTACCCCTCCCTTTCTCTCTTTTGGTCCACACTATGCTGATGATGCAGTTAGCATTCCACATAAATGTATAGATACTCTGATCAATGCAAGCCCCGCATCATCTACATTATAGAATTCACATATGGTTAATAAAAACTGTCTTTCTCTGTAAAAATAACTATTCTATATTTGGAACATCTTTTCATAAAGATGTTACGTTCTCTGTACCCTACTTGGCTACCTTCATCAGTCATATAAATACTGAATGGTGGGACCATCATGCTATTCAAATCATAGACAAAGGCTCCTTTATGATTGGTGAGTTTTCCAAAGTATATTACATTGAGCTAAACGTATGAACAGTATCCAGTGAACTCATAGGTTCTTGTAATTTATGAAATTTTGTTGCAGACTAAAAATTATGTATCAACGTAATGTATACCCTAAGAGATTTTGAAGCAAATCACAGTAGCTATGCTTAAAGGGCTATTCCGGGAATATGAAAGCCTGACACAAAAACCCATGATGATATAAATAAATGGATATAGCAAAACTCAACTATTTAAAATAAAGCTTAAATAGTTTGATTTTATGATTTACAAAATGTATGGAAAGTTATCACCAAGATGGCCACCACTGGAAACTATAGGTCCCATGATCCTTTAGTTCTCAGTAACTCCTCCTACCTCCTATGTCCTGCTCCCAGTAACTGCCATCACTACATATTACCTCACTGAGATGACATCTCACCACAACACTGGTCATACTGGCTGCACTACAACCAACTGACTACAGCCAAACATAGTGGTGATCACATGACCAGCCCAGGCAGGTGCTGGACATGTGATGTGTACATGTAACCAGCGACCATCTTCTGTCCTGTGTCTGCTCTGCGCGGAGGAAATCAACGGACTGATTAAAGAGCCAGTAGAATTTTTATTTTTCATTACATTTTATGTCATCACCATTTTCTGCTAGGGGGGAGCAAAATTTTAAATAACAACTTATTACATATAAGCTTATATTTTAAGGACTCGTTTGTATATGAATTATGCTGATTCCTGGAATACCCCTTTAAGGCTTTGGGAAGGATGTATATGGCTACGGAAAAGTACTAAAGACATAATGAAGCAGCAGCACCCGCTTAGCTGTTTGTATTTAGTATGGAATGAAGCTGTATCTCATCTATCCCAAGTTCATTTTGTAGCCTTGGCTGAAAAAAGAAAATGGTAAATTCTCTATTGTACAGATTCATTGCATGGAGCTTTCTAAGTGAGGTTGTCATGTCCTAGTAGGTGGACCTTACATATTTAAACAAAATGTGTGCTAGACATTTTTTCAATGAAATTGCATACATGCCTGATATAGTTCCAATTACATGAAGTGTTCCCTTGACCATTTCTAGTTTGAACTAATTCAAGAATCATAAAAGTTGCTAAAATAAATTCAGTAGTCTCTTCTTGAAATACTTGTTTGCTTCAGGTCCTTGCTAATTTATCCTTAAAGAGGTTGGTCACTCTACCTTATGTATTTTGTATTGTGTGTGTAAGTGTGGAGGGCAGGATATTAATTAATTTACCAAAATACATCGATTAATAGTTCTGCACTAATTTCTTGATATGTAAAGTGAAGCCTCCAGTCTTTTACCTCATCAGCCAGATATTCCTGTCCAAAAAATGGCTACAGATGGAGGGTCATGTGATCTTTACCTGGCAGACAGAGATCACATGACCCATCTGCAGCCATTTTATGGACAGGAATGTCTGGCTGATGAGGTAAAAGACAGGATTCTTCACTTGACTTATAAAGAGAGTGAAACAGAACTTTTAATAGATGTATATTGCTAAATTACCCAATACCCTGCATCCCACACTTATACACACATTACAAAAAACATGAGGTAAAGTGACCAAACCCTTCAAACTTTTTAGAAGAAAATGCAAATATAAACAATGTATATTAGACAAAAGCTAAAAATAAATCTCAAATTTGTATATGTATACAACTTTAATGCCTCATCAGGAAAGAGAGTTGAGTTAGAGGTATGACTGCAGAGTAGATTTATTGCTTGCACTCATCAGACTAATTGCTACCTTTAAAGAACAAGTAAAGCTACTGTTTGACATAAATATATATCACAGGCTATGTATATTAAAGAGCTGAATAATAAACCATGAACAAGTAAAGCGTATAACTTATCCATGCATAAATGTATGTCTCTTTACATTGTGTCTTTATGCACCTATTCATACATACACAATGTTCTTGGCATCTAAAATCTCCTGTGTAATAACTAGAACATGGAAGGATCCTTTCTTTTCTCTAAAAATATTGCATTCTTCATGTCAAATGAAGTCTATCTGTTGGGCTTCTAGAAACTATTACAATTCACTAGAATAAGGGAATGTATTGTTAGATTACATCTAGTATTATTTAAACAGTCTGCGTACAATATTTGTTGTGTGTTTAAGGCACTCTTCCACTTTGCTTAATAAGGATCCCAGAATTAGCATGGGTTTATGAGGTGGGGGCGGCAGGGGCGGCAGGGGGCAGCAAACTCTGAATTTTTGTGGGCAAATGTATTGTTCCTTTTATACCCCTTGTTTGAATGTCAAGGCGAAGATTCTTATCATCTACCTCCTGTCTATATATCTATCATCTATCTGTCTAGTTATCTCTTATAATTAATATCTGTTAATATCTGTCTATGTAACCATTTATCTATCTAGCTTTTTGTCTATCTATGTATCTATTTATCGTCTATCTACCTACCTATCTCTTTTCTAATTACTTATCCATCGATCTTCATTCTCTCTTCTACTGTATTCTATCTTCCATCATCTATCTTGTATCAGCTTTCTATCTATTTATTTTTAGCCATTTTTAGCTTTGCCCACTTTGTCTAAAACTGGCAGACTAAAACTTTGTCTAAAACTGTTTGGAGAGAGCAACCAAGATTATTAGGGGAATGGGGGGGGACTAGAATACAATGACAGATTACAACATTTTTGGTTATTCAGTTTAGGAAAAAAGACGGCTAAGGGGAGACCTCATTAAAATGTACAAATACCAGAATGGTTTGTACAGAGATCTCTCCGAAGATCTTTTTATACTTTCTTTACTATAAGAGCAGTAATTTCTGGTGGTTATTCTGACCACCATTTTAGGGATTGGGAAGAAATTATTTCCCTTCTTTGGGGCAATTGGCATCAACCATCAATCAAGGGTTTTTGCCTTTTTCTGGATCAATGGGGTATAATTTATAAGTTGGTCTTTTTATAGCCTTATTTACAATGATGCAATAAGGAATGGATACATTTCCTTTAATGTGCCATTATCCACTGAACATATGCAAACTTCTGGTGCAAAATTTGCTACAATTAAGAAGTAGAGATGAGCGGACCTGACGTTCAAGTTCATTACCAGGGCTAGTTGTTAGGGGCATCCCCATTTGCTACATTGGCGGCCAAACAGACTAGGACTAGGTAGTCTAAAGATTCTATTTATCATTAGCAACAGCCCTTGTGATCATACTGACACATATTAAGATTTTCTTGTCTAAGTTAAAAATAGAAGCTCTCAGCTTTACTGAAGGAGAAATTATACTAATGGGTCATAGAGTGGAACAACAGTGCCTATACTTTATTTCTCCCCAGAAATTGTTGATAAAAGTTAATCATTCAGCTTCATCTGTAGTATAAATCTTGTACAGTAAATCCCCATATATGGATATCTCCCGTTTTCCCAGCATTTTCAGGGTAGTCAATAAGGACTTTATTTCTAGATTTCTTTCTTTTTATGACAGCATAATCTAATTGAAACATGGAGTATCTGTGCTGAGGTTTCTTGGTTGTCCTATGACAGTCCAGCACCTACTCCAACAACCCTTTTGTTTTTACTGAAATGACTGCTGTTGTTGTTGTGACTGCATTTGCCACAAAATAGCGCCATTGAAAACTACAGCTTGCCCCACAAAAAACAAGCCCAATACAGCTTCATTAATGTAAAAATATTTTTAATATCTGCCATGGTCAATAATAGGTTAATGATCAGACACAAAAAGCACTAATGCATATGTATTGTTCCTCCCCTAAATATATAAATATATATGGTTGAATACAAAATACCATAGAAAAGAACAAGAAACATCTTTTATTACTACAGTAGGGATTTTGCATTACAGGCACAACCTTCCATATTCTTATATGTCTTCATACTGTGATAGGGTGAAAGTCCAACCGAGGCAACATCTCCAGACTAAACTAAATGATTTTAATAATAATAATAATAAAGTAGAAACATACAAGTGTATGACAGCTCCATCAACATTTGGTGGATGATGGGGTTTACAACAGTAAGCATGCCACGTCTTCCCCCTTTTATGTGTACAATTTATGACTTTGTATTGCAGCAGTATATTTTCTGCTTCTTTGGAGAACTTTTAAGTTCAGGCTGTGAAAGCAGTTGAAGTAAACAGTTGTCAGACAGTCCCTTGAGATGCGGAGAAAATAACTGCCTGACTCACAAGGATATAAGAACTTATTTTACTGATTACATCCCGCATTGTGCCTGTGTTTGTTGTATATATGTGTGGGAAGCATCAAGCGGATTATGCTGGGAGTGAAATGAGGGAGAAATGAAGTGCTCTTTATTTCCACTTGTATGTCCTGCTGTTTCTGAAAAAAAAAAAGAAATATTTGCAGCATTCTGTATTTGCTCACTTCTGTCTATGGTTGGAGCTGGACGTCAAAGCAAAATGATACATTTCATGAATGCATTTTGTGAACACAGCACTAGTCATTAGCTACTATCCTTTTGCTCATTTTTTCTGATAGCAACTTCTTTTTTGTTTCGAATGCTTCTATTTCACTTTGTGCATTGTGCTTTTTAATATGAGCTGGCAAATAAACTTATGACTGCACTGGATAAAATTTTGGCTTACAGTGTAAGTTGTGTTGCCTTCCAGTCAAAGGCCCGGGCAGACAGGTCCATGTCATGAAACAGATTAACAGCATATGGAGGTGCATTTACATTGCAAACCAACAGAGCAGAAAGGTGAAATCTCAAAAAAGTTGCATAAAAAATTGTATTATTTGGCATTAAGTTGAAGGGGTATTCCCATCTGAGCACTCCCATTTCATTTAATTCAATACATTTCTTCATTTGCATGTTTTTAAAAAAATTACCTGTGTAAAGATAATTTCTCATAAATTTAGCCTTGTTAAATAGCCGGCCTCTTCCTGTGACCCCTGCTAGATCTTTGGGTCCTTATGAGAAAGCGTTCCCTGACTGTTTGTGTTCTATCCGTTGTGACCTCCTGCTACTTTCCTGATTTCAATTCTGTGCCACCTGTCCTGACCTCCTGCCTAACCTTGAATCCGATCCTGCCTGCCGATTTTGTACCTTGCCTTGGCCACCACCGCGAGCAAAATCGCGCCTGTGTAGCAACTTGGTGGTATTCATACACAGAAACGAAAAAAGCGGGACTAGCACACCTAAGATAAGTATAATGAGGGTCAAGGCTATACATATAAACTATGGAACTCACAAGAAAACAGAAGTATGCCACAAGACCGAAAAGTATAAAGCTCCCCCTCCTGAGATAGCACCCCCCTAGCCGCACAAAATCCAGAAATGTATCTTATAGTGGATGAAATATCCAGTGTATGTGGTCAAAGCTCATAATCCCGGGAGAATCAACAAAAAGTAAACCAGCAATCCTCCAACAGAACAATCTATAAGCAAGTGCAATGAGGTATATGTACAAGATGGATACACATATCTACCTGCTGCAACCGGGATGAACGCAAAGGGGAGATGAGGGGAAGCTGGGGCTGTGTGTAAAATAATAGTTCTGGATGCACTTGAAATGCGTTTCAAAACGCAATTCATTCACATTGGGGGTCATTTACTAAGGGCCCGATTCGCGTTTTCCCGAAATGTTACCCGAATATTTCTGATTTGTGCCGATTTCCCCTGAATTGCCCCGGGATTTTGGTGCACACGATCGGATTGTGGTGCATCGGCGCTAGCATGCACGCAACGGAAATCGGGGGGCATGGCCGGTCGAAAACCCGACGGATTCGGAAAAACCGCCGCATTAAAAAAAAAAAATTTGCGAGACTCGGACTTACCTTCACCAGGAATAGGCTGGTGAACTTGAATGCATTTCGGCGGGCCTCGGGGAACTTCAGCGCAGCAACGCCACCTGGTGGACGTCGGAGGAACTGCCTTAGTGAATCCCGGACGGACCCGAATCCACCGCAGGGAACGCACTGCTGGATTGCGAATGGACCGGGTAAGTAAATCTGCCCCATTATGTGAACATGGCCTTTTGCAGTGCACAATGTATGTGTTTGCATTGCATTTTAACATGCATTCCAAATACAATGAGAAAAAACGTTACACCCAGCACATCTGTGTTTTTACAATTATTAATAATGATGCATTTTGCCCGATGCATTTGCAATGCGTTTTAGCGAAAATATACATTTAATTGCAATATGTAGCAGTAGGCGGGCCCCCAGAATCAATTTCACCGGTGGGCCCTATGCCCTCCAGTCTGACCCTGTTGACCATTGTAATGCCTACTGCTGTTGTCAAGCAGCTATATGATATAATTGCTGTGGACAACCCCCCTTTCCATTGACCACGGTGCAGTATAAAACTGCTTCCTGAGTGCTTATACCAGTACAGTAATGGACTACAGGTGCATCAGGATATCTATAGTTGCAGGTATCAAATAGATGATGGTATTAGATTAAATGTAAAAACATAGTTGACATATGAGGGTTCCATTTACAGAGATGTATGATGGTGACCAATTGTACTTCTATTTAATATTCTATGCACTTACTGGAAAGCTTAGAAAAAAATACAAACGTGGTGAAATTTACAAGAAAAAGCCATAGCACCATTTTCTTGCAGTGTTTGTTTTGGGGCAAACATCATCTGTGTCCCACCATATTCTGACACCTGTAAGTCTTACATTCTCTGGAATACAGAGCTTTATTAGGTGAGCAAGATGAGCTGACATTTTACAGTATTTGATACCATACCTTTTGACGTCACAGGGGAGGGGGCACAGATTGTTGCTCATATGGCAACACCCATGCATTGCAGCTCCTTAGGTGCTGTTTAACAACAGGTCCCAGCTGTATAATACACAGTGGACACATGACGTGTGAGGATAGGATGCAGCTTGTGAGCCTTAAAGGCAACATGATGTAACTACAGCGGTAGCAGCCATTGCAGCCGCTAGGGGGCCCACGGTGTCAGGGGGCCCCGTCATCCGACCTGTCACAATAAAGAATGGAGGATGTGCACCATTATATCTATATTGTACTACACATGGTCCAGCATAATATGTTTATAACATATAATGTGATGTATATAATGCAGTATCTGTGATGTGTATAAGGTGTCTGTATACACTGTATGTGAGTATGTTGCACATGGCACTGTATGTGTGTGTATGCTGTGTGTGCACTTGAGCGTATTTATATGTGATTGTAACTCGCATGTGTGAGTATACTTATATGAATATTTTTTAAGTGGGAAGGGGGGCCCAATGCAGTAGCCTGCTAGGGGCCCCTGTCTCTCCTAGTTACACCACTGCAGAAGACGTTAGTGGTGCATACTGTGTTTTATACTTTGAACTACAGGTAAAAGTTGGAAACATTAACTTTTGTTACAGCAAATGGCTGCCTTGCTTTGGATACTACCTTCACACTCTAAATCTGCTAATAGTCATTAATAAATTTGGTGCATTTCACCACTTTACAGAGGCGCAATCTCTTTCTAGACACTTTCTAGACACAAGTTTTAAGCATATCACAAAAAGTGTCTAAAAGTGTCTTAAATGTGGTAATAGTTATTGTGTACTGGCCTTAGTAAATCCACCCTGGTGTTTCTACATACTTACAGTAAATTTATAACTGAATAGTGAAGAGAAGAGCTGATATGATAATAAGAGTTGTAGAAATGTTCCTTTATACAGTAAACTTTATTTACATATAAACATAAAACTTTAACAGCTATAATTGTGTTATCTTTGTTTGTAGCTTCCTAATATTAAAGGGGTTATATGGGATTTAAAGAAAAGCTATATTTAGCTTGGGGGGGCTGTGAAAACAATAAACATCTTATACTCAAATCCTATGGTGCTTCCATTCACCATTGGAGCCATACGTGACTTCTGTTTAAAGAGCCCGTCAGTGCTGTCCTGACAACAGCCATGAGCCTACTACAGTGGTAGTTCCTAGTGTGTAATAGGCATGCGGAAGTGGTGTGGACAGCACTGCCAACCCCTGAGAACCTACCGTGATGTCTGTCACCACAGGTGTAAGGGAGCGCTGGAGGAGGAAAGTTTATTGTTTTACTAACTCCACCCAAAACATTCATAGCAATTTTTTAATATTAATTTAAAGCACTCATAGAAAATATTTCTGACCCTTGTGCTCATTTGGTTTTGTAGAAAAATATTGGAAACTATCAGGCAGTAGATTCCCAGAAGTTGGAGTTGGGCTGTTGCCATTCTTCTCCCATAATCCATTTCAAGGAAAATTCTTTGAAATATTCCAGACGATGACTATAAAAGAAACGACATACACAAATATAAATATTGCATATAAACACATGAGTAATCATTTTCAGATCCCTGATGTGCATGTTCTTATACCTCAGTTTCTCAAAATTCAATATTTTCTATCTATAACATGGCCTGGTAGATGACACAGAGAGTTGACTAGAAACATAAATATCTGTCAGCCAGATAATTATTTAGTTGCCAACAATCTTGTCTGATTTCCAATTCGTATGAACATTCACATATTTACCAACCAAGAAAATAGAGAAAACCGCTGATTCTTATGGCTTATCTCTCTGAGGAACTAGATGATAAGACATGTAAAATCTAGCCTTACAATGTTTATAACCCCAAAAAATTAGGAGAACCCAGTACACCACGGGTGGTCAGTAGGTTCATCCAGAATACATCTAATGTATAGGGTTAGTTTTACTCTTTGAATGCATAGCACACTTCTTGCAGCTATGAAAGGTCACATGTTTCCATACAAGCCTACACTATACAGTTCCATTTTACAAAAACAATCTTTTATACGTCTTTCTTTTCATGCAATAATTCCATGTCAAGGTTTTTACCAATGTGAATAAATTTATTCCAATAATTGTACAGTTCAATACACATGCCACAGTATGAATTGTTCTGTGAAAAGAATGAACAAGCCCATTCCTGCCTTTCAGGAGAGTAATTGTATATGAAAGGTGTAAGTTTTTAAATAAAAGCACTAGATGGAATACTTATTTTTCTTGATTTTACATGAACAAAGTGTAAAAACAGCTAATGAAAATCTACATGAACTCAACATCTTGTACAGTAACACCTCTCCAAATGTAATCTTCATCTTGTCACTCTTGATCGATGTCCAGGTAGACTAAACAAATACCTCAGTAGGCAATACTGTGGGGCCCAAAACAGTTTTTCTTGTACTTTATCTAGATGAAAGTGTTGCTAACTATAAGATGTGGATGAAGATCATATGGGTGAAAAGTATTATGCATTATGAAGAAAAGATGGCATTGGAAGATCTGCTTATTTGTGAGGTCTTTAAAAAAGCAGAAACATCCTACTTGTTTGCCAAAACAATGGCACATATCTGCTACAATACAAAACATTATTGTAAATAGATGAAAAGCTGACCCTGACCCTTACGTGACTCTTACGTAAGGTGTGTACCTAGGTATTCGAATGCAGGTTATGATCCCCCAATACATAGCAATGTGTCCATAAAAAACAAATGAGGATGGGCTGATGAGTCTGATTTTGTTTTTATTAGTCTGAACACTCCTTTATTCCATTCTTGGTTGATTTTATTGAATTCCACAACACTCATCTTTCTTCTATTGATTTTGTTCTGAGTTGGTAACAGTTAGCTGAAATGGACAGATTCTACACATCCAATCACACTTCTTCCCTGCTTGTCTGATTTGACCTGATGTAAGGAAGCGTTTCCAATTAACTCCTGGACCGGGACATTTCATGTAAGGTCATTTCACCTGTGCTTTGATATAGGTCTTCTTTGGAGCTTGATGGCATTTATCTTGACTTCTGTATTGTGGATTCTGTACTGCATTGTTTTCTTTATTCTGATCTGTTGGTTACTGTTCTATGTTTGTATTTTCCAGTCTTTGGGGGACATGTATCTGAGGTCATTTTTGCGCCTTATATATGATCATGTCTTTTTTCTTGTGATACGTGTTTAGATTTTCCTATCTTGGCATGTGCAAGTTTTGGCTTTTTTTTTACCTCTTGTTGCAAATGTCTTAAATACACATGGACACAAGCCATAGGAGGGGGTTATGTACAGGAGTGGACACTACTGTAAATCTTGGATTTGAGGCAGTGGCCTGTATTTTTAACACATGCATTTTCAACCTCATCATAACAGCTGCAAAAAGGAGATTTGCCTAATTGCATTGCTGTCAACATGGTGTTTACAAAACACATATGTTAACAAGATGTTAACATACATGCTAATATAGCATTATCAAAAATGTTTGTTAACATGGTTAACAGCGTTTTTTGTAAATGCCATGTTCAACGCAATGTAATTAGGAATTTTTGCTCTTCTCAACTGTTTTGATGCATTTATTAACCCATGTGTTAACGCCACGTGTGATCTCACCCTTAGAAGTAACCAATAAATTTCAATAAAATGTAAATGAAAAAAATGTATTCATTTTTTTTATAAAAAAGCCCAAACTTTTAATATCCAGCAGGTTGCAAAATTAAACATTTAAAGCATGTGAAATAATTCCAATTTACATGTTAAAAAAGGGTTCATGAAAAAAAACCCTTCCTTTGCACCTGTCCTGGACCCGGTGCAGATTTGCATTTAAAAAAAATAAGCAAAAGAAGGATACATAAGTCAAAAGTCGCACAAAACAACCGGAAAATCAAGATACTGTACGTAAGGCACACTGCACACAAGTGCAGACCAAGGTATACTTGAAAAACGACAGCAAAAGTCACAATAAAAAATCACAAAAATGAGATAAACTAACAGAAATAAAGATACATGCCCCCCTTGGTCTCCGTGTTTGCACTAGTGTTTTGCCACAGGAAGGGAACATCGTCCACTTGTCACCTTCCACTTAATGTAGGGTGGCTAGGGACAGGGTTCCATTGTCTTTGTCTGTCCTGCCAGTGCATCCTAGCCATTCCTTCACTGTCTGACAAAAGTTCTTCAAAATACTATCTCTAAACTAAATAATATTTTTATATGATGAATATTTGACTTTCTGATATTGTTATGTTCAAAAAATAAATTAAAACAGTTTTCCAGGACTTTGGTTTATATGACTTATTCTAAAAATGGGTCAAAATCAAATGCATAGTTTTCAGAGACCAAACCTTCTCTTAGCTGTTTTAAACTCCTTCCAACAACAGATAAAGAGTAAATGGAAAGTGAGTTCCAATTAACTGGCATGGACACTACTTGGCCCCCCACCTTGTTCTAAACTATACCCCACCCCCCACATTGCCCAAATCAAACAAAACTGGTGCCAATCAATTGTGTTATGTTTGAGCTGGTTTGTGCACCTAAAGGCATAAACCTCCTAACATCCTAAAAAAAGAAAAGGATGTTTGAAAAGTGATGCCAAGTTAAAGCAGACATATGGAAAATGTTAGTTATCATGTTATTTTGGTGATATGACTAACTTTTCCAAAAGTGAAAAATTTTTAATTAAAATTCAAAATTCCATTTTTTTAATGTATAAATAATAAACATATTGCTTAGATTTCTCAACCAACATGAAATACAATGTGTCACGAAAATACAATCTCAAAATCACCTGGATATGTTAAAGCATTCCAATGACCACCATGTCACATTTTAAAAAAAGGTCCGTGTCCGGAAGGTGCAAAATCGGCAAGTCGTTAAGGGGTAAATCTTCTTCCTTTTCAATAATTTAAGGAAGAAGATTTTACTGGCGAGTGCTGCTTTTTCAATCTACCAATCTACTCAGTCTTTGTCAATATGTCTAATCCCTTTCTGCTGATACCTTATTCACATTTTGCATCTCAGTATTTTACTCCCCGCATTTCATAAGCCATAACTTTTTTTTATCTTTCTGAGCCATATGAGGGCTTATTTTCTGTGTTAAAAAAAAAATTGTACTTCCTTATTGGCATCATTTAATATTACATGCAATGAAATTGCCAACCCCACCACCACCACCACCACCACCACATTTCCGCCACCTTCTTCTTTTTGGGACACAGTGATACCTAACATGTTTATGATTTTTGTTTATTTCTAGTTAAGGAGTGAGGGATGATTTGAAGTTTTATTTTTTTATCACTTTCTTTTTTTACTGTTTTTTTAGGCCCCCTTAGGGTACTTGATCCCTTTGTAGACTGATCATGAAGACCACATCCTGCAATACTCCTACTATGGCAGTATATGGGGATTTCACTCACGATCCATTTTGATCTGCCATTACAAATCAGGCTGTATGATAACCCTGGGAATCTTCGAGAGACTCCCAGCTGTCATAGCAACAGATCGCGACCCCCATTGAATTCAAGGGTGGAGAAAAAACACCCACCCTTCGCCACCACCACCTAAATGGCTAACAAGTGTTATCAGTGAGTGTTTGCTACATTGTGCAGCAAATACCTACTATGTATGAAGAGGGTTCATCTCATGAGCCTTCTTCATACATTCTTAATGACACCATGGCATAAAGATCCATCATGTGTCATTAAGGTGTAATTGACAAGAGCAGATTTACTTGTATTACAAACAATGTAATTGAATGAAGCCCCACAGATCAGAGGGGTCTGTACTTCTGCACCGGTTTAAAAAAAAAATTGGGAATTCAGGCAACTGTGGAGAGGTGAGAAGTTGCCCTGCACCCTCCATAAATGCTTAAACTGTATTGGCATCCTAAAGACAGCAATACAGTTAAAAGCCATACCAGAGCAGAAAGCAATTGGGGCCCTAGGAAGGCCAAAACGATTCCTATTGATTTCTGAAATGTATATCCCCTGCTGCCTATGTATATCAGCATTCTTCTTTGAGCAAGCCTCATCAAAAGAACACTATACGGTGCTCATTATGAAAAAATAGTAAAAAAAATATATAAAGAAATCACACTTACAAATTAGGGCCTTGTCCTTCAATAACTTCCTCTGGAGGTACTGGATATAGAGACTCATAAACTCTGCCAATCCCAGAGCCGTGTATGGCATAGGAATTCATCATATTAACACCAGGTGGGAAGTAGGACCAGGGGATTATAGCAGTGCCATGCCATTTTCCCCATTCCGATTTGATATCCGCTGCAAATTCCAATGGTAGCTCCACCTAATAATATATTACAATACAACATTTACTACTGAGATTATGTCCGAAACAGTTTTATACTACATGCATAATAATTAGAGGTGTCTCTGTGGCAGCAGGAACAAATACAATTATTGCTAATAATAGAACAATTAAACAAAAGTGATATTTAAAAATTCCCCTTGTTAGTTTACCAATGTTTGTGATTTGGAATATACTAATGTTATAGAGGTGTAGGAGCTTGAAATTGGAGTTAGTGTTAGTGTGTTATATTTTACATGTAGTGAATTCCAGATGTCAGAGGTCAGTGTGTTCCAAATAAAGACAGCAATATAATTCTGCTCTTTGTATTGTATTGAAGTTTTCTTCACATCTGTCACTTGTAATATATGAATTTCTGTAGAAAACTCTGCAAGCACAAAAAATAATTTCCATCAAAGCAGCTGAAAATAAAATAATACACCTAGGCCTGTATTCCAAGTCCAATCACCAATGTAAGATATCACACAGGGTCAAAAAGGGACTACAGCTCCAGTTTTGCATAAAGAACGAAAGGCTTCAATTGGGAGTTGATGACAGTCGTACCGCTAGGCTTCTAATAAAAGATATAGTGGTCGGACATTATTTCTCAAAATGCAGATCACTTTCAAATGATATCAGCAGTCAGATCCTCAAAGGAATGTTGAAATCTGCTCGAGAACACAAAAATGATAATGTATTTTGGCCCCTGATGATAGAACTTATAAAAGTGATTGGATTTTTAAGAAACCAAGGGAAAAGCTCTGCTCTTGAAAGCTTGTATTTAAAATATATTCTATTAGCAGAAAAATGTATCACCTGTTATTGAAGTGCATGACTTCTTCATTGCTTAATATAGGTTATGGTCTGTATGTCTACAGTAACAGATTGCATTTTGTGATACTTCTATTTTTCTTGCGTTATGCTCTGAACTTATTATCATTATTTTTATTAATACCTTTCTGCTATCTACATGGGAATATTTTCCATATAACATTTTCGCACCTTAATCCAGCTCATATTTTATTAATAAACTTTGCTAGCCCTGAAGCTGGTTTTGTTAAGCTATAAGAACAGAGGCGCATCGCTCCCAAAATGGTTTGCATTCATGCAGGACTTTGTTGATATTGGCAGGTTTCCTTTCTTGTCTGCCGTGAATCAGAACACAAGTTAATATTCCGTACTGAAATAAAGCTACTCAGAACTTTCCTTAATACACAGAGGAAATTCATATTATTATGCGATACCAATTATTATGTACCCCTTAGATAGTAAGCTACAGAATCCTCATATTCCTAATATTATATGTAAAGTAATGCAGAATGTAAGGATAAAAATATCCTTCCATCCAGGAAATCATGTTATCCTGCAACATTCAACCATAGGAAGGCTGAAACCCTATGAAGTAGTAGCCACTATGGTTAAAATGTCTTCCCAACTCCAACTAGGCAATAATAATAGATCCCTGGAGCAATGATCCATCTCCAGGAATCTAGTAACCATAATCTGATAATGTTACACTTATTTAACAGATCTAGGCATCTCTTTAACCTTTTTAATGAATTTACTATGAATACTGTAATCTCATAAAAGCTTCAGCCTCTTGATGTATCTGGCGGGATCTTCCACAGCACTTATCTGTACGCCAGACCCTGCCTGTGAAAAGTCGCCAGTTGCAGCGAGTGCGCAGGCGTGGAGACAGTCTTCTTCTATAGATCATGGGACAGAACTCTAGTATCTTAGACTTCAGTACCTTATATTACATTTACCTTACAGAATGTCATTTTAAATAGAAAATTAAGCAAAAAACAGCAGTGTTCAGCAGAAATTGGCTAGTTACATATGCTTGAGCCTTGTTACTTTATTCTGGGACAATTTCTATACATAGCAACAGCTAAAACTCTGAAGGAAGTTGCCTTAGTTGTTCCAAAGAGGTGATATCCCATCTCATGGTTAGTAGTATTGTCACAATGGCAACCTTTTTCCACTATCATGATTGAAATATATTCATCCCATATTATTTTTTTGAGACTGGAGCGGAAGTGTTGATAGGGTGGAACTTTGGCTATATTCAGCGCGTGGGAGTGGGCATACAGCACCCATGCCATGTAAGTCTAGTCAGGTGCCACTGTACCATGAACTAGTCAGATTAGGCCACTGCTTAAAGGAAATCTACCACCAGTATCAAAAATACTGACATATTGGTGTGTGCCTCCTCTGGCAGGATCTTCTCTTCTTTTAGCTTCTTATGCCCTGGTTTTTAAGAAAAAAAGTCTTTAAAAAATCTATTAACACCTATGGAGCCTGGAGCCCCTCATGTTCTTATGCATAATTTTAAAAGCCTTTTATTATAAAAACCAGAGCGTAAGGAGCTAAAAGAAGAGCAGATCCTGCCAGAGGGGGCGCAGACCAAGATGTCCTTAAACCAACTATTTGTTGTTTTCATCTAACCCTCTCATATATTGTACTGAGGTCTAAGCCACAAGTAATGCCCCCCCCTCCTTTAGTGTCGGTAGAACATTCATTGAACTGTTTACCCTTCAACAGGGGTCATAGTGCTCCTGCATTGCGAACATGTGATTTATGGACTTGAGTTGGATATGCCATTATTTAAAGATGACTATTAAATGTTAAATTGTAATGTATTTGATCACATCCTGCTATTTGTATATCCTAATCTTGGATGAAGTGGACATTATAAATTAACAGTAAGGGGTGGTTAGAGTGTACCTAACTTATACTTTTTTGCTGTTTTTTTATAAATAATCTTATTGTACATTTTTAAATGACATTCATCATCTTATGTACCTATGGAAAACTCTGTAGATACACTGGCCCTACATAGTTCTACCTTTATAATCTGTACTTAAAGTCAAGTTTGTCAATGTCCTATTGTTACGTACTCGAGACACATCAATGGAGAAGTGGAGTCAAAAGCTAAATGAAGTTGGTGCTGTAGAACAATGTACATGGATAGGTGGCGTACAGCACAGTGAACTTGTTTAAGAGCCCTATAATGTAAGCATTGAACCTTTTTGCAAGTCACATCTTGTCTTAAAACTTTAGTCTTGGTTTTTTGACCTTTCTGAAAAGGCTTGATCTACTACCATTTATCAATGAGTTGAGATGTAGTTAAAATTCCATTTAAAAGGCATATCATTATTACACATCTGCAGTAATTTTTTTATAAATCTAAACTTTTATAAAAACTAAAAAAAAATTATCTTGTCTCCCAGATAAATAATAAAAACCCATTAATTGCCTTTTTCATTTTTTTTTGCTATGTAAAAATAGCAAACACACCTGCAAAAAGTCACATAAAGGAAAGTGACATTGATTGCTTAAAGTCATTCAGAGCAGGGCGCCTGTTTCCCTTCCTGAAGCCATAATATCAATGAGACACTTGGGATGAATTCAATGCCTCTGATAGGGAAATCTAATTCCACTGATCTAATCCTTTAACACTGCAATCAATCCTGAGGTTTGGTGGCCCTTATGTATTGAAGGATGAAGACAGCTTCAAATGAAAGTTTATTCATTTTTTAATATCAAAGAAGACTCCCGTGATGGCTGCAATATGTCACCACACTTTCAATATAAACCTCATCACTGCATAAAATCTTTGACATAAAAAATAGATGTTAAGAAGACAGGCTGGCGTGAAAAGAAAACCTGAGACTGTTCGCCTGTTCATTTTCTATTTTACTTTGCTTTTCAGGGCAAAAATTACTAATTCATGCACACATTTGGAAAGAAAACCACAGACAGTAGAAGAGAGACTTCTTATTACCGGCACATATCCAGCGAAAACTTTGATCCAAGATTTTATATTGTTACTTAAACCAGTAATAACTCTATTTTCAGGCATACATTGTGTGTAGGAGTTTAGGTGGGAATGTGATAAAGTTCCATTTCCTTGATTGAGGGGCATGATGACAATATTGCAACATATATGAGAACCAGAAGACTAAAATTACAAAATTCCAGGGAGAATTACTTGGAAAAATGATGCAGTGAGATAGATGTGCACAAGAAAATTAAGGTAGTTGTTGATAGCAGGTAAAACCATTCTTAGTTGACAGATGAACAAATGTAAAACTTTTTATGCACTGGCTCCCCAATCCAAGATTCAGGCAGAAAAATATATAAAAATGTATATATTTGTATAAAATGTATAGGTTGCCATGTTACAATAAAGAAGGGCAACACATTTGGAGAACCATTGCCTTTTTATATAAATATATTGTAATCTGACATAACCAAAGCCTATGCAAATAAGACATGAGATATTCCTTTTTTTCTTTTCCTTTTATTAAAAATGTATATCTTTCCTTCACCATTCTATAAAAAAACACCTTTCCATTTGAATATAGGGTAAAATGCCATATTATATGATATGGCTCTTGTATTTCTTTTCTTGTGTTTTTGTTTTCCCTTGAATAAAAGTTTTAAGAATTGTCACTATTGCTCAAGGCGCCAGTTTTACTTTGCACTTATTTCTATCTCTAGCAGTATTTTTTCCAGATAATTTTATTATTTTATTATTTTTTTATTTTATATAATTTTATTATTATATGGTTGTGTTTGCCTTTTGGCAACTTGAAAGGCAAACATTTTAAGGATTATTTAAAAATAGTTTGAGGGCCTGTGAAGTGCAAAAAGAACCTTCACGAAGGAGCCATGCAGTTAAAGGAAATCTACCACATGGATGTGGTGCTACTAAACAAAGAACACTTACATGCTTGTATATGCCTCCTGAAACATTATCTTTTGTTCTTTTGGCTTCTAATTGCTTAGTTTTTGAGAAAACCATATTAAAAAATTATGCAAATGAGCCACAGGGGCTTCTGGATACATGAAAGAAGCCATTTCTGCCTATCTTGTCTGATAATTATTCACACCTTCATTCAGCGTTTCTACCCCCGCCTCCAACCTCCCTAGCCAAAGACCAGAATGGAAGTGTGAATAATTATCAGATGATGTAGCTCAACGAGCTTCTGTGATGTAGACTGGAACCCCTGAACTTGCACTTGCATAATTTAAAATGACAGTTTTAAAAAAAATTAAGCTATTAGAAGAAAATAAAAAACATGTTCCGTTTCAGCAGGTACATGCTCGCATGCAATGATCTTATGTTCATGACTATTTTGGTGTCTGGTTTGTATTTTTACTACTTCAGTTATTCCCCACCTGGAGAACACAACACAGTTAGCATAGAGGAGGTCTCACCAATCATGCATGTATCTGAAGACACTCTAAAGGTTGGTTTTAGTGTTAGTCCACCTAGCACTATGTAAAACCTAATGTTTCAATTTGAGACATTTAAACAGTAAAATAGCATGAAGGAATTCTGTAGCTTTGGCCATAAACTCAGTAGATTCATCTGCAAATACCCATGGGCTGTTTTTACTCCATTTTTTCTTTCATTTGAAGTGCATGGACAGGATATTCAACCCTGCCGCACTTTTCACTTCAGATCTTGAGAAAAGATAGAAAGTGTTTCTCCTTGGAAAGTTATTTCATCTTTAGTTTACTAAAAAAAAATAACATTAACTTAACTTCAGCATTCCCTCCGCTCTGACTGAAAACCGAACCGTAAGAACTGTAGGACTATTGAAAGTCTAGCTCCTGAAGCATGTCTGCTGTAGGCTTCTAAGGCAAGTCTGTAGTATAATATAAAAGACTTACCAGAGAAATTTCAACACCAGTCAAACCCAATAGTCGTTTTTGTTAACTAGTGTGACATTGTAAGTGATTTCAGAAACTCTCTACTAGTATCATTTTTTTTTTTACCCAAACAGATGCCGTTCCAATTTCTGTCTTTGATTGCTCGACTGCATGCTAGGAGCTAAATTCATCTTACTGCCAACACTAAACAATCACATCTATACTAATGCTTCGCAGTGGATGTTTGTCAGCAACTGCAGTGCATATTGATCAGATATTTGCCCTAACCCTTAAGTCTAATCAAAAAATGAAGTATTAATATTCTTTTGGGCAACAGGGAAACGTTATTGCCATATATTAAAGGAATACTTTGGTTTCAGACAAGCTCCATTACATATTCTATAATATCGTATGCAGAATAAATTACTCCATTATTCAAAACATGATGTGGCCTGGGGGGAGTAATAGGGAGTTCAGACATTTCAAACAGGTCCTTACTCTATGGAAGAAAATCTATATGACGTGTCTCGGGTTCGCTATTCAGGTGGCTTGTTGATTAATTTGATTGAAGAAAATCTGTGAAACCAATTTACAAGGGATTTGAAGACTTTGTGGCGTTATTCTAACAAATGGTCCACTATTAACAAGATATATGTTTCAGGCAGCGGCATAAATGATCAGAGAAATTTACTATCCTCGGCAGCAAACAAAATGAGAATAAAGAGTTGATATGCAATACACCAACTGCCAGCAGAACGCAAATGACAGGAAGTGATAATGAAAATTATCAACGCAATTAAAATGATGACCTTGAGAAATTACATAACGTATCAATGATATCACCTTCCCCATTGGTTTTTTTCTTCCTTGACAATTCTCCACTCTAGATTTCTCTTCTTCTGTATCAAGCCCCAAAGCTCAATAACATTGTCTTAATATCTATTTCCGTCTGCTACCTTTAGCTGTAAGGCAGGAACGATAGCTCTTCTGCATTTAATTGGCTTTGAAAAACATTAAGCAGTGTCTCTGAAAAAATAATAATTATACTGGAGAATAAGATGATTTGCAAATGATTGTTATTACGTTTTTAGGCTGAAAGATTGTTCGTCTGTACTATGGCTGCATTCACTGTAGAAGCTAAAAATTTCCATTATTATGATCTACATTGATTTCTAAAGATCACGGTATCGCTCTTATCTTGATGTCCACATCGAAAAATTTGGTTGACATTAGGAGTCATATCATTTTTTGGGATGGGCAGTATAAATCTCAGACATAAAAATCTCTTTGACTTACATTGCATCATAATCAATAAGGATAATAATAATTGTTATATATGAAAAAACTAAATGTAGTTCAGCTTACCAAACTCCTAAATGCTCACAGTCCCATGATGGTATCACGACACAGACACACTGCAGCCAATGGGTAGAAATGCCAAAACTTCAGAAATTTGTCCAGCGCAATCCAATAACCATTTGGGATTGGAGATAAAATAATTTCTTCCTTATTAGATCACAAATTCTCCCATAAAAACAGAAACTAGTCATATGCAGTAATCAGCACCAGTCCGGTTTACGCGTTTCAACGCAGTGCGTCTTAGTCATGACTTGATGTACATTGTATATTCTGCACTGATTTCTTGATATGTAAAGTGAAGCCTCCGGTGTTTTACCTCATCAGCCAGAGATTCCTGACCATAAAATGGCTATTGATTGAAGGTCATGTGATCTCTAACTTGCGTTTCCTCATGAACAGATATCAATCACATGACCCCCTATCAACGGCCTTTTTAGGGTCAGAAATGTCAGGCTGATGAGGTAAAAGACAGGAGGCTTTACCTTACCCATGTGTTTTTGAGTTTGTTTTTCCATTACATTTTGTACTTCAAAATGTAACTTCAAAATGTTCTGTTTTTCAAACTAATAGTCCTACTACCCAAATAAATTACTAACTAGTATTTACCATATCTCGCCTTTGTGTTGGAGTCATTTTAAAAAGTGTCCTTTTGTTTTATTATGACACTAGAAAGATCACAAATTGAACATCATTTTCTCAAATTTTCAAGAAAATTTTAGAACCAATTATTTTAGGGACCATTTAATTTATACAGAGGTTTTGGAAGTTCTGTTAATAGAAACCCCCCACATATCACCCCGTTCTATTAACTTCACCCTTCAAACTATTCAAAACAGCAGGTAGGAAGCTTATTAACCCAGTTTCTGTATTTTACAGAAATTCAAACAAAAGAAGGTTTGATTTCGAATTCACTAATATTTATCATTAATACATTCATTTAGCCACTAAATTTACCCACATAAACTGAATAAAAATAGAAAATGCATCTAGGAATATATTGGGCAGTTTTTTCCAAGTAAGAGGACACCCCATATGTGGATGTAAACCACTGTCAGGGCACATGGAGGGAGCCGAAGGGAAGGAGCCATTGAGCTTTTGTAGGACAGGATAGTTTTCAGGTGCCATGACGTGTTTGTAGAGCCCCTGGGGCCACGTCCACATGGGGCCTTTGGGTTGCATTTTGAAACACAATCCAAAGGCTCCACCTGCGATAACATGTTGTGGTAAGATGGCGTTTAGTTAAACTTTGCGTTTATTTAACGTGTTGGAAACACAATGTTACCAAAATATGTAATCAAGAGGGGAGCCTTTGGATTGTGTTTTCAAACCTAACCAAAATGCCACGTATGAACCACAAACCTTTATCCCAGAGAATTTGTAAACCTTTTATCATGTGGGGGCATATTAACCCCTTGCCACTGATGGGCTTTTTCCATTTTACTTTCTGTTTATCACTCGCTACTATTTTAAAAAACCAATTAATTTTTTACTTTACCATGTACAGAGATGTAAAAGGGCAAATTTTACTTCCTGGTGGCAGTATATTGGAAGTATATTGGGATCTACTATTCTTTACAGTAAAACTGCAAATGGCTCATTAAATCAGTTATGGTTCAATATTCAATATTGAACTGGGAAGTGGAAATACAATTCAAAATGCAGTAAAATTGACAAGAAACTGCATTTGCCCCATTTTCTTGTGGAACAAATGGAATCTCTAATATATTGTTTGATTTGGTATAATCACAAGGATACAAAATTTATATAGGTTTTATTAGGTGTTAATAGATTTTACCAAAATTAAAAACTTTACATTTTTATGAATTTTATTTTTCATTTTAATACATTTTTGTGTGTTTTTTTCACATTACTATCATATGAACCAATGATAAATAGAAAAAAAAACGGCAGCACTCCATTCAAGTGAAGAAATGGTGTTTATTCTATCCTATGCAACGTTTCAGCTGTATGAAGCATGTGTCAAGCATCAAAGGCTGGAATACAGCTGAAACGTTGGATGGAATAAACACTGTTTCTTTACGTCCACATGACTCTCCTGGTGAGAGTGGAGGATAGCACCCTACTTTTTTTGCTTTTTTTCTATACAAGATTGTGCTGCTGGACTTTTGTTTTTCTATCATATGAACCTGTGATCATGTGATCACTAGTTCATACCAATGCAATGCAATAACCATGTATTGCAGTAGATTAGAAGTGTCAGCCTATGCATCTGGATCCAGGGGCTGGACCGAGCAGGCATGTGACAATGGCATCCAGGGGCTGGACCGAGCAGGCACCTTCATTAACCTTCATTAGGTGTCGGGAGGAGAGATAGGGAGCCTCCTCCCTCTGAAGGTACATCAATCCCGCAGTTACAGCATTGACTGTGGAATTCGAACAGGTGAACAGCTCCAATCCGGACTGTTAGAGCAGGGTCACGGCTGTCATAAGGCAGCCAGGGCACTGCTCTTCCCTGCATGGGGGGCCCATGCAAACCTTAGGTTAGGACGACGGAGAAACCCATTCGCCTAGCCTAAGGTCCCTTAGTAACAGACAGAGAAATCCGTATGGGCGGTCACTAAGGGGTTAAAGTATTAGTTGGAAAATGCAATTTATGGGCCTCCCTTAGGCTCCTAAGCCCAGTTTGCCTAGTTATGCCCCACAAAGCAAAGTAGATCAATAGATGCATGTGGTTATTTGTATAAGATTTGGTGATGTTCTTAATCATTGTCTACTGTTCTTAGGTGACAGAAGAAGAACTTGTATGGTTTCATTTGCTATAGTTTGGCTAATATTGAGGAGATTTAGCAATCTGCCTATGCCAGAAAATTGGAGTAATTTGCACCTGAAATGTTGTATGCCACATTTACTGAAGGTTTTAGAACATTTTAAGGCTAATTTCTGACTCCTACAAAAAAAAAGGGGCATGTCCTTGGTAAAGAAGTGTGTCTGTGCCAGAAATAGCCCGTGGGCCAGAAAATTCTATATTGTGGTGCAGCAAACTAGAGCAACTAAAAGGAGGAGCAAAGTACAACTCACCAGTCTTATATTGCACCACATAAATCATCCAGCATCAGACACAGTGATAAATCTGGTGCAGCAGAGATCTGTCTGGTTCTACTCTGCACTGGTCTGAAGGCCGACAGATTAATACATCTCCCCCTATGTGTTCAGATAAGTTTCTCAATATACTACTGCCAGGAGTCTTTGTCACCTTCTAGTCAACCTACACCAGCTTGTGTGTCTCCTTTGATCTTTTTTAGAAAATAATTAATTTTTTTCACAGAACTGAGGCACACTGGATATATATTATTCTCTTTGATCTCCGATATACTTCATCCACCACATCTGGTACCATCAGCCACTACATAGTCAAACTCACTTACATCATTTCCCCATCCTAATGCCTGAACATCTTGACCGGGTCTGGACGCTTATATACATTAAACTTCTGCCTCATGATGCTTTTGGAATCCCCATTAAAATGTAATGGCCATGTTACAGTAAATCAGAATTACCTGACTCATAGATTTGCAATTCCATACCATACAATGGGTTTATTTGTTTTCCCTCTTTGTATTTGTACAATTCAGGCGGTGATTTGCAGAACAATTCACAAAATTTATCATCCGTGCTTGTCATTTATGAATTAGATTCTCAACAACTGATGCCCGATTGTCACACTGTTATTAGCAATGCACTCCGAGGAAAAGGACATCATGTTGAAGCTAATCTAAAAGTGACAACCAATAAGGCGCCAAATTTTACTGTCATTTTTGCATAAAGGACCTGAGCCACAGGAAAGAAATGTGCCAATATATCGGAGTAAAATATAACAAAAATAAAACAACAGAACTAAGACTCCATCCAGACATTAGCCCAAAGGAAAAGGTACCAGCCTCACTGATGCCTGCAAGTGTCCGCATAAAGAGAGAAAACTGTTTCAGGAAGTAAATGTATGTATCAAGCTGTGTTTTTTTTTAGTTGTCCACTTGCTATGTCCTTCCCTACTTTTCCTCTTGGTTTGAAGTATCCAAATATTAGACTTTCAGCTTTCAAGACAACTGTACCCTCAACATTCCCTAAAGTTATGTCACTGTGATGAGTATGGCTAGGAGGCTCTGCTTTCAATATTAACAACTTTTACTTGCATATATGTTAGACCTTCACTTCCACTGCTGTAGACAAAAATATAGGGAACCGTTATTAATGTGATATTTGTGGATTATGCTATTTTAAATCCATTTTGCACCGGGAACCCTTAACTTGTGTATACTGTCTTTTTATTACTAAATCTACATGTTTTGTAATATTATAACCTCTACTTGCTAAACGTCCTATTATACCATTTCTTACACGTATATAAAAGTTACAGTATTAGCTGCTATCTTTCACAATTTGTGGGTATGTTTTTAGCATGTCATTTTTTTTCCTTCAGGACCATGGGAAATTTATATATCATACAATGTTTAGCTTTTGGAATTTACAAAATATTGGTATATAATTGGTTCTATTTCTCTAGGGGTTAAAATAAGCCCAACCCTTTCTCGGCCATAGGTGACTACTACTATAATATAACAATGTAATATATCACAGGCAGTTATTACACTTCTGATTCTTCTAATATATTATTAATTTAAAATAATCAAATACCCAAATGTTTGTGAAAGTAGAAATGCTCTGGAGTGTATGTTGATATTACATTTTGTACTTATGTAAAAAGTGCTTTCAAAGAAGAGAAATCAAACAGAATCCTGTATCCTTAGAATACGGATTGATTGCCATAAGCTAGAGAAATGTCTTACTATATTTTTTCAGTTCTGATGGAATAGAGAAGTAACCGTCAGCTCACCATATAACAGCTAGAACTTATAGTTCCCTTTTTCCTCTTTAAAATGTGTCAAGATTTCAGAAAATCCCCTTAAAATCACATAATTTTAATTAAGGTTCTTCTAACAGTGAACAATGTTTAATATATAATCAAGTCTATGACTTAAAGGGGTATTCCCATCTGGGCATTTACATTTAATTAAATTCATTTGCCATATGTAAACATTTCTTCAATTGGATGTTATTAAAAAAAATGTTCCTGTGTGAAGATCATTTCTCATAAATGTAGTTATTCTGTCCCTTAGAAACGAGATACTTTCCTCGGATACGACCACGTCATACTCTGGCAGCGGTGGCCAGACTTGCGCTATAGAGTCCTGCCAAACCACCAGGATTCAGCGATCATTACCACAGGACGGCTGTGCGACTTGTAGTAACTTCCGGACATTTTATATACAATGACCTTTTGTTTCTTTCAGCACTCAATCTATCAGACGTGCCGTATCCGAGGAAGCTATCTCGTTTCTAAGGGACAACATGGTTACATTTATGAGAAATTATCTTCACACAGGAACATTTTTTTTAATAACATTCAATTGAAGAAATGTTTATATATGGCAGATTAATGAAACTGAATGTAAGTGCCCAGATGAGAATACCCCTTTAAGTTTCAAAATTATCTTCCACTATTGCCCTCCAAACACCGTGCTATCACCACCACCCTATACGCTTGCATTGCGGTCATGAGGAGGTTACATGTTTTTTGGGAGTTTACTGTGCTGGCTAAAGTCTGGACGACTGTCTTGCAGGTCAGCTCCAAATTTACTGATTAGTTGTTAGTGACATCCCAGTATCTGTATAGTATTGCTGTGTAGTAAGACACTCGATTAACATGGTTTGGGCTCGCAGTTGCTACTGCGTCCATCCGATATTGGCTTTCTGGTTTGGTAAAATTAAGCAGGTGCAAATGGAGGATATTATGGCATCTCGTTGGGATCATCAAGATAAATTCCAGAAATCATGGTTTTACTGGAAAGTGTTTCAACACTCTTAGGCATACTGTGTCTACTTGCAATTAGTGCTATCTCTCCCTTGCTTAGGTTGTTCTGCCCCTGTACTCCATTCCATTTCCTCCACCATGTCACTTCTGTCACATGTCTTGTATTTGTCAAAATCGTTTGCCTTACTGGCTGGAGTGATCATGCCGTTTTCATGACTGGTCATATTCTGCCTAAGGAGCCTGCATGCACCATCGGTTTTGTGTTGTTATTTGAAAATGTTACAAAAATTAAGAACTATATACATACAGTACATACACTATATATGTATGTATATAGACACTTGATCGTTGTCCGTGTTTGCTGTTTTACTGAGCAACCAGTTCTATCTGATACAATATTTTAATGAGGAGACATCTGGATACATTGACAACCCACAAATGGTATAGAGAACTTTATCCAGCACCAAAGCCCCAACTGTTTGACAATAGGTGTGGATCCAACACCAAGGACTTGTCATATTCCCCTTAAAACCCTATGACAGTGCTGATCTATAAAACAAGTGTCTTCCCAGTAATGTTCCTGCAGTCTTGTTCTCCCAGTTTGATATCCATCAAAATGACCAACTATTGCACAGTACGACGCCTGTTTTATGTGATCAAAAGGCTGTTTGATCAAGCTGGATTTCATTGGATAAGCTTCAGAGTTTTCTACATGCTGAAACTATTTGTGGATGTAACTTTTTGCTCATTTATCAGAGACAACTTCAATTTTAGGCTCAGCAGTCGTTTAAAAGGCTCTTGTTGAGCCATTTGTATACATTAACTGTGCAGACATCCCTATCTATTTTTCAAGTCCGAGAGGGAGGGTGACTGAGTAATATTGACCATGGTGTAAAATACATCTAATAAAAGCCAAGCAAAAACGCTAGATATATTTAAGCAAAATATCTATTACAAATTTCAACACTCCTCAATGAATCCCAGTAGCAAATCATGGTTTCTTTAGAAACTATCTTAAAGGGGTGCAACTATTGCTTTGCACTTATTAAAACCGGAAGTTAAAATATATTAAAACTGTTATTTTCTGATTTTACATTTATTTTACTATATTATGGGAGCTATATGCTTAACTGCTGCATAATTATTTTGGGCAACAATAAACTCAATGGGGGAGATTTATCATACACCAGTGCTCTTGCGCCAGCGTATGACAAAATCCCCACCCCTCTTGTGCAGAAGTGCATCAAGAGGCTTAGGCCTCCTGATGTATCCAATGGTGTGTCTGCGCAGTGTAATTTTTTGTTTGCCAGTTCCTTTTAACCCCCCCCATATGCCCCCCCACGCCCGCTTGGCATGTAAATGGCGTAAAGGGGATAATAATCATAATTCCAGGTGGTTCACTTTCCTGGCATATTAGCCATTAAAATCTCCCCCCAGTAAAGGTTATAGGAGAATTTTCTTCACATGCTGAGGTGGATTTTTATGGTTCTATGAGGGGTATCTGCTATTGTAATTTTTTTTCCTTTTCTGTGGTGCAAATGAAGAGCACACTGCAAATAAAAGCCTTCCATTGTAAGCAAGTGTCAGTCTTTTATTAGACTTTTTGGAAATTGTGCTTTTTATGAAATTTGAATAATGAGATGGAAACAGAGATGGAAACAGATTAAGAAAAGGTATAGAAAGCTCTTTTTCTGGTGATACGTGCTCTTTAATAACAAGAAATGTATATAGAGTTAAGCTCTACTTTCTCGGAACATCCATAGATACTTCTAGACGACTCTCCTAAAGTCTCATACATGTACTATTGATCCTGTTTTGGTCATTCTGAGGCAGGGAGACCTTGCGTCCATTGCTGAGTCTCTGTGACTTTATACAACTAATTTGCATTTGACTTTAAGGCTGCCTGTACACAAATGTTTCTTAGGGCGGTGAACAACAACAGATCCGTTGTGTAATGCGTTCCCAAGCCATATGTCCACCAAAGCAGTCATCAGTTTTTGCAGATCCACAAAAAATTTGGAAGGCTTGAAAATGATATCACTATTTTGTCCCAGGCTTTCAAGGGGTCACATGATTGTGTTACCTATAAACTGATCTGCAAATATGTATGCCATAGGGGTATAATTACAGCGGGAGCAGCCATAGCAGTTGCTATGGGGCCCACAGCGTCAGGGGTCCAGCCACCAAAGGTGCCACACTAAAGAATGGAGGATGTGGGCCATTATATACATGTTATACTGCACATGTTTCACAGTACACAGCTGAGCCAGCAGCTAAGATAAGGGAAGGGGACAGCAGAACAGCAGGCCCTTTACTTCCTGCATTTGGTCTGCAGCTACTGATCTGCATGAAGTCAGATTTTTGTCTCTGACATCACTAGGATCAGAAGATTGCCTGACAGTGTGTATATTCGTGTGTATACATGTATGTGTGTTTATGTTATTTTCATGTTTCTGGTGTGTATGTGTGTGCATATTCTGTATATGTGTGTATGGTATGCATATACTATATGTATGCAAGTATATGCTTTATATAGTGTATGCGCGTATATGATGTTTATATACTGTATGTGTGCATATATTGGGGCACATTTACTAACCCGATCCCTGCGCGATCCCCAATCCGGAATGTCCACCGAGGATGAACTCTGCTGCGATTTACAACGAGCGTGCACCCAATATCCTGCATGTGTCGCTTCCCTGATCAGGTCCGCCGGAGTTCACCTTCTTCCCGGTGTATGTGAGTGTTTGGCTTGCGACACAATTTTCAAGTTAAATCCTGCGGTTTGTCCGAATCCATCGGATCGTTCGCTGGCCCGCCCCCCGATTTCTGTTGCATGAAAGATCGATCGCGTGCGTCAAAGACCCACTTTTAAGTCCCTGTCCCCATTATAAGCCCCATTATGTTTATATGCTGTACGTAATGGTGTATAAATGAAACCGGCCGCTCAAGTACTATCACCACAGGCTGCAGACAGTGAGTATGATGTAGCTGGGACCTTTCCCAGCACACGTCACACTCTGAACCCGGATGCACGGCCGTGTCATGGCGTCATCACACAGCCACACATCCTTTCACACATGGTGGCAAGGACAAGGCAGGTGAGTATGATTTTTCTTTTTCAAAAGAGAGGAAGGCTGGTATATATAATGAGGGGGCCCATTATCTAAATTCATAAAGGGGCAGCATATACAATTCATGAAGGGGGTCAGTGTATATAATGAGGGGGGCCATTATCTAAATTCGTGCAGGGGGGTTACTATAAACTGTACAATTCATGGGGAGGTGCAGCTGGGTATATAATGAAAGAGCCGTTATCTAAATTCATGAAGGGGGGGGGGAATATATCAAATTCATGAGGGGAAGTGTATATATATAAAGTTAGGTATTGGTTTATTTGGTTCATTTCTGCTGACAGGTTCCCATTAATGAATTAACTAGATTATAACATAGACACTAAAAAGAGACACTAAGCATACTTGCCACAGACCGCTCTCATATGAGTTTGCTACATGACAAATACGTGTGACCTGGATGCATCTCATGTTTTTTGCCAGTGGGAAGGAGGTGTTGTAAGTAAACCTGGCTGATCATTGCTTCCCCCGTGAAGGAGCAGTACTAATGTCCCTTTGAATTATCTCCCTCTTAGAAATGTGTATTCGGAGACGGCAGATTCCAGTTTTAGGGAACTGGTAATTCATAAGCGATTATGAATCAGGGTCTCCTATGACATTCACAGTGTGATAATGCCAGGTTGAAATGTCAGCGCCAATGCTCGCCTTTGTTTACTAAACATGATTCCTTTGGATATGTGTTTTTTCCATCTGTAATCATTGCAAATAGTTGCATGCATACTTACTTTAAAAGCATTTCCAACGCCAGAGAGTAGTAGAACCAGATGCTGCCCGTGCCTACAATAACATGGACGTATAACAGTGAATAAAAGATTAAAATAGCCTGAAATGTTCATTGCATTGTATGAAAATGGATTCAAATGCCACTGACAGTAATGGACATCTAAAAATTACAATAGAACACTCTAACCTAAATTCATTCAGTGAGTACATGTGAAAAGCATGTCCCATAGCCAGCATGGAGTTATAAAAAGGAGAAGTCATTTAGTAGGACAGCCTCATTGCCCTGTCCTATTGATGCTCAAGTGACCTCCACCATATGTCAATATCTTGGCAATCCAAGTATAAAAGCAATCCTCACTTCCACATGACGTGTTACAAAGATATCTAACCATTACCTTAAAGGACCGACTCCCAATGGTACTGCATAGAGTACTTTATTAGCTTTCCAAAAACGCCATTCCTCTACGTACATCATTGCTGTGGATGTACCTGCTGTCTTCCCCTCTCTATATCTTTTTTCTTCCTGGGATGTTTGTGTGAAGGGGTGGTAGTGGATGTAAATAGAGGAAAACCTGTGCATCTCCAGAATTGGCCACCGGGTAGAGGAATAGCTAATTTACATAAATATAAAAAAAACTTTGGGCCCTTTAAAAGCAAAATCACCTAAACATTCATCCTGTGACAATCTTTGAAATCCATGACTATGGACCATCACTGGTTTTACCAGTGAATGGGTTATACCCCTGCCTGGATCTTTTAGTAACTAAAGGTGTAAATCCTGATAATGTATCATGGTACGCCATCAGTTTTGCAGCCTTTCACTCAGTCTGATATTATAAGTCTTGACTTTTCTGCAGGGAAAACTGAGTATTATACAGACACCCTAGATAAATTATTCATTATTGGTGGCTTGATTTATTTTTGCAATATCATTTCAGTGTAAGGTAACTTTGTCCCCATTGATGTTTCTCTTTAGTTACCTTCGAAACCAGTTTACATAGCATTATCGGCAGAAGAAGCCACAGGCAAAGCACTTATTATTTTGCTGGGGTCTGTTTATTTGGTATATTGACAAGCTCATAATTAGCAGACTAAAAAAATAGCTTATTTATGCACTTTATGGGTTTATATCATACTACTACACGTTTACAGGAATATTTTTTCAGTCCTCCTTCCATGGGGTGATGTTGCTGCTTTTTGTTCTTCAAAAAGTTTTTATTGAATATATTTTATACTTAAATTGAAAATACTGAACACTTAATACTTAGAAAAATGGAAATAAAACTTAAACAATCCTCCCTTCTGCTCCTTCGCTCACACATGGACAGAGCTCACAGTGGGGTAATTGAGCAGCACAGACGAGGCACATGTTTTTTAACCCCATAGGGCTCAGCATTATACTAGTACGGCACTGAGCCGATGTTGGTTCGGCTCTGCACCGGAGCTCTGAACCGGCATTGGAAGTTGCGGGGTGTCAGCGGTAATCTACCGCTGACATCCCCGAGAAACATCTGCATTCGAAATGGGCTCCCATTGCGGGTGTTTAACCCATTAAATGCCGCAGTCGGCGCGACAGCGCCATTTAACCTGCCTTTGGGGGCCGCCGATCGTTGCTCCAATCGGGACCCCAGGGCTGCCTGAAGGCAGTGCCATTAAGATGGCGTCTATGACATCATCTTAAAGGCACAGTGTCAGCGTATGCATATGCATATATACATCTGCAACACCCTCGCCGATGCAATGGCGAGGTAGTGCTTGCGAATACGTCCCAGCTGTAGGTAACACCACATTACACTACATGGTCCTGATAGGATCAAGGGGAAATTGCAGTGGTTAATCCTGCCTGGCAAGGCAGATGTTAATATGTGATGTAATTTCTATTATCCAATGATATGTGTTGCATCCTGTCTCTGTGCACTGAGAGGTAATTGGAGGAGCAGCCACCACCTGACCAAAGGGAGGTAATAAAACCCCCTAGCCTGGAATGTTCTAGAGAAGTCTCTCCCAAGGGGGAGAAAGAGAGAAATCTCTCTCAGGAGAGAGACCGGTCCTAGTCAGGCCCTCTGGGTCTGCAGGACGCAAGCAGAGAGTAGTTAGCTGAGCAGCAGCTCAGAGACTCTAGCATACCAGACTAGTGCAGGAAGAGCCTAGCCCCTGCCTGAAGTGGAAGATTAGACTAGAGCTAGTGTAGTGAGGAAAAGGGGTATCATCCTACCTTCAAGGGTGATACCTGAAGAGATCCAGGACCGAGCTGAAGCCTCCTCTAAGGACACAGCTGCCTCCCAGCCTGCTCTTACATCCAGGCTGGTCAAATACATCCTGTGGCTCCCTCCAAATACCTCTCCAGTACTCCACCTGTTAAAGACACGTTTTCTGCAGTTCCTGCCGGTTGCAATAAACGAACTGTAAGTTGTTTTCTTCAACTTCTGTCTCCGTCTGGTCCCTGCTACTACAACTACCCTCATCACCGGCACCCTGTCCATCACCCAGAGACTCACACTCGGGACATTAAGGGGTTGCCCCAGGAAGATCCGCTATAGCAGCCGCTCCCTCATCATTTCTTGCCAACACCACCCTGCTGGAGACCTGCCAGGCTGTAGGACAGCCCTCCGGTTCCCCCGTACCAAGCACCATGACAACAGCGTGCTTAGGCCGCAACCGCCAGCCACTCCGGTACTGCGGGCCCGGCTGTCTCCAGGCCTCACCTCAAGGGCTAGGCCCCGGTGGGGGATGTTGCACATCAGTATTGCAGAGTATTGTCATGAACAAGCAATCAGATGATTGGAAAAGGGAAAAAGGAAAAATATCCACTTTATCCGCACTGGTGAAAGGTTAAAAATGTTTATTAAATTCATCAAAAAACTTAAAAAACTACAAAACATCACTAAAAAATACAAATAGTGACGCGTTTCGGACAAAACGTTGTATCAGTCCTTAGTCATACTTGATGATTGCTTGTTCATGTCCCATGGTGGAACTAATAAAAAAGTTTTAAAAAAATGTTATTCAATGAAAAGTAAATTAATAAATCAATAAAAATGCCCATAAGCCCCAAAACACATAGACATATAATGCACAAAAAAGTCTAAATCATAACACAAACCCCACATATTTAGCATCAACGCATCCGTAGCAAACCATAGAATAAAAGTAAATTATCATTAAACCCGTGCAATGACTGCCATAAATAAAATAAAAAGTTAAAAATTATGATTTAAAAATGCAATAAAAAGTGATAAAAACCATATGTACTCCAGAATGATACTGTTGCAAAGTACATGTCCCGCAAAAAAACAAGCCACCAACCAGCTCCATAGCCAAAAAAGTAACAATGTTATGCCACTTGGAAGACGGCAATGCAAAAATGATAGATTTTTCTACACATTAGGGTTTTAGTTGGCAAATTAAGTAAAACATAAGAAAAAATATTCAAGTCTGGTATCCCCGTAATCGTATCAACCCACAGAATAAAGATAACATGATTATTAGGCTATACAGTGAGCACCAAAAAAAAGTTCAGAATTGATGTTTTTTTACTCCTGACCTCAAAAAAAGGTTCATAACTTTTCAACAATATGGGATATCAACCCCCAAAATGGTAACACTGGGAAAAGCTTTTCATCCAGCAAAACAAATGCCATCACATGGCCTCAATAAAGATCAAACGAAAATTTTACAGGCTACAAAAGGAGCCAATGAGAAAACTAAAATCCGGGAAGTTGCAGGTCCCTCCTTCCCTCCTGCGCCTCGTTGTGCGTCCATAAAACAAGTAACGACCACATGTGGGGGGGTCTCTGTACTAGGGTGAAATTGCATAACAAATTATTTGCGTGTTTGCTCTTTTTATCTTTTGGAAATGTGTACATTTTAAGGCTAAAAAAACATATAACGGACAAAATTTGACCATTCGAAATTTCACCTCCATTTTGATTCAATTACTATGAAGATCTCAAGGGGTTAACAATCTTCCTAAAAACTGTTTCTGATAGTTTGAGGGGTGCAGATTTGAAAATGGGTTGATTATGTAGGGTGGTTTTAATGCTAAATATATCTGCCTGAAAACGTGATGATTTTGAATTTCGCAAAATGCCAAATTTTTCAAGAAATTCGTATTTATTTTTTTTTGTAAATAAACGCAAAACTTATCAGCCAACATTTACTACTAAAATGAAGTACAACATATGGGGAAAAACCAATCCCATGAGGTCCCTGGTGACAGGTTCCCTTTAAACCTAAGGAGTAGGTTCTAAAGAGTAGGGAATTGAGGCAGAAAAATTAGGGAATATTTGGTCATTCAAATTTCTGTTAACATTTCAAACACAATGCTTTGTTAAGTTTGTTTATGAGAAAAAAAATGGGTTTTTAAGCCTGCTTACCTCCCCTAAGTGCACAGTCAAAAATCACCAGATTGGGAACAGAAACAACCAACAGTAAAAATCCATTCCACTCAGTGTACTGAGGCATAACCAGGGGTGTAACTAGGAGAGTCTAGGTCCTATAGAAGATTTCTGCATAGGGCCCCTTCCCCTTAAAAATCACACACATTTATGCACTCAAATATACACACACAAAGTTCTACACACATTAATACACTCTTACACACATACACACATATATAAACTCATATGCACATATATATATATATATATATATATATATATATATATATATATATATACACTCCTATATACATTATATAAAAACTCAAAAGGACTTAGCCACCCGCAGCCACCCACCAGGTATATCAAGAGGCCTAAGCTTCTTGATGTATCTGTCTGTTCCGGAGGGGCGGCAGGGCTATCATACACTGGGCACAAGCAACTGAGACTTCTTCCCCCTCTATGCCACATGCAGTGGGTCGGCGCAGGGCAATGCTGCTAAATGCCTGTGCAGTTCCTATAGCCTATAGTACATATAAATTATAAACACATTTAGTATATAAAAAATAGAAAATACAAAGGAGGATCGTTTACCCAATGCTAATTAGCTTGCACCCACAGTTGTTTGCACGTGCTGCCCGGACTTTCTATTTGAACATTTAGTATATATACATAATATGCTTGGACTAACAGTATATACACACTCTATATACACATACTGCATATGCATACTTTACATGTAGCATATACACACATACAGTATATAGTCATCATACATACCATATATCATATACACAGCCATACAGCATATACATAAACAAACATACAACATATACACATTGAGATACACCAGATACACACACATACACTCCATAGGCACACACACATATATACAGCTGCATACTTATCAGAAGATGTATCTTCTCTGTGTTGGCGGCAGTCTTCATCTCCACCATGCTCTCCACTGGTTAAAGTCGTTGCCCCGGCGGGTCAGGTTACCAGACAGCAAGCAAACAGGTTCCTGGCAGGGGCAGACTATGCTTCCTCCTCCCCTTTGCGTGTTAGGAGGAGAGGGTTTCGTTGTATGCTCGGCAGGCGTGGACTGCATAAAATTATTAACCTCACTCCCTTCTCCTCTCTGGTGGGTTCCCATATAGAAGATTTTGTAAAGACAAATGATGATTGCCCATGACACGGGTATCACAGGCCCCCGAACCTTGAGGGCCTAGCTACAGATACACCCCTGGTCATAACTACCACAACAATAACCCATAACAATCTACAAGTATAACACATCAATTCCCATTTGCTTATTGTGTCTTAAAACGGTTTAACTACAAAAGAGTCCTCATGTACACAGCTGGGGCACTATAATTTGTCACTAGATCTGTCACTATATGTAAGAGCATAATGCCAGGGGCATGAAATAATATATTGTGAGTGACGGTCTGTGTGTTTACATTCAAAATATAACATCAATTAGTCAAAACAATAAACCTAATGACAAATGGTGGATAACATTGACATCATGCATGTGTCAGCAAGTGTGTGTGCATACATGTGTGACAGCATGCTTGTGTCTGCATGTGTACGTGTATGTGTGACAGCATGCTTGTGTCTGCATGTGTGTGTGTGTGTATGTGTGACAGCATGCTTGTGTCTGCATGTGTGTGTACGTGTATGTGTGACAGCATGCTTGTGTCTGCATGTGTGTGTACGTGTATGTGTGACAGCATGCTTGTGTCTGAATGTGTGTGTGTAAGTGTGGGTGACAGTATGCTTGTGTCTGCATGTGTGTGTATGTATGTGTGACAGCATGCTTGTGTCTGCATGTGTGTGTATGTATGTATGTGTGACAGCATGCTTGTGTCTGCATGTGTATGTACGTGTGGGTGACAGCATGCTTGTGTCTGCATGTGTGTACATGTATGTGTGACAGCATGCTTGTGTCTACATGTGTGTGTACGTGTGGGTGACAGCATTCTTGTGTCTGCATGTGTGTAAGTGTATGTGACAGCATGCTTGTGTCTGTGTGTGTGTGTGTATGTGTGACAGCATGCTTGTGTCTGAATGTGTGTGTATGTGTATGTGACAGCATGCATGTGTCTGCATGTGTGTCTACATGCATGTATCTGTAATTTTGAGGATAAAAAAATTCTGTTGGATAAGTGACATAGAAACTGCCCTGCTTCAAAGAGATTGGAATGTGCAGAATGTGATTCATTCCATTCCACAACCGAACTGTAATATGCAGATGACTGGGTATGACCAAAATAGCAGGTCTGTAGTGATTATGACATGCAAAAAGTGGTCCAAGGCAGGAAAACTGTTTTCATAGTCATATACAACCAAGGCCTATGTGCATGTGGATCAAAGGTTGAATGCCACAGATGAACAAGTCCATGATACAAAGATGTCAGAACAAAACAGTACAAAGCTACAAAAAAGAATGTTTCAATATTACTATAATCTTGCAGGAATGAAGATCAGACATTCATGACCAGGCCCCATCTAAAGTGCCTAATTATTACTACGGATAAAGTATATCCCATCATGTAAATGGCATTCCTCAAAGGCAGCACAATGCACCCCAAAACACTTTAAAAGTTCTCACAAATGGTTTGAGGAACATGACACAAAGTTAAATCCAGGAGTGCTTTGGAAGTGTCACAAGGGGTAAATGTGATGACACTATGAGTGGCTACGGCTGGACATTATTCTGACAAGAAAATATGCAGTTTGGTGTCACTGAAAGTGATAACTGTCCAGTAACAGATTGCCAAACATGTTTAGCTAGGTCTCTAGAGGCCTAAAATGTCTTTTTATGCTTTAGGTTTTGTTATGCATATTAGCCTGGAGATTTGCCAGAGGCTGCTGCTAAATAAATGAACAGAAGCCAAGATTTTCATAAAACATATCCCACATTGCACATACACTAGAAAACTGATATGAATGGACTTAGTGTTAACAATAAAGTGCATAGAAACCAACAGTGTTCTCTGGGGTCATAACACAGTGCGTAAAGCTGCTTTATTATAACTAACACTTCATCCCCCATGCAATGTACACAAGTAGAAAGTAAATAAAATGTGTTTTATGTAAGAGCAACCACAGTAAGTGATAAAACGCACAAAGATTAAAGTAGATCTGTCAGATGAATATGTAGCACTATGAAGCATGTTACAGCTATAGAGCTGTGTTATTTGTAGCTGATGCTGCATAAAAGCCTTCTAGTGGCTCATGGCAACCAATCAGAGCTCAGCTGTCATTTTATAATGACACAATTGATAAATCTCCCCCATTGTGTTACATTCATAAAAAAACTGCTCACACCCCTCACAGTATTGGGTTGATTATGGACCGTGCGCTATCAGAGCATTGGAGGGTCCCCACCATCTTAATATTTAAAATGATCCAATACTAACTTTACAGGTAAGGAGCCACAAACAAACTGACTACATGGACACAGTGCCAAAACCCTGCCACCAAACATACTACATGGATACAGTACCAAAACCCTGCCACCAAACATACTACATGGATACAGTACAAAAACCAAATTTACTACATAGATACAGTACCAGAATCAAGCCTCATTCATAGACACAGTACCAGAACCAAGATTACTACATAGATAAATAGGGCCGGCTCCAGGTTCAAGTAGGCCCCTGGGCAAAAGAGTCTTAGTGGACCCTTTTCAGTAAACTCATGTCCCACCGCCCAAACACCCCACCCTGTAGTCACACTGTCCCCTCATTAACCACAATGTCCTCCCCCCCCCTCATAAGCCACACTGCCCCCCCCCCCAGTGCAAACACTGTTCTCACCCCCCCCCCCCCCAAGTAGCCACACTGTTCCCCCCAATCTGGGAAAATAAAACATTTACTCACCTTTTCTCGCTCCCCTGAAGCAGTGCCAACAGCTGCCTTCTTTCTTCGACATGTCCGCTGTATGTGCCGGCTCTGAAGCCACCACACATCATGTGATGACATAAATGTGTGTCGACTTCATGCCGTTGTGTACAGTGGGGAGCGCCACAGCGGGGGAGTGAGGAGTGAGCCCCTCTAACACCCTTGGGCCCCGGCAATTGCCTGTGTAAGCTGCGTGCTGGGGCACCAGGATAAAAAAAATATAGCAACTATTAAATTTGAACGCACCCATAGCAGGCAAAATATGTTGCTGTGCTGAAGTTAAACTTCTTCATATGACTGTTCAGTCCTCTTATAAACTTATTTACTGCCTTGTATAGATAACCAAGTACACACACACATTGAACCCTCGGTCACCAAAGACATAGACATGAACTCTTCACCCAGATCCAGACTACTAGGTATGTACAATGTACAATGTCCTAGAAATGGATGATCTTTAATACAGTTGGCCACATTGCTAACAGAGCAGAGTATGTTATTCTTTTTTATGTAGTTCTCCACTGGTCAGATGAAAGAGAACAGTGTCCAGATCCCAGTGTCCAGACGCTCCACTAACTAGATACAAAGCCCCAGAGGGAACACTGTCAGTGATACAACTATAAGTTATGAGTATGACAATGAAGATATTGCACTGGGAAGGGGGCTCCAGTATATTGTTTACATATGACCCATGAGGCTTTAGCTATGGCCCTGGACAAAGTTTAGCAATGTCCAAATATAACAAAAGCAGAATGTACAGATTAGACTAAGGAAAGAAGTTACACAGGGGTAACCGTACCGATACTGGAGACACACTAGGGATAGTATGTCTTGCTCAAATTCACTATCAGTTTCCCTACATTTACAACGGTTGGCTGCCAAAGACATTGCTGCGTGTGGATAAAAAAGTGTGTATATGTCATTCAGAGTCTTTCTCGGTAGCAAGATTTAAAGACTTCACGCTCGCTTGTACATCAGCCAACTAAAACATGTCTTAATCCAAAATGCTTCCCTCTTGGCTGAGTTTCACTGACAGTGTAAAATAGAGCCATTTTTTATGACTTACATTGACAAAGGGTCAGGGCTGTCAAAGCTTAACAGTTTATAGAAACTCTGTACATTTACAGTCAATGTTGTACCTGCTCCATTGCTAAATGTCTATAGCATTCACAGTTCAGTGCTGTCGGCTTTAAGTCATTGTTTTCATCACTTAAAAATGATTTTATACAAAGACAGAAATGTACTTACGGGCACAGCTCTACTTCCAGATATTGAGTGGTCTCGCTGTTCAGAAAAAAAGATTCAACCACTGCAAGTAAAAGGAAGAAAAATGAAGATTTATTAGTTTGATGGAGCTTAAGTGACACATGGGAAGAAGCCATTTTTGTAAAAATCCTTTGTTTTCATAGCAAGAAAAAGTAATGCCTCACGGAGATGCCCACAGTTCCTAGACTGACACATTTTTAGCACGCTGTTCTTTAGATATTTTCCTTATGAAGATAAAGGGATAATAGTCTTCACGACGGAGAAATGATCCAGACAGTAAAGGTGACATCTTAGGCCATTGGAGTTATTGACTTTCTCATCAGTCTCTGCCAGTGGCATCAATCAATAATATCTAGAAGATAACTATGTCCTTAAGCAAGATGTAGCCAATATGAATGATGCCTTTAAAACAGCTTAGAAATGCTTAGGCATGACTAAAAAGTGTGGTCAACCCCAAGACAATGGTTCACCAAATATAGTAGAGAAAATATCCTAATAAGGTCTATTATCTGGGAACATATGATACAAAGATTACAGATTCTCAGTTTCCAATTGTTTGCTTTTGTTGCTAAATTGATATTAGACAGAAAAAGTACAGATGATGCTTTGACAGAATAAAGAAAAATCTGACTAAAAAATTCTACATAAAACTGCGCTTACAAATACAAATGTATTCAGTGTCTGTAAAAAAGATTGTCAATCTGGTACAGTATTTTGTAGTAAGTAGTCCCTTTTTATATATTAAGAAGATACAATAAGATAACAAACAACAAAATATCAATATATATCGGTAAAACAATACTATGTGTGTATGGTATAAAACCTGGTATCACGCTGTCTTTTTCTCTACTAGACTTCTATATTATACATGATTTTTATAACCTCGCGGATTGTAAGCTTTTGAGAGCAGGACCCTCACTACTGTTGTTTCATATAATAATAATAATCATAATTCTTTATTTATATAGCGCACACAGATTACACAGCGCTGCACAAGCATGTCAAATTGGTCATGACAATGTTATTGCTCTATAATGTCCTAGTTTGTATATGTCCCCCATTATTTGTAAATACATAATGCAGCTTACCTTCATAATCCCAAAGACCATTAAAAGCTTCCCCCGGTTTCCCATTTGGTGCTTTTGGGTCATCAAAGAACAAGGCATGAACCTCCATGAGCAACCCGTCTTGATGCGACTTGAAAGTGATTGTCACTGGCTCATGTAATACTGACTTGCTATCCCATGTTGTAGTTATTCTGTAGGTAAACTATATGAAAACTTTCCTTTCAGTTCATTAATTCAGGAAGTATTCACTATGTAGACAAATAGTAGTAGATGATACAAAACTCACTTAACATACAGCACAAGCTTGAAACTGGTCTTAAGACCAAATCGTATTATAAGCAGGATAATGAAAACATAAAACATAAAGGATGTTTTATACCTTCCTTTACCTTTTAGCCCATATTAGAAGCCATAGGTATTTACCTAATAGGAAATATATATTTAATATATTATTCAATTATTCATTACTTTATATATGATGATATGAAGGGGTTTTTTTCAGTCTGTCCCATGGCCCCTGATACTGCTGGCCCAGCCAGTGGTGCCGGGTACTGGAGACTGCTGTGTTGCTGGAACTGGGAGCTGGAGCAGGGTAAGTCTTCTTTATTATTCGTTTGCCCCCAATTTTGCTGTACAGTACAATTAGGAAGAAAGACCAGCAGCACTCCAAATGTAGTTCAATCCATTAGTGGTTAACTTTCTTCATCGGTGGTTTGATGCAATGTTTTGACCCACAGAAAGATGAATAAAGTTAACCAATAATGGTTCGGACTACTTTTGGAGTGCTGCAGGCCTTTGTTCCATTGTACCATTTGGGATTCTGGTAACTCGGATCTTTTGACCAGGTGCACATGTCTACTTGTAAATTATACTGTTAAATTATACTGTTTTTCTGTTATAAAAAAAAGTAAAGAACGGAGGTTTAACATATCAATTAAAAATTTCATTGAAATCTATGTCTATGTAAGTGTCATCCGTTAGGGTCAGATAGGCAGTTATCCGTTCCCTATTTTTAATTGATTCTTGAAGCACAGTCTTTACCTTTTCTATTGGAGGTAAGGAACTGTGGTTTGGACAGTTAGTGTGGACTTAGCCTAATCCATTTGCATTCCTACTGGTGACCCAGCCCCAGGGTTCACAATATACACCATGGGGCAGACTTATCACATGATTTATCATAAGATAAAATCCCTGCCCCTCCTGCCTATTTATGTACCTGCCGGCCGAGCTGTGCTGCGTATTTTCCTTACCTGGTGTTGAAATATGTTTGGCATGCAAACTTTCACGTGTGCTGCAGTGAGTGTCACTTTTGTGCTGTACAAGGATAAACTGAGTGTCATAAACTATAGACAAAGGTATATGATGTAGAACCAACATTCTCTGCTCTATAATAATCTGTGCACTTTTATGTCCAATGAAATTCACCTGTTTTTCCTGTCTCTCTTTTGCATCTCCAGTGTCCAGACTGGTCCGGAGAACATTCCCCCTACATTATAAGAAACATAAGAAAGTTGGCACCACAACCAAAGACATCTAAGTAGTTATGTGCTTTGTTATATACAGATACAATGACCCACAATTACTAAGCTGCTTGCGCCAGTTTTCTGTCGGACTTTTCAGTACAAATCCTTGCACAGGTATTTATAAAGTATCTGCACCAGATCTGTGCCGCACGCAACCGTTTTGTGGCGAGACTGCACTATTCTTCATGTGACACAAATTTTTCCACTGGACGGTGCACTAGATTTATCATGCAAAGTCTCACAGAAGTGTGTCACACGCTACATGTTAAAGGTGCACCAAAATAAAGTTGGTGCACTCTATCGAAGCAGTACATGGAGCGCCAGATGTATGAAGAACGTGCACCGGAAATCCGGAATCTGGTGCACACTGAACAACACACAGGCAAACTGCACGCAGTGCACAGGTTTTAGTAAATGTGAGCAAATATCCTTGAGAACAGACATCTTATGGCAAAGCTTTCTGGGCTCAGCCTCATTTCTTTGTTAAAGATGGATACTTCCTTAGAGCTGTCACATTACACAGATTTTATTGCTGCAAGTGGATTAGGAAGGTTTAGGATTGTAAAATCCCTTGAAAAGATCTCTTAAAGGGCTATAATTACTCAGCATGTTAAATGAGATATTGCTCAGCTTTAAATGCATTTCATGAAAGTTTAATAAAGCGTCATAAAATCTGGCTCGTCGGATATTAAATGTAAACTAGAAACTGCTGCAGATCGAACCCCATGGATGGTAGTCAGTGGTTCATGTTTGTTTTTTTCCACAATGTATCATGTTGGTACATTAGAGAGAAGATAGCTGATGATAAAATAACATATATATATCTAGGATTCTTTATTAAAAAAAAAGAAGCCAATAGCCTGGTTGAGTTGACAGCTCTGTGACATATACAAGTGATTTCTGTATTACTTCAGAAATTGCATTAATATGCAGCTGTTATAGGAAGTCATTTTTAAAAAGCACAAATAAGAGTCACATTCTGTTTTTGAGCTGCTTCTCCCATCTAGTGGCTGAAAGGTGTATTACACTTCAGGATAATTGGCTTCAATGCAGGATTTTTACATTCAAAGTGGGCTCAAAATATCTTCATATCCACGAAAAGGCAGATTATGTACATTCATGTGAACAGTACAGATTCAAATGAAGAAAGGTAAAAATGTAAATGTGCATACTCCAAATAAGCAGCACTACAAATAGGTATCTGTTTGACAGTAAGAGGCTTTTAACCCTAATAGTACAGATTACTTGGCTCCACAGAGGCATTATGAAATATGATGTAAGCAAACAGATGTTGAGCGCCTGTCCAAAGATCAGCACCGTTGATGAGACCCAAGGGATCCAAGCTCTTATTAGCATATAAAGATCTAGCAATCTTTACCGAGACTTTCTACGCTGTGATATCTCTTCTCAGAAGATTGTAAGTAGTAAGCCTAGTACTGTTTGATAGCTCTCCTGACCTCTTATGTTACCAACACGATTGTCATACAAGACCTTTTCATTTATTCATGTGACTCAAGGTATGTGATTGCAGCTGGCACTAGAGTGTGCAGCCCGGTTATAGTGTAATACATTATAATGTCATTGTAGACTGCTGGGTCCAAGTATTGATTTGTTTCACAGAGACGCAAGAGGTTAACTAATACTGAGATATTGTCCAAGCAATGCACTAGGTGTGTAGTCTCAATATTCCTCAACCAGTTAAATCTGTAACACACATGTGCAACACCCCTGCCCTCTACCTGTTAGGACCCATCTATTGAGTCTGATCAACTCATTAAGGGGGAATACAGGAAGACTCAGTTAATTAGCAGCTGTAGATTCTGCCTGAACAGGCAATGGTTTATTGGGCCTGAGTTCCAACCAATTGTGTTTCAGCATGTACACTAGAGTGCGATTGGAGAGTTAGACACCACCTGGCAAGGATAATAAAACCCCTGGACAGGAAGGGGCCTCAGGTCTTTACCACCAGCTCTCCCTAGAGAGCAGATCCTCTTACCAGCTTACAGAGGGAAGAGAGAGACAGTGTCAGTTCACCATCAGGGCTGACACTTAGCTAATCCCAGGACCAGAGTCAGGAGACTCAGAGCTGCAGCTTCCGACACTGAACACAGCTCCATCCCAGCCTGCATCTACTACCAGGCTGGTGCACTATTCCTGAGGACTCCTCTCCATGACCACTCCTGTAACCTGTATCTGTTCTGAGACCGTTTAGGCCCATTGTCTGCTGTTGTTCAATAAAGAGCCTTGAGTTATTTTCAACAACGTTGCCTCTGTCTGATCCCTTGATACAGCTGTCACCACCACGGGCTCCCCATCCATATCTTACAGACATTAAGGGGTTGCTCCAGGGAGAAGCAGTACATCAACCTCTCCCTCCATATTTTTGCACACACCACCTGCTGGAGACCTGCCAGGCTGTAGGACAGCCCTCCGGTCCCCATACCAACCACCGTGACCTCAGCGTGCCTAGACCGCAACCGCCAGCCACTCTGGTATTCTGGGCCCCGGCTGCCTCCAGGCCCCAAGAAAAGGCTAGGCCCCGGTGGGGGATATTGCACATGCATCTCTAAATGTGCCCCCTACCTTTTTACTGACATATGGATCAGATGCGTAACTAGGAGAGGCAAGACCCCATAGCAGACTGCTGAATGGGACCCACCTACCACTTAAGAAAATATAGATATGTGTATATACACGCATTTATACACTGTTACACACATGTATCCAGTTTTAGCATATATTTATGTACTGATACACTTGCATAGTACTGTCCTAGTACCATGCTACTCCAATGACTTGCTGAAATACTTTAAAATGAGCATTCCTCCATACCAATAAATCACTAATAAGCGTAACCTTGTGCCGAATTTTTGGTAAATGTTATTAATAGAGAATATATGGACATTGTTAAAATTAGCTTACGTAAGCTCTTTGGTGACGCCTGCCCCTGCTTCCTTCTCTGTCCGTCCTAGTAGGTTTAGCAGACGTTGAGTTTTGTCTTTTCCGGCAGTCTGAACTGGGCTCTAGTGCCTGACCTCTCTGCCACACCTCTCACTCTGAACTCGCTTCGGTCTTGCAGGAGTTAACACTGTGGACCTGTGATTTCTTTGACCTGCGGCAGGGCCTCGTCTTTCTGTAAGTTTCCCACTAAGCCTTCACTCCTTACTGGTCAAACTGCTGTCAGCTGTGTTCACACTAGCTCTATCTCTAGATTTCTGATATATTGCGCATATTTTGGACTGTTTACTCCACTTTATTGTGTTTTGTCTGTCTGTCTGTCTGTCTTGTTACGTGTTTACACCTTACCCAGGGAGGGATCATCGACCAGTTATTGGTCTCTGTTTAGGGGGGACCAAATAACCAGGCAGGGACAGATTGGGGGGCTCAGTGCTAGGGCTCGCTGTCCTGGTTTGTGTCCTGCCGTTACACAGGCACTATCTGAATGTTATTGGTTTTTCTGTAGTATACCATCATGTTAATGGGGTCTGCCCTGGTTCATTGTCAATATGATCACCAAGTTGTGATTTAGCAGCCGCCATAAAATGACGAGGCACAATGGACAGAATATGGCTGATGATGACGATAGGATTGACGTGTTGATGATCTAGATAGCAGAACCATTAGCAGATGCTGCCTGGGCCTTGTATACAAGTGTAAAGGATGATTCATCTGAGATGCTGGCAGAGCCTCGGAAATAAACACACTATCCTGTTTGTGCAGCTTCGGTACATTAATTAGCAGTATCTCCGCTGCAGGCAGAGTTTGTACAGGACAATGCTGTGATTCCTCTCTTAACTGAGTGATATGGACTTCATGAATCCCAAGTAGCACAGATATGAGTTGGAGACATGCACAGAGCTAGAACGTCCTGATAACACAGGGAAGCACATGCATACTGATGTAGACATACCACTCGGACTTCTCCCTGGGAATGATGGCTGACTCCGATACATAAATAATTAGTCGTCTTGAAATATTAAAGCAAAATATTCCCTTTTTACTGAAGTCAACATATTGTGCAGTTCATATCTCATCTACATTACACAAAATATGCGTATGTACAATGCTTACAACTGTAGGAAATACATAATAGATTATCAGGAACCGTTACCAGGTATATCAGCTATTCATCTAGATGATAAAAGTTCTCTTGCACTTTCTTCCTTTAGTTGCTAGTGAGTTATACCCAGCAGTTGTCTGAATCTCCTCTCATCATACTTTACTGTAGTATTTGTTATAGCGTTAATATGTGCCTTGGATAAGTACCCACTAACTGCATAAAGTAGACCCCAGAATAAATATCACCATTTTTGGCTCTAAAGAGGGGTTTCTAAAAACAAGACATATCTAAAACTTGAAAATACAAAATAATTATTCTAAAAAACACTCATTGGGGGTTATTTATCATTAAGCAGCCTAGCTGCAGCCTAGATATCTAACTTCGGAGCTCTGTTGCCTTTCAGATTTATTAAAGTGATTAAAGATTTATTTATAGCAAAAAGAGTCGCAGCACATACACCAGGGTGGGTAGCAGAGTGGCCTTGCAATTTTTTTGCCATTGTGTGGGACACTAAACCACCGACAGGTCCTTATGGGCCGTGGGTTTAGTGTTCCAAATAGCCCTTTAGCAAGTACCTCCATGAATGCTATTAAAAAAAACAAAAAATCACAAAAAAGATCACAAAAAAAATGTGCAATTTTTTTGGCACTCTTTTACACCTAAAAATCATTGATAATGATAACATCCGTGTTCTGCGCATGCTTTTAACATGCAGAACTTGCATTGCTCTCTAACCCATTGTAATCAACAAGCTTTTTCAGATTTGCATTTCTTTTCACACACGCGCGTATTTTTTTTAACATGCTCTACTTTTGCAAGTCACGAGCGTGAAAAACACACCATACAAGTCTATGGAGATGCAACAAAAAACGCATTGCACTCTGAGACACATGCAAGTCCAATGCAAGTGCAATGCATTTTTCACACATCAATTGCCATAGAAAAGATAGACCTGAGTCCTTTTCACGCGCATTATCTGTGCATGGATTTTGGAAAGCGTGTATATTTCGGCTCAAAGCCTAGTCTATTACGTTCCCTGAGTCACGCAGAGTGTCTGTGCAAAATTTGGTGATTGTAAACGCAATGGTGTAGATTCCTTTCGTGAACATACATACATACACACACACACTTATACTCAGCTTTATATATTAGATTCCATGGGGGAAATTTATCAGGGTTCTATACCAGAGCCTCCAGACATAATCAGTGCAGCTGGGAGCGGGGCCTCCAGCATTTGCTGGTGCTCATCTACATTTGATAAAGAGTACTATATCCAACAATTTTCACTCAGGACAGTATGCTAATATAGACTTGATAATTATGTAAGAGATTGTGTACAGAAGTTACATTTTTAAAAAGTTATATATTTTATTTGGTTTTAATGAGTCAAAACTTCCCTTTTGTAATATGTTGAGCTAAATAGTTGCCTTCAATGGACTGATTGTAATGGTAATTGTCAGGATCAGAGAAGGGCGTCTGTCAAGTCACACTGGACCATTTTCTGACAGCTCCCCGACCTCCAGATTCTGGCTGCCTCCACTCATCATATTAAAGTCTGATGACACAACTTGCATTAGATTATGCCCAAATGCAATATTACACTCACCAATTAACCAATCAATTTAAGTCATTTCTCTTCTAAGTTATAGAATCGTTTGAACACAAAAAGGCTCTTATTAAATTTAAGTTTTAATATAAAAAAGGACAGTGCCTACAAACAAATTAGTTAGAAAAAGGTAGCCTAGATAAAGGTAGACATATACATACAATACAAAACTAACAGTTTGATAAAATAAAGGGGATAAAAAACATATAAACTATATAAAAATATTACATGATGTTATAAGTCTGGTGTCTGGGGAAGTAGAAATAAGTGATCAATATGTCTGCTAGGGATCCCCACAGAATCACAACTTTCTTCAACCAAGTGAGATTCACCTATCCCTCCTAGCCCCCCTGCCTGTGGTGGCATGGCATACACTATTACGACCAAGTATGTTGCAACACCTTTATGCCTCAAAATCTTCATATGTTAATATCTTACCATGTGGCCATCCTACAAACTTGCTTCATAATGTTTCGCACACATACATAATGTCCCGCACAAATACATACTAAACATGATGCTAACAGAAGTAAAAAATTCTGAATTATTTAATTGTTCCCTGTTACTGGTGTGACAATTAGTGGCCTTTGATACTCCCTCCCATTGGACCATTGGGTTTTATAATCTGATTTCTGTGGATACTGGTTTTATGGCACAAGCATCCTTACTTGGTTCAGAGACAAGTAGAGGAATTTCAAGGGAGTGGGCGCCTAGCTTTCATAATTTTGATGATTTCTGTGGGTCCTCACATGAGCAACCATTGTATTGTTTCTCTACTGAAAATGACTTTAAGATGTAAGTGAGCTGCTTTTTTCTTTTTTACATATTTAAAATACAGTCCAACATTTGCAATTGACACTTTGGAGGCATCCATAATCTGTTCCTCTGTGAAAATAAGCATTATAATGTGCCATGTATCCTGTAACCTCCATTCCAGGATAAAAAATACATATTTGTATCCAGGATCATACTTTATATATGTGTATAAAGATATATTCTGTAGTTATGATCAAAGCAGTAATACCTGCACAGCCTACAAAAGGATATTCTGTGCGCCTTTAATGTTCGTAATAGCTACAAGAAGCCACAAATGTTAATGTAGTCTATTTCACTCCAGTGTCTAATTGCTTGTTCTATAACCTTTGCATGCCTTTACCTTTCTATTTAATAGGGTCACCAGGACTTATCGTCCCAGTCTCTCTATGTGGTTGCTGATTATTGCTCAGTGTTCAAATAAATGTTGAAAAATGTGTACAAATATTAATGAAAAAATGAAAATTATATGTTATGGATGATTAATTCCACAAATTTTTATTACTCCATTCCACATGTTTTTAATTATGAGACTTTTTCAGTCAATCTGAACATCAATTAATGGCTTAATAATAATGACACCACAATGTATAGCACATCAACTAAGATTGATAAGAAATTTCCAGGAATTTATTTTGAAGCCAGTTTTTGCTCTAGACTGTTGACTTTTGATAAACTTGACTGTTAACTTTTGATAAAGTTGGTGAATCTTTAAGTCTTTCCTTAAATGTTTCTCCACTTTCTACAAGACCTCCAGGAAATGGCAGATCTTCATATAGGCGGTATGGGCGGGCATTCGGGGCCTCTGGCTTCAGAGGGGCACACATCCGCTATCAGTCTTAAAAAAAAAAATCTTCCGGCTTCTTCCCCCCGGCTCCACGGCTGACTTGGACTTCTGGTCTAGACAAGGGGCATGACTAGGAGAGGCTGGCGTGCTGGAGAGGAGTAGAGATGATCACGGCTCACCCCTCCCCTCTCCATAGGGAATAGAGACGCATGGTGGTTCTTATGGCCAAAGATAGAGCACACTCTCTTTTGCGGCCACAGCTCGAAAAAGTGAGTACTTGTTGTGTTCACCGTACTGTGGGCAGGCACTATAGAGACCTATGAGGGAAGTATATCCGGCAGCAAATATGCGGCCAGATATACATCCCCCATACTGTCTTTTGAATGTACCCTTATACAGACATGTTTATACACACATTCACTGATACACTGATATACACACAAAAGTTCTACACTCAGATACATACAAGTATACACTTATACACACACATTTATGCACTCATATACATTTATACACTAATACACAGAGTATATACTGACCATATATACACATACAAGCAGCATAAAAACACCATATAGACACATACTGCATATACATACACACATATTTAGTATATACAGCATATACACACATACTGGAAATACACACACATTCAGTATATAGAGCATATGCATACATACCATATACAAAAACACACTTACATCATATATATGTACACTCACCGGCCCCTTTAGTAGGTACACCTGTCCAACTGCTTGTTAACACTTAATTTCTAATCAGCCAATCACATGGCGGCAACTCAGTGCATTTAGGCATGTAGACATGGTCAAGCCAATCTCCTGCAGTTCAAACCGAGCATCAGTATGTGGAAGAAAGGTGATTTGAGTGCCTGTGAACGTGGCATGGTTGTTGCTGCCAGAAGGGCTGGTCTGAGTATTTCAGAAACTGCTGATCTACTGGGATTTTCACGCACAACCATCTCTAGGGTTTACAGAGAATGGTCCAAAAAAGAAAAAACATCCAGTGAGCGGCAGTTCTGTGGGCGGAAATGCCTTGTTGATGCCAGAGGTCAGAGGAGAATGGGCAGACTGGTTCGAGCTGATAGAAAGGCAACAGTGACTCAAATCGCCACCCGTTACAACCAAGGTAGGCAGAAGAGCATCTCTGAATGCACAGTATGTCGAACTTTGAGGCAGATGGGCTACAGCAGAAGAAGACCACACCGGGTGCCACTCCTTTCAGCTAAGAACAGGAAACTGAGGCTACAATTTACACAAGCTCATCCAAATTGGACAGTAGAAGATTGGAAAAACGTTGCCTGGTCTGATGAGTCTCGATTTCTGCTGCGACATTCGGATGGTAGGGTCAGAATTTGGTGTCAACAACATGAAAGCATGGATCCATCCTGCCTTGTATCAACGGTTCAGGCTGGTGGTGGTGGTGTCATGGTGTGGGAAATATTTCCTTGGTACCAATTGAGCATCGTTGCAATGCCACAGCCTACCTGAGTATTGTTGCTGACCATGTCCATCCCTTTATGACCACAATGTACCCAACATCTGATGGCTACTTTCAGCAGGATAATGTGCCATGTCATAAAGCTGGAATCATCTCAGACTGGTTTCTTGAACATGACAATGAGTTCACTGTACTCAAATGGCCTCCACAGTCACCAGATCTCAATCCAATAGAGCATATTTGGGATGTGGTGGAACAGGAGATTCGCATCATGGATGTGCAGCCGACAAATCTGCGGCAACTGTGTGATGCCATCATGTCAATATGGACCAAAATCTCTGAGGAATGCTTCCAGCACCTTGTTGAATCTATGCCACGAAGAATTGAGACAGGTCTGAAGGCAAAAGGGGGTCCAACCCGTTACTAGCATGGTGTACCTAATAAAGTGGCCGGTGAGTGTATATATATATGTTTATATTTAAATATGCACGTATTTATATATGCTTATATAAATATATGCGTGTATAAATACAGTATTTGCATCTATGCATATATACACAGTATATCCATAAATACACAGTATAAGTATCTATACAAATATACACAGTATATAGATATATACACTGTATATACATATATACAGAATATATGTATAAATACACATATACACACCATATACATATATGCACCGTATATACATATGTACACAGTAAATACATATATTTCCTCCTCTCACCAAGGGATCCACAGCTTCAATGCCTTGGAAACTGATCACTTCTGGATGTCCTTGGTGAAATTCCCAGATGTGTCTGGCAACGGGGGTATCTTGGTTGTTAATAATGTCTCTAATGGGCTCCCCAATCCTTGTGCGTAGCTCTTGGATAGTTTTTCCCACATATTGAATGGAGCACCTGCAGGTGAGTAGATAGATGACTCCTGTACTTCTACAGGAGATAATGTGCCCATCAAGTGCCCTTGGTTAATCATGTTTGATTTTGGTAGATTTCCTTTAATAATAAAAGAGTAGCCAAGAATTTTAATTTTCGATTCTGCTTTCTTCGGTTAACAATGTGTCAAGGATTGTGAATGAGCCATACAAACTATACTATGTAAAATCAGTATAAAATACAGTGCAATGTAAGTAGACACATCTGCAGTGATGATAGGAGAGACACAGTTACTGACCGAAATCTCTGCCAAAATACAGTATATTTATCCAATTTAAGATGGCAATAGGTCTCAGAAAATATCACCTATCAATCCAATTCAGAAACATGGGAGATGCAGTGAAAATAGCATGAAATTCAATTGCCTGTACATTCACCTCTCAAAAAGATTTTCAGTGAAGACAGACTGTAACCTGAAGAACAACAAAACCAAGTTTGGGACCCACACTTCACCATGTAAGGAACATCACCATGAAAGGAAAAATACACTACATAATGTGTGGCAAAGCTCCTCAGCATAAAATACAATATGACCAAACAAATATGAAAAATAGAACAGTTAAAACTAACTTAAATCATACATAACATAAAATAATATATTCCATCATAGGTTTATAGAATCAGTAAACATTTGCACATAAAGGTGATGGTGTTCAATTACACATTACAATCGGATATAGTAAAGTACAAACAAATTAACAAATATAATGGAAGATGAACAGGCAATGGCGTAACTAAGAGAGGCAGGGCCCCACTTCTGAATGGGGCCTCAATTATACAAACAGTATATACACACCATATATACACACATACATACACTATCATAAACACCCATGAAACATATACAAAACCATACAGCATATACACATCACAAATACCGTATTTTTCAGACTATAAGATGCTTCTTACTACAGGATACACCCAAGATTAAGGCTTCCAAAAAGGAAAAATATATTTTACACCAATTAAATACCCCTGGTGGTTGCACTAAAGCAAAGCACATACAGCTCTGCTACATCCATACTCTTACACACACAGCTCTGCTTCATCCATACATTTACACACACAGCTCTTCTTCATCCATACATTTAAACACACAGCTCTACTTCATCCATACATTTACACACACAGCTCTGCTACATCCATACATTTACACACACAACTCTGCTACATCCATACTTTTACACACACAGCCCTGCTTCACCCATATATTTACACACACAGCTCTGCTACATCCATACATTTACACATACTGCTGTGCGACATTCATACATTTACACACACAGATCAGCTATACACACACAAACGGAAAAAGGAGCACACTCATCACTGCTGCATACACTGTTCACTACTATACACAGTGGACACTGCAACATACACAAATAAGGAACACACTGGGAACTACTCTACACACACAGACTCCCTCTACCCCTTTTCTTCTTACCCTGTCCCAGCGCAGCATGTCCCCATTCTCTGCAGTATCAGGACCTGTGGCGATGTAAGAAGTATGTGATCAGTCACATGATCCTGAAGGCAGTGGGAAAGAGCAGTGCAGAGGCTCTACTCTTTGGGAGATCGGATGAATGGCTATGTCAGGGCATCATCCGATCTCCATTACAGCGGTCAGGAGGGTCTGGCAGTGCTGGATACTCTTGACCTTCGGTCTATAAAACGCAGGCACTTTTTAGCAAGATTTTTTCTTGCTAAAAAGTGCACCTGATAGTCCAAAAAATATGGTACACACAAATAACATATTCACACCAAATACCCCAGATGCTGGGGCCCCCTGACACTGTGGACCCAATAATAGCTACTGTGGCTGCTACCCCTGTCGTTACACCCCTGTGAATGAGGAAAATAGAGGCAGGTACATGTATGACTGAATTAAATTTAATGACAAACTAAAGAAGTACTTTCACAAGAAGTGGTCACAAACCACACAACATCGGTACCAGACACATCTCACATCAGTCTCTTCCCCTTCATACCCATAGTAAACACAAAAACCATGCAAGCCTTGATCTGACCCCTAGATTCAGTGGCACAGAACTGTCACTGTACAGTGTATCTTTTGGACTAGAACAATCTTTGCAGAGGGTTACATACTTGGAGACCATTATGGGTTATGGACAATTATGTTAAAACTGACCCATATATCTGATTTCTGATCTGATTTTTACAGACCACATTTTAATATAAAAGTTCTAAAAAAAATGTCATTGCTATATCTTCTATATATGGCCTTGGACATACCCTTATTCTGTCCGTTCTCCAGAGCACTGGCTGCCTCTTTGTGCTATAAGCTGTTCCAGCTGTATCTATGCTGTAGCTGATATGACTTGTCAGTCGATGAGATGTGGTGGCGCCATCCACCATACTATGTTCCAGCTGTCAGCTGTCCCATTTTCTCTTAGGATATTGAAGAAAATTTTATGTGAAGGAAGGACCTGGTCTCTTAATTGGCAGCTTGAGGCCAAAAACTTTTTTTGGAAAGCATCATGTAAACAGCATAATTATCAGAGATATTAGCCGTTTGTTTAAAGGAGCCACTTTAGCTAATAGATTGTAAGATTGTAAGTGTCATTACTCTATATTGCTCAGTGTCTTATTATGCTTGTATATGTTCCCCATGATCTGTAAAGCACTACAGAATATGATAGAGCTATATAAATAGAGATTTATTATCATTTAGCACCAACAGCAAGTACAAAACAAGAGTTCAAAGAACCCTGCTGCTTGGCTAAGCCTCCAAACTCTGGGACTTAACACTCCAATGACACACAGTAACAGCACCACACCATGTGAACAGATCACAAAAGATTACATTAATATAAGGTATCAGCAGGAGCCCTAAGCCTCTTGACTCAAGAGCGCTCGTGTATGATAAATCTTCCCCCATGCATGTTTGTATGATGTGTATAAATGTGTGTGTGCACCGCATTCTCCAGGATAGATTAAAGAAAACTTTACCTTGGCTCATAGAACTAAGAAGGCCTAAGTCGAAGACAAAGGTCAGTCAGCAGGTTACTGACAGGGATGCAAGGATCATAACAGTCCAAGACAAGGGCTTAGGAAGCAAGCTATGGGTCAGCTATGTTTTAGGCATTTGCAAATTGAAATCAGGTAATATTTGCATATAGCTGTACAGTGGTGGGCGCCATGCAAAGATTTTACTGGTGGACCCTAGGTACTACAGATCAACACTGTGGCTCCCTACTCTATATACGTTGTGGGAATGCATGGTTACTACTACCAATACTTTTTTGAATGGTTGGTTTAGGTAATTTTTGTAAAATGCCAATAATTACTAGAGATATCTCTGTAATATCATCATGACATCACATGCTCATAGGTTTTACAATTATCTAACCTTCTTCTGACATTAAATTCCACAAATAAAACGGATATGACTTGTACCAGCCTACAGTATCAGTAGTACTATGTATAGGTAATTTTTTCCTTTTGGCTACACATCTACAGAAAGCTTACGCGCCCATCTCATTAAATGTCTCTTCTTGCTTTTCTCTACAAGAAACCCAATATTCCATATTTATAGTTTCTCCACCTTCCAAGAAGAGATCAGTGATACTAACAGGAAGTCACAGCCTAAACTTTCTAATCATCACTCTCCAGGAGGTGTGCCATTTCACCCATCAACGTGAGACTCCTGGCAGTGTCAAGTGATGCTGGATGATAAATAGGGTAAATGAATAAGCGGTGATTTACATCTGCATCTTAAACAACTCATCCTCCTACTCTTTAAGCAAACGAGATTCACTCCAACTAGTATGTAATTACAGTTCTCTGTCACTAGATAAAATGAAAGAAAGGGACTATTAAATCCATGTAAGTGACAACATTAAGAAGGCTGGTCAGCTGAATTGTACATGGCAGCACAACATATTAACATCCAGATCTCATTTCATGCACTACATGAGACTGCTGACAGGGACCTAGATGTTATTGGTACCACAGACTTTTTTGGCACGTCCATTTTTCAATGCCTACAAAAATTAATCTGTTTATACTCGAGTCTATCCCTCGGTATAACAATGATGAATTAGGCGACGGAACTAGATGACTTTCAAAACGCTATTTATCTTGACGAAATAACAATAAATTCAATTAGATGCAGGTAGTGATACTGAACTCGACTAATTGCCTGGCAACTGATTAAAGATGCTAGTGGGTCTTTTGACAATTATAATGAAGAAATTTATGGCAACTGATTAATACCACGCTAAGAAGATGTTCAGGAACAATTTGCAGTCAAATATTTTTGATTTAGGATGCGGCGCACTGACAGAAGGTCCTTCAGACTAGTCTTTTTTTATTACAATACATTTGGAGGCATTTAGACTGCTGGTTAATATTTAATCTAGGGATTTCAGAGAGAACAGTCCTGAAAAAATACAGGCTGGCTGAGCAAGTGTTTAGTATGCTGAAAATATTTCATTTCTATTGCTCGCCACAGAGTCCCAGTTACTACCCGTAAATAAATAAATTTAAAAAAGGAATAAAAAATTGTCCTTTAACTGAAGCAGCCAATGTCCGATTCTTGGCGGTAAAGGCATAAAAAGCCTAATTTTCTTAATTATTCCAGCTAATAATAGTAGCAATAGACTGGAGGATCATTAAAACTATTACCACTCCAATCATTTTGAAATGGTGAAAGGAAAGTGACTGAACCCAATGTGCAGGTGTGAATTTAATCCTTAAACATTCCCTATTCTAAGTAATGTGCCTTTTATAACTTCCATTTGTCATCCCGAATCTCTTACTAGCATTTAGCATTGATCTCATTACCTATGCAGGTATGGCGCTGAGAATGTACGAATCGCAATGTTAACTGAGATTACTGACACAAATTTATTAGCTAGAAAGGTTTCTCCCACCTCACGTGTGACAGATGTTTTGACCTGTTTAAAATGGAGAACATGTAAATGATTAAACTCCTTAAACCCCATGGAGATGCTAAGTAAACTCATTTATATCCACATTTCAATAACTCAAAAACAGGAGTTCACTTTAATATACTTATTTGGGAATATTTCTATGAAGTAATCTACAACTGTTGCAGGTTAAATAGGTCTTTTCATATGTTGTCACTTTTATAACTTTGAATTTTTACTCTGTCCTCATAGATATATCTATTATTTATATGTTATCCTCACATCAGTTTTTTATAATATAAATTATCCATCTATTTAGCTATCCATTTATCTATCAAAAATGAACCTCATCTATTTCTCTCTATATATATTTATGTAAATTTCATATTTATCCCTCTTAGATCTAAAAGCTATTACCTGTCTATATCTTATACATATATACATATATACACAGTTTGGACACACCTTCTCTTTCAAAGAGTTTTCTGTATTTTCATCACCATAAAAATTGTAGATTCACGCTGAAGGCATCAAAACTATGAATTAACACATGTAGAATTAGCTATTTAACAAAAAAGTATGAAACAACTGAAAATACGTCTTATATTCTAGGTTCTTCAAAGTAGCCACCTTTTGCTTTGATTACTGTTTTACAGACTCTTGACATTCTCTTGATGAGCTTCAAGAGGTAGTCACCTGAAATGGTCTTCCAATAGTCTTGAAGGCGTTCCCAGAGATGCTTAGCACTTGTTGGCCCTTTGCCTTCACTCTTGGTCTAGCTCTCTCCAAACCATCTCGACTGGGTTCAGGTCTGGTGACTGTGGAGGCCAGGTCATCTTGCGTGGCACCCCATCACCTTTCTTCTTGGTCAAATAGCTCATACACAGCCTGGATGCATGTTTGGGGTCAATGTCATGTTGAAAAATATATGATGGTCCAACTAAACGCAAACTGGATGGAATAGCATGCTATAGTAACCATGCTGGTTCAGTATACCTTCAATTTTGAATAAATACCCCACAGTGTCACCAGCAAAGCACCCTCACACCATCACACCTCCTCCTCCATGCTTCACGGTTGGAACCAGGCATGTAGAGTCTATTTGTTCACCTTTTCTGCATCGTACAAAGACACAGAGGTTGGAACCATAGATCTCAAATTTGGACTCCTCAGACCAAAGCACAGATTTCGACTGTTCTCATGTCCATTCCTTGTGTCCTTTATCCCAAACAATTTTCTCCTGCTTGTTGCTTTTCCAGTGGTTTCCTAACAGCTATTTTACCATGAAGGCTGCTGCACACAGCCTCCTCTTAACAGTTGCTGTATAGATGTGTCTGCTGCTAGAACTCGTGTGTCGTTGACCTGGTCCATAATCTGAGCTGCTGTTAACCTGCGATTTCTGAGTCTGGTGACCCAGATGAACTTATCTTCTGCAGCAGAGGTGACTCTTCGTCTTCCTTTCCTGGGGCGGTCCTCATGTGAGCCAGTTTCTTTATAGTGCTTGATGGTTTTTGCAACTGCACTTGGGGACACTTTCAAGGTTTTTCCAATCTTTTGGACTGACTGACCTTCATTTCTTAAAGTAATGATGGCCACTCATTTTTCTAGCCATAATACAAATTCTACCAGTCTATTCAGTAGGACTATCAGCTGACTTCTGCACAACACAACTGAGGCAAGTTGTGTAAGGCAAGAAATCCCCCAAGGCAAGAAATCCCCTTTATTAAACCTGACACGACACACCTGTGATGTGAAAACCTTTTCAGGTGACTACCTCTTAAAGCTCATCAAGGGAATGCTAAGATTGTGCAAAGCAGTAATCAAAGCAAAAGGTCACTAGTTGAACCTAGAATATAAGACATATTTTCAGTTGTTTCACACTTTTTTGTTAAGTATATAAGACATATTTTCAGTTGTTTCACACTTTTTTGTTAAGTATATAATTCCACATGTGTTAATTCATAGTTTCGATTTCATCAGCGTGAATCTACAATTATTATAGTCATGAAAATACAGACAACTCTTTCAATAAGAAGGTGAATATATAGAATATTTATATTAACCTAACATCAATCTCTCTATAATCTATTCTCATTTATCTATCTACCTATCCATCCAATAGGCCCCTATCAGGGCAGCAATGGTGTTACTCCCGTCAGGGACCTGGTCATAATGCTAAAGATCCGTAGTGCCATGACCAATGCTATAGGATGAATTGCATTCGCATCTCTATGATGAAAGTTATGCAATGTCTTTATTGTGCTGTCCTTGTTAGTGTTGTGTCCCTCTCAAGCTCTAGGGAAATGGGCGAAATCATGTACAGTTTAAACTCTTTAACCGGTTAAGGACAGGCCCCTTTCCTGTTTTTTCATTTCCATTTTTCACTCCCCACCTTCAAAAATCTATAACTTTTTTATTTTTACACGTAAAGAGCTGTGTGATGGCTTGTTTTCTGCGTAACAGATTGCATTTCCTAGTGATGGTATTGAATATTCCATTCCATGTACTGGGAAGCGGGAAAAAAATTCCAAATGCAGTGAAAATGGTGAAAAACCGCATTTGCGCCATTTTCTTGTGGGCTTGGATATTATGGCTGTCACTGAGCGCCCCAAATGGCATGTCTACTTTATTCTTTGGGTTGGTACGATTACGGGGATACCAAATTTGTATAGGTTTTATAATGTTTTCATACATTTACAAAAATTAAAACCTCCTGTACAAATTATTATTTTTTTATTTTGTTTATATTTTTTAAAATGGCAAAAAAGTGCCATTTTTGACTTTGGGTGCTATTTTCTGTTACAGGTTTAAACGCATTGAAAAACCATTAATATATTTTGATAGATAATTTGTTTATGATTTTTACTGTTTATTTATATTTATGTGAGTTCTAGGGAAAGGGGGGTGATTTGAAGTTTTAGGTTTTTCTATTATAATTTTTTTCAACTTTTTTTATTTTTACTATTTTTCAGACTCCCTAGGGTACTTTAACCCTACAGTATGGCAGTATATGGGGATTTTCCTCCTCATGCATTACAATGTGCTATCAGCACATTGTAATGAAGTGGTTAAAACGAAATAGCCTCGGGTCTTCGGAAGACCCAAGGCTACCATGGAGACGGATCACCGCTCCTCGATGACGTCAAGGGGAACGATGCTCCTAGGCAAGGGGCATGGGCATGGGCGCCACCATCTTTTTGAGGCTGCCGGCAGCTTTGCCAGCAGCGATCGCTATGATAACACCCGCGATCGGCGCTAGCAGTATGCAGCAAAGACTTACCGGCTATGAAGAGGGCTCAGCCCGTGAGCCCTCTCCATGCAGCGGGACCCGGCGGTCGTGAACCAGTTAAAGGGGTTATCAAGAATTAGTAAACCATCAAAATCAAGTATGGATAGACCAGGAACACTTACTGAAATATCAAATAATTAAATATTTGTTGTCCATGGTCTCCTTCTAAAATCAACTTTTGAAATGATGCTAAAGAGCCATAATGGCTCTGGGGATGTTATCAGAGCCCCTCAGTGCTCTGGCTTCACAGGCTATAACATTGTCTAACCCTCAGGGTAGCAGAGGGGGGGAAGTATTCCTGCACAGTGTAATTGCCTGTGAATCTGCAACACAGAGGGGCTCTGGTAACAACTCCCTGGAGCCCTTCTGCCTCATTAGCATAAAAGATCATTAGTATTAAAAGTTGATTTTAGAAGGAATGAGGCCATGGATAACAAATATAAGAAGATTACCATAGTCAGAGTGCATGAGTAAGTGCCCCTGGTTTAGCATGCTGGATTTTGATTTTACATTTCCTGGATGGGGGTGGGGTGCTGTTTTTTAAGAAAGAAGCCATGAATATATAATTAGAATTAGAATTAATCAAGCAGCATTTATCAATAAATAAAACTATGGGTAAGATGTTTCAGTGATTTTAGGAAGAAGTTTGGGTTCAGAGGCACAAATGTAATTTGCAGAAACTGTAAAAAAAAACAATTTTTTTCTCAGTTTGTTAGGTACGGCATACCTTTCTCTTCCTTATGCTACCATATGGCAGGTGTCCATATACACCAGTACCGGGTGCTGTGTGCATTATTGAGTCTTTGTTATACAAGATGTCTTACTTGACTTCAATATAAAAACAACACATAAAAACATTTGGCACACAGTATAGTTATTTTTTAACACATTTTTCTTTTTTTTTTAATCAGATCATTTTTATTGAAACAACACCATCACCTTTTCCATTTACAACATTGAGGACAAATCCCAACAAACATTCCCCCTCCACTGCCCCCCATCCCCCCCCTAGCCCCAACCCCAGTACAATTCTGTAAGAGTCCGTAACTTGGCTTTCTGCCATGGAGGTAATTCTATTCATGTAACACATTTTTCAATATTCTGTAAATCTCTCCAAACATAAAGAGACACATTGGGGCAGATTTATCAAGCAGTCTGAATGTCAGAATATTTCCAGTTGCCCATGGCAACCAATCACAGCTCAGCTTTCATTTGACCAGTGCTCATGAATATTTTAAAGGGGAGCTGTGATTGGTTGCCATGGGCAATTGGAAATATTCTGACATTCAGACTGCTTGATAAATCTGCCCATTATGTGATTGAAAAGTCATGTGTCATGAGCTTGTATAAAAATCATTTTCAAAAAGTCAAATTAAAATGATTATTTCCTATAAAGATAGGAACAGTAAAAATAGTGAAATACCTGTTAAGCAAGGGATGATGAGTGTAGCACTCAATGATAAGGCTTAAAATCAGCAGAGCCTTCATTTTCAAGCCTTCTGATAGATTTTAAGCTCAATAAATGTGATTCCTATATTTATACTCAATGCGCTTAGTTATAGCCAAGTAACTGTTAAAATATTCAGCTCCTTCCAACAAAAGCAATGATTAATGACATATATACCCTTGAGTACTTTCAGAATTGATAGATGTAGCAATGGCCAGGACAATCATAAGGGTTCAAATATTAAAGCCTTTTGGCAACAGACCTTTGCAAATGTGGCATGAAAATATAACTGCTTGGTTGTGAACGTGATCCTGTGTGATTGGAAAAGTATCCGCTAAGCATAATAAAACTACATTGATTGCCAGTAACTAATGTCATAGCATTACATTGTGAGAAAGTGCATGAAGTTTCACTTTATCATCGTGCCAAAATATATATTTCTCTATATTTTAGAAAGCTGCCAACATTTAACAAAGTTAAAAGGAACCTGTAGTGAGGGTTTAGCTCCACAAATCACCACCAACCTGTCATTAAAATACAGTTTCCACTGATATATAAAAAGAACTTGGATCGCTGTATTCAAATGACATGTAAGGAGCCACATGAGTGAGGAGTCACGTTGGCCTGGTCCCAGGGCCGTATTTAGTATTGATGCTGCCCCAGGCACTCACATAGCGTGAAAGCACCACTAGGGGGCGTAAGCTTACGCCTCTGCCCATTACCCCCAGATTCAGTTTGCGTTCACTTGATATGTTTGCATTTCACTTTGAAGCGCAATGAGAAAAATTCATCAAATGTATTTGTGTTTTGCCCAATGCATTTGCACTTCAAGCATAGTGGAGAGAAGTTTCATCTGATCACATCTACACGGACACTAAACTCCTAGCGTTCAGGAAAGTGCACCATGTGTTGATGTTGTCTACATGCAACACATATAATCCTTGTTCCCAATCTTAAGTATTTCAGTGTAAATGTAGAGAAACTACCTTCCGTGCATGAACTATGTTCTATAGTGCAACCCAAATACATGGTAAGAACGCAAACACTGGGAACCGAAATGGGGCACATTTACTTACCTGGTCCTGTCGCGATCCCGAGGTGCATTGTCCGATGAGGATGAAGATTCACTAAGATTGTTGCTTCCCCGCTGAGGTCCGCCGGAGCTCACCTTCTTCTTCCCGGTGTATGTGAGTGCATGTCTTGCGACACAATTTGAATGTTAAATCAGTCGGATTGTCCAACGGGCCGACCCCAAATTTCTGTCACATGAAAGTCGGCGGGATTGCGCCAAAATATGCGCCATATATGCGTTTACACCTAACGCTGTAATTCGGCAATGAGAACTTGTGGTGTTCATTCCTGATCACATGCATTTAGGTGTAAAACACCTGTACGACCTGCACGCAGGAAAATAACCCACCTTTAAAGGGAACCTGTCAACAGGCAAACTGCTTATAAACAGTAAATGTACGTTATATGCGCTTTTTTATGGTTTCTTCATGTGTTTATCAATGTCCAATGCTACCTTTATTCTGAAACATATAGTTATATCCATGGACAGTAACCAGTCAGGGGGGCTCGGGGAACAGTAGTCAAGCATTCATCTATCCTCCCGGCTGCATTGTCTGGTAACTCCCGCCTCCTTACCAGCATGGAGCTGGTACCAGCTCTGCCTCCTTGTTCTTGGTCTCCTTCCCGTCCTTACAGTGCTCACTTCATCTCGCCTCCGGCCCTGCACGAACCCGGAGGGAGAAACGCACCACGCTGGTAAGGAGGCAGGAGTTGCTGTCCACGGATATAACTATATTTTTCAGAATAAAGGTAGCATTGGACATTGATAAACATGTGCAGTAACCATTAAAAAGCGGATATAAGATACATTTGCTGGGTTATAAGCAGTCTACCTGGTGACAGGTTCCCTTTAAAAGGGAACTACATGCAAGATAGTTAAGAGTGTGACAGTAGTAAAAAAACTAAGGTGGGTGGGGGCCTTATACCTCTAACAGAACACTATAAAGAGGCTTATTAATGTTACTCATGACTTAATGCTTTACAGGTAGTCCTTGTGTAGTCTAATCGCCTCAGAGAACTGAAGCCTCAAGTGAAATATTACCTAGATAGGGCAAAAGTTAATCATTAGCCTCCATATGTGTCTGAAGTGGACAGATCTCTGAATCCCTTCGGAAACAATGCACACTACTGGAGAAATAAGCAGAAAAAGGCAGTGAGAATTAGCTTTAATTAATGAAGTATTGTTCAATGCTTACTATTATAACCTGCTCTATTCATTTAAAAAGTAGCTTCAAATGTTTAGTTACTCTGTAAGAATAGAAGAGAGATCCTAGTGTGACTCCTCTACACCCCCACAAACCCTCATTTTCTCCATAATCCTAAATCTCCAAGAAAATAGAAGTACATGTTGGGGTTCCATAGATATAACCTACCATCATTACATAGAAAGACACTACTATATGACACTGTATAATTCATTGGTATAAGTTTATCAATGACTTTCATGAAAAAGACTTGTATTGTGATGATAATGACTAATTAGAATAATGGAAGCTCAGTTAAGGGTCTTCATCTCAGATATGTCAAAAAGCACATCCAGCAAAATAAGGGCCACATTATAGTGAATAGGATATTTTAGTTTCATCATTTTAAGCATCCAGTATCAAATAACATTCTGTTATTTCCATTGTTCTGCATCTATAACACATATGAGCAATGGAAGCTTTGGCGCAGATGTCATGTCATGTGTAAGTTAAAAGGATACTTTTTACATGCTTTGCTCACATAATGGATACATTTTTGGCTTCTTAGCTGTAAAAAAATTTGAGCTCACTAAATATGTTTCTTATCCAAATTAGTGCCAAAATAGGACAGACCAATTTATTTAAGTTCATAAATCATTCCATACTTCTTTCAAATAGTGAAATGTACTGTTTGCAGGTTATAGTGGCGTGAGGTTCAGTGGTGCACCTGATCGGAATCCTAACACCAGTGACCATGGGAACAAATCAATTTAACTCCTTGCACCTCCGGCAATGACATTTTATTGTGAAAGATTGTGACAGCAAAATGTATATCATAGAGCACACGTTCAATGTCACACAAGGACAAAAATATATAATAATGTGAACTGGATATTCCATTCCGAGCTGAAATGAACAATAAAAAGTCACTACACAACAAGTTGGCATTTATAGTACCTTTTACAGTCCATTTGTCCAACTCCAATCTCATAAACCTATACAGTATTTGGAGCTGTCGCTGTGTCTCTCTTCAAGTTTACTTGAATGAATCTTGCCAAGATAGTGCAGAAATGGTAAAGGGGCTGTCTATTATAATACAAGGTATCTTGTCGGTATTAAACATTTTATTAAAGGGAATCAACCAGCTTCCAAAACATAAGCTTTCTAGATAAAACCTTTCGTTTTTTTATTTTTTTTTAAATTCCATTTCTCACTTATCTATGGTCATGTGACACGTTATTTCCTGTGAAATATTGTTTTGATCCGCATTCTGTTGATTATTTCTGCGCAAAGAACACGCTTGTTGTATATTTTCTATGCACAGTACTTTCAATAAAATTATTTACCCATAAGAAAATTCCATTTCTTTCTTGAAAGGGAACCTGTCATCAGGATTCCACATATTCAATTAATTACAAGTTTCCATAGCATTTTTAATACTAATTCCAAATCTGCTTTTATAATTAACATTAGTGGTTCTACTCACTTTTAAAGGTATACAAAAATAAACCTGGGTCCCCACTAGCAAACTGCATCAATCTGTTAAAGGCTGTGAGTCTTTGTCATCAGCATTATCTCCTCACTTTGCCTCCTCCTCCCCTTCTTCTTAATCCTCCCCACTCCCACATACAGACATGAGCTGACCTCATGCTGCAAGTAAATTTTTGTGAGTTTACGTCTGCATGAGGGAGGGGGAGAAAGGAGGAAGGTGAAAGGAGACCTGTGAGAGCAGTGCAGAGATGATGATGATGACACAGGGACTTACAGACTTACAACAGGTGCCCATAAGACTTGATCCAGTTTGCCTCGATCCAAAGCCAGGTATACTTTTATCAACTTATAACAATGAGTAAAAGCAGTAATGTTAATTATTAAATCAGATAGGAATCTGTCATTAGGTGAAAATATGAAATCCAAATGACAGGTTCTGTTTAAGAAAATAAGCTTCTTGGTGCACCGTTGGAGGTCCATGTCTGCTGGTGTTCCTGTTTCATCTTTATGTTGGCCAGCACCATCCATAACTTCCCTTTTAAAAAGTTCTGAAAGAAGAAGGTTGCTATTCAATGTTTAAAATTTAATATTGCCATATACAATTGATAAATTATGCCATTCTGATTTGCTAAAGTACCAGGTCCTTTTTGCTGCCTAGATCAACAAGGGTTTCTATGACATTTTAAAGACTTCTATGAATATATTTAGTTTACTCGCATATATTGTACACTCTTTTATATGTTGATCAGATGACATTCAGAACAAATCTGCACCCAATAAGACGACCAAATTATTAACTATGAGTATAAACCTTGTTCATCACCTGAACAAATAGAACCAATAAATTAATAACAAACATTAAGTAATCTTTCAAGGTAAAATGTGGAAATTAGTTATGTTCCATGTTTGAGCATTAAAAGTTCCCTGAATGAAAAAAACACGTCACAAATGTAATTTTCAGAGCAATAAAAGTACATGCAAGTTCCTTTAATCCAGCTTCACAGGAGTAGTTTAAGCATTTTCATCTATCCTCAGGGTAGATCATAGCTGTCTGATCTTCTATCCTCAGATCATACTGCTAGAACCCCCAACAATCGCAAGAATGGACCCCATGTGTACCGTAGGTCTCTTTAATCAGGCCCCTACAGAGCAGATTCTTATTATCTGTCCTGGTGGAGTTACCTGATGATGGGCAGGTTATTAGCTAATGTCACAAGCCCTGGTGGGTCTAAGAAAGTCCTGTGCAACTTTTTCTGTTAACAAGGCCACATATCTTGCTATGGCTATGCCATCTCCTAAATAATAAAAGCCTTTTTTCCAGCAAACATTAGAAATAACATTGCCCCTCAGCAGAATCCTGAGTAAAATAAATATGTCCTTAAAGACTTCATATACCACATTAAAAAAAGCAAATATGCCAAAAACAATAATGCATTACGCCTTGGTCACTCATCCAGCTGGATAAGGGGTGCGGCCTAAGAAATCCAACGGTACACCAAATTCTATGTGTAAAAATAAATATTTCTACACACAGTATAAACATCTTGTACATGAAAAGCAGAAGATTCTGACAACTATTGATGGAATTGCTGCAGAGATTGCTAGGCAGAGAAGACTGAGAGGCCTGTTAAAAACACATTAAGCCATAAAGACATTCTTATTCATCGATTTTGACCAGTCATCAATTAAATTTGTTCATACGTGTAATTACAATTTGGAGCAGTTTTCTTTCTAGTTCTGATCATTCAAACTACTAGGGAGCCCCATTGCACACCATTTATCAAGTACTTGTCCTGCCTCCAGCTCAGGATACATGTTAATTATTGATCTTTAAAGGGGTATTCCATTTTCTAATGTATTTCTAAAATATTGGAGATTGCTATTGTCTGTATCCATAAGCCAACTGTCGATTGAATAGTTATAGTGTACTATTTTTGCTTGTATAAGTGTTTAGGTGATTGGTGTGCGACCGCGACCGGCCCTTTGTCAGACAGAGGCCCGGATCTGACCCGTGTGTTGCGCTGATAATTTGGCGCAGTACAGTGGGCAGATGTTCTACATTTTGAATTGTAACAGGCTACTGGGGTGGGGTGGGGAGATTATTAATAATGGCTACTTGGGGGGGATTATTACTAATGGCTACTTGGTGGGGGGATTATTACTAATTAGTTGCCAGTGAGGCACTGTATTTTAATAACAGTCGTTTTTCTGACTCTCCTTTCTCTTCTTGACTGCCAGTAAACCTCCCCCCCTTATTTTGACTGTGAGTATTAGTAGTAGAGGAAAATACAGGTTTTTGTTTGCACGCTGTCTGTAAGACTTAGATGTGAGACCAAATTGGCAGGTAAGAAATGGTTTTTATTTAAATCTTTGTGTGGACAACGCGTTTCGAGGACAGATCGTCCTCTTCATCAGGTCCAATAATATATATAAAAAGCACACATCCCTGCTTGTGGAGTCCTTCGGAGCTGTACTAAATAGGGACTGTTTCTTGTGGAGTGCGGGAGGTAACCTACTACTACTGCTCCGAAGGACTCCACAAACAGGGTTGTCAACTGCACCTATATCTGCTAGCAGGTGTACTTGTTCCCACTCGTTTCCTGACTCTCAGCCAATTTCTACTGCTCCCAATGTGCTTTTTATATATATTACAGGACCTGATGAAGAGGACGATCTGTCCTTTAAACGCGTTATCCACACAAGGATTTAAAGGAAAACCATTTCTTACCTGCCAGTTTGGTCTCACATCTCAGTCTCAGGGACAGTGCGCAAACAAAAACCTGTATATCCTCCACTACTAATACCCACTCACTACTCCACCAGCTACATACTGACAGACACAGGGAACGCTGCAGTCCCCCATGACCGTTTAGACCATCATATCCACCTTTTTGTAATACATCTACACATTTCACTTCTCAAGGGCACCACGTAATATTTTACCTTTACCCTTATTTTGACTGATAGCTCTGCCCTGTGTTACATTCATGTCATCTGACCAGAGTGACATCATCTCAGGTCCTTTAGTCTCCTCACATAAGTACCCCTACTGTACTGTACGGTATGTATGTGATCATATGAAATCACAACAGCCTTCATAGAGAATGGGGAGGAGTAAAAATCCATGGGGGCTGCTGTGATTTCATGTCATCAGAAACATACCTGGGGTACATTTTGCATCACCCTGGTCACATGACAAACTGCTGAATATGTTGGAGGCATAAGGCATGGAGAAGAGTAGATGGGAGGGGCTAGCTGAGCAAGATACGCCCCTTCTGATTCCAGGTAATATAAGATAAAATTGATTTATGTGGATTTGAAGGAAACAATTTTTAGCTAAAAGAAGGGTGTCAGTTCGTTAATAGGGCTCTATAGGAACCTATCGCTAGCTGTATTTGTGCAATTGTGGTGACAGGTTCTCTTTAAAGAGTTTTTTAAGGAATTCTGGAGAAGTTTGAGGGACAGGGGCAGATGTCCCAAAAAAGAAAGCCTCCTTAGCCTGATCTGACATCTCAGTAGCTCTTGTACTGTACTTCTGTCTGGAAGTGTAGGGTGGCACTGGACTTTCTTCATCCATTAAACGGCCCCCTTAGACCACTGAACATCACTTTTGAGGTAAGAGAAAGTGAAGTCTAAAGGATCCAAGAAGACCACTGATTGGCTGAAGCGGATCCTGAGCCAAGAGGCTTATTAGCATATTTCTCAGCCACGTCCCGTAGTTCCTGAAGATTAAATAAGTTGTTCTGATACTGGAAAATGTATTGGCCAAGTAACTTTGGGCATCTACCAACAGAAATTCTGATAATAGATGTCCTTTAATGCAGCATGTTGTACAATGTGAACTATCTGCAGTCAGCTTGTTATAGAGCAGGAGAATCTGAGGAGAGTGCAGAGTGCTATCTGTAGGTAGCATTTTATAGAGTAGTAGGAACTGAGTATATAGAATGAAGTGTTCAATAGTAAATCTTATGCTTGTCATGATTAAGGGCAGACGATCCGCCTGAAACACGTAGACGTGTATGAATTCTGCTCTACCACGATTCCCAGTAACTTCAGACATGAACCTAGGGAGTGTAGCTCTGCGGCGTTCCCCTGCTCCCTCATCAGCAGGTGGTGTCTCACCCCGCCCAGGACCACGGCCTCTGACCCCTGCAGTAGTTGGACGCCCACGTCCCCGCCCTCGTCCTCTACCCCTAGCCCTAAACACAAAGCTCGCAAGTCTCACTAAAAATTCCACAATTTGGTAGTAGATGCACTGCAGCAAGGACAGCCACCAGCAGATCAACCAGAAATAAAATATATATAACGCTATTGTAGGCGTAAGTAAGCCGTTTGGATTCTCCTTTGGCTATTTTCGAGCCAAGTATGAAAGCACACTGCTATGCCAGATGAGATGACGCTGAGTTATGAAAAAAATAAACGTAAAATAAAAAGTAAATGGGCCAGCATAAAGCAGACATTTGGGAAATGTAAGTTATGAATTTATTTGGGAGCTATGACTATCTGCATCAAAAGTAGAGAATTTAGAACGTTGAAAATAAAGAATTTTTCCAAATTTTTTCCAAATTTAGTTTTTTTTCATAACTAAACGCAAAAGATTTCATCCAAATTTTTAAACTAATTTGAAGTACAATGTGTCACGAGAAAACAATCCCGTAGGGGTTAAATGTTTAGAAAAGGTAGGAATAGATACAATGTAGTTGTAATGTGAAAATGAGGTTACCTTTAATGAAGTTTTTTTCTGGTGCACTCAGTTTAATGGCCTGAGCCACAATTATGTTGGACTTGCCAAAGAAAATGTGGCGGCCGGTGTGAATATGCACTGGGATGCCCTTTTATGTGCTGTGGGGAATTGCTCTGGTAGTTGACTGGTAGCAGTGCAGGAAGCAGGGACACATGCCGGTTTAAAGTCCAACTTAAGTGTTTTATTTACACTTGCAAAACAGAACACAAATTCAGCTTTGGCTTAGGCACATGCAAAAGTAATTCCTGCCCGGCTAGGCGCTGTCTAATACATTTGAGGGACCCTAGCTATCCAGGTACCAGGCTGTCTGGCACTCGCTCTTGGCCAGCAGCAAGACAGGAGGCCCTCAGTTACCTTCGCTGTCAGAATGCAATCTCGCTTTCAGCTCTCCAGGTAGGGCCTCTCCTACTGCTTCTGGCCTGCAGATAAAATCAGGCCCTAACGAGGCCTGTGACCCGCACCTGTGGGCTATACAAAAGCCCAGGACCGAAGCCCGGGTGGAGTAGGAGTCCCACTACCAGCCTACCCCTACCCCATAATAAGCATGTATGAAGAGGACTCAGCCCGTGAGCCCTCTTCATACATCCCTTATACCTCTGCGCCGTAGAGCTACGGCGCAGAGCGTTAAGGGGTTAAAGTCCAAAATGTATGTAAGTAAACAAAATTTTACATAATATTATTGACACACCAAATAATTTTGTCTAAAGAAAAGAAAAATGTAAAAACCCTTAAATAGAATGCATTCTATTGCTGTCCGTTCCCCCGGTGATTCATCATTGCCATGGTGTTCCCCACTACTTCCTTCTTCCATGGAAGCAAAAGCCTGGAATTCTACCACCAGTCATTCATTGGATGTGGAGAGAATGGTAAGTATTGTACAAGTTATTTTATTTTTCTTGCCATTTGCCTCCTTTCACATTACATGTAGTTTCAACCCCACAGTGGAACCTTAATTTAACTGTATTTTAGTATTTTGTATTTAGTATAAATCAATGGCCTCTATGTACTTGGTTTAACATATACAATCATTCTATAAATATATAACACTATGAAATGTTCAAAAGGGTTTCTTAAATTATAGACATTTATCTCCTAACCGTGTGGGTCTAACCACTAGACTACAAGTAATCAAGAGAATTGGAGTCCACAAGGGAACCTATGACCAGGGACCTCATTTTCACTAAAGACAGATTGTAAAAGCATGCCTCTCTGCCTTTTCTAAGGATTTGCATTACAATATAATTGTGTGTTATAACTTACTCTTGCATCCTGACAAAATCCTGGGGTAGTCACAGGGGCTGGACTTTGGTTTGGATGCATTTCAAAAAACATGAGACTTGTTTGAGCTGCAGGCTGCCTCCATATTTGTGCTCTGTACAGCTCTGTCCCTCCGCCACTGATGTCAGCTCACAAGGCTGTGACCTCTGAGAAGGAGCTGTACAGGAGCACAAAGGTGGGGGCCAAGCTCTGAGGAGTGAGTAACACAGACAAGGCACATGTTGTTTTTTGAAATGCATCCAAACCAAAGCCCAGCCCCTGTGACCACCTCAGAATTTTGCAGGGTGCTAGGTAAGTTATAACACCCAATTATATTGTATTGCAAATGTTTATAAAAGGCAGAAAGGCAGATTTGTAATGCAGCTGTAAGGGCCTTCTGCAACCTGTCTTTAGTGAAAATGAGGTCTCTGGTGACAGGTTCCCTTTAAAACCCTATGTAAATAAAGTAAAGTTGCACATGCTTGTACATTGCCCCACCACTTTGGGATAGCTAGCTCTCACTATACAAACTGGGTGTAACGGTACACAGAAAACAGAACTAGAGTCTCTGTGGGAAGAGTCACCAAAGGACCGACCAAATCCATGGCGACCCTTTCAAAGGGTACCTCAATAATGGGCAACGGACTTCGGAAGTGTACCATGGGAGCATGCAATTGACAATCAGGGCAAGTTTCACATAGTACAGCCATGACACAATGGTGGCAGAAACACTTCATAAATACACGTGCAAGCAGTTTGCGCATGTATTTATCTGCAGTCTACACCAGAATACTGGCGTAAAAGATTAATAAATCTGGGCCATAATGTCTGCCGCTGAAATAATTCTGTAAGCCAGTCTAACATGCAATTATGTCATCATGTTCTAGGTTTTTATCTATCATTTTATGTCCAGATGAACAAATAGCTATATTCTCTCTGCCTATGATTCTTCTTCTCTCCCAGCTATTTGAATCTCCCCTTTCTCTCTCTAGTGGCCTAGGGTTAGTGGCTTATTGTTAAGTGGTTGTGGTTCATGAAGAACAGGCACAATAAACCTTACTTATCCCCTCCCTCCTTCCCCCACTGTGCTTTTGTTGATAAAAAAAAAAGTGCAACACAGGCGTATATGCTTGAATCAACCTCTTCTTACCAATAAAATTGTTCCTCAAATTTTTTCTGCCTTTGCCTATGCTTGCATCGCCCAATGGTGATGACTCTGCCCACCAGTGCTTGGTACCGAGCATGGTTGCTTGAAATGGGGAGAAGATCTGCGCAGTGCCTACTGCTAAATACACAATGCAGGTGAGAGGGATTTGAAGAGACACAAAGATGTCAGTCAAAAAAAAGTGGGCATGTTTCATTCTTCTCTTCAAAAGTTGATTCATCTCTACTCAATTGCATATCAAAAAATTCATTTGTAATTAAGGTACAATGGGGAAGGCATTTGGGTACATTTGGGGAAGACTTTAATCCCTTTATCAGCAGTTATTACTGGTTTGGCTAACATTCTGGTGATAGGTCTTCTTTATATTTAATGGATTCATTCAGGTTGCCTGAGACTGCATTCTGGTAAAGCGTTTGTAATGCAAATGGTTTTGGAAGAACACATCAACAAACTCATTTGCATTTTGTACGTAATAAAAAAATTTCTGCCTTTTAACATTATTAATAATCACCATAAACAATTTTCTACATGGAAAACACAATGCAAACACATCTTGAATGCAGCCTGCAACATTTTTTTAAGCTAAATCAAGCTGTGGATCATTAGAGAAATTATATAGCAGACAGTTGATGTTTTTAATATTTCTCATCCGCCACTGGGGAACATATATAGATATATATATCAGCATATATCACCATATATACTCGAGTATAAGCCTAGTTTTTCAGTAAAAAAAAAATGTGCTGAAAACCCAAACTTGGCTTATACTCGAGTAAAAAAAAAATATATAAAAACTCACCTTTCTGGCTTCCCCCGCTGCTGGCTATATACTGGGGGGCAGGTGCTGGCTATATACTATGGGGCAGGGTCCGGCAGGCTACATACTGGGGAGGCTGTGACCAATGCATTTCCCACCCTTGGCTTATACTCGAATCAATAGGTTTTCCCAGTTTTTTGTGGTAAAATTAGGGGCCTCGGCTTATACTTGGGTCGGTTTATAACCGAGTATATAGGGTGTATATACGTGTATATATTACACACACACTGTATAATTGTGTATGTGTTGTATATATTGGATGTGTGTGTATATCTGTGTATGTGTTGTATATACTGGATGTGTGTATATATGCCTTATATCTATGTATGTAGATGTGCGAGTGTATGTATGCTGTATATCTGTGTGTATGTTGTATATACTGGATGTGTTTGTATATATGCTATGTATTAGTCTAAGTATATGATGTATATATACTATATGTGTGCATATATAATGTGTATCTATTATACGTGTCTAAACAAAAGCCTCAGGACTACAAGAGGCCATTGTCAGTAGTAGAACATGTATAGAAGATTGTGATAAACATGCATGTGTACAAGTATGTTCCTAAACAGTAACCTTAGTCTATTAAGCTTGTTTCCTTTTTTTAATATTTACAAGGCTTATGTGATGGCATAACATGGCCTTAAGAGATTTAATGTTTTTATAATGTATGTCCGTTCTGGAACTGTTTTTGACAAGGACATTTCCATTTGGAGGCAAATAAAGTTATCATTATTATTTATCAAATGGAAAAGAGACCCCTCTGAACATAGCTGTTTCAACGTTCTTGTCCCTTATTATGTTTGGCTTATATACTTGAAAGTTGGAAGGCCTGTAAAAGGGTCCGACACACATTTAGAGAGAAAAACTCCAGTATGTTGCACTAGAAAGACAACTGTCTTAGGGTAAAACGCTAATGCATACAATTTCCATAGGATACTGGAAAATAAAAGCATTATAACAATTACCTTTCTCAAGTGAAAATGTGCCCAGCAATATACTTTTAAATTGGTATTTTTTTTATTGATACTCCATTCTGTAAAGTAAACAGTAATAAACATAGGATAAAGCATCTAAAAGACAATTTGCAAGCAGTAAATATCAGCGACATATAACACGGGAAAAATCTCCATCCGAAGCAAGGAGATAAGTTGGACAGGATTGTTTTTCTACAGCTGGAGGATTTTAATACACAAATCTCCAAGCCTGTAATAAGAAACCACTACAACATTTCTATGCTCTGCTGTGATTTCCACTGCTGATGTTTAATAGGAACAATTAGAAGACATTCACAGTGCAATGGTAGGTGTGCAGGCAAGTTACTTTTTCCAGAGGCTGGACGCAGGCTCTTTCCATTCATCACCAATCAAAGCATTGAAGTTAATCGGCCTGAAATACTCCAAGCGGTGACTATAAAATAAAGAGAACACAGTTTCCATTCTTTTAAATATATAAGTGATTCCTCTTGTTCCATACAGCTATTATTTACTTACAATGTAAATGTTAATGTGGCACATGAGATCCATTTCACACGACAAATGATTCCTTTCGCAACATCTTACATTACTCTATTTTACTGAAATTCTACTTTAACATTATTTAATCATTATATTCTCTGTCTATAGAAATGAGCCATCAGCTGGATAAAGGATGTTTAAGTGCTGTATGAAGAAGAGCTGAAATGTTCTAGCCTCCGGCTTCATATATAGGTAGCACTGTGCAGGGACACTTAAAGGGGCCGATTTGTAGTAAGAAAAGCTATCATGGATTTCAATTACAGTAAATCTGCAGGTCATGAAAGTCCTTGTCGACTTTCTGCTATGCCCCACTTTTCAGGAAGTTAGTATACATGTGGTAATAGAGTAAAATATTCCCAAAATATCTGGAACCAACATTTGAGTCTTTTTTTCAAACTTTTATGTAATATATTATGCATATTATGGTTTCAAAAGTCACAGGATATGAACAAGTTAGAGAGGGTAAAAAACTGATAACATGATAACTAGGATACAATGATAAAATACAGATCAAAAATCTCTGAGCTTATAGTGGCTCTGTACCATATTCTTAGGAATTATGTGATATCTAAGATATATAAAAATAAGTGTGAAATAATTAATATGGCAACATACATACAACATAAACTAGTAGGCCTAGATTCACTAAATAGAATAGACATACCAAGTGGGAGAGATATATTCCTCTACAGGCGCCATTTTGGACCAAGGGGACGCCATTTTAGTCTAAGATGGAAGTTATGCTGACCACTGTCAGCCATGTCATGATTCAAACTTCATTTTGTGTGAACTGTTTAGAAATTACTGTGTCTTCGCTATTGCTACCTTCTCTTTTCTGCAGCTTCTCTGTTTGAAGGCCATGTTGTGACTTATACAGAGCTAACACAAAGCCAATTAGTATAAACATTCTGTTTAAATGAGAACAAGGCCTCTGGAAGAAACCATACATAGTTTGACATTTTGGAAGAATGGGAATGTTCTGGTATATTCAGCTGACCTATAGCATTGCAGTATTCTATCACCTTTTCACTCCCCTATGAAGCTGATTTTATGTGTTTTATATATGTGGCAGCGCTAATATACATTGTGAGTCTGTATTTTCAAAGAGACTGGTGTGTCTTGGTTTCTGCTCTCATCCCGGTACCGGTCTTAAAATGGTTAATTCGAAAGTCATCTTGCAACTGATAAGGACTGTTTTGAGTCCTAGATAAAGATATTTTACACTAAGGCTGGGTTCACATCATGTAATGACACATTGGGGCACATTTACTATGGGTCCACGGACCGCGATTCTGTCGGGTTTCCCGAATATTTCGGCTTGCATGCAACACAAATCGGGGGCGTGGCCGTCGGACAACCCGACTGATTCGGACAAACTGCGGAATTTAAAAATGAAATTGTGTTGCAAGATCAGCACTCACATGCACTGGGAAGAAGAAAGTAAACTCTGACGGATCTCAGCTGGGGAAGCGACACATGCAGGAAATTGGACGCATGATCTTAGTGAATCGTGGCAGACCCAAATCCTCGTCGGACAATGCACAGCGGGGATCAGGACAGGTAAGTAAATGCGCCCCATTGGGCAGATTCCCACCATGTCCTCACAACATGCTTATACATTGGGAAACATGGCACGGTGAATGAGGGGGAAGGAGTGAACAACGGCAGCAGCCAATTACCATATGTGGTGTTTCCTCAGTGATGTCACTCTCCTTATATTGACAGTGGCACCTGCACTATTCTTCATGAGACACAAATTTTGTCACTGAAATAGGTGTCCCAGTGCACATATGCCACTTTTATCATGCAAAGTCCGACACAAGTGTGTCCCAAACCCTATGTTTGGTGCAGTAAATGTGGGCCATTATTGTTATAGAGGCTCTAATTTTATAGGTCACTTCTGTTCTAACCTGGACCTCATTCTGAACTTAGGTTTACCTATCAATTGATACTATTGCACAGGTGCCCTTACTAGTAACTGACCCTAATAATTCTGACCCAATGCATTTCCTCGAGCATAACTTCATCAGGGGTGTCACGGGTGGTCCCGCGACCCATGTCGTGGGCTTACCCATGTCCCTCTTCCCCCGCTGGTGCGTTGCCCATGCTCCTTACCTGTCCCGGCTCCCTCTGCCGTGTGCGCGCGTTCCCGACTCCTAGGGCGGGCGCACACGGCTTCACAAGATTTAAAGGGCCAGCATGCTGTTAATTGGCCCTGGCCATTTCCAGAAGAACATTTAAGCCGTCCTCTTCCTGCCGGATCTTTGTGCAATTGCCGATTAGAAAGCTGTTCCCTGCACCTCATGCTAATGATTGGATTTCCTGTTGTGACCAAGAACCTGTTCTCTACTATGCTCCTCCGCTGCCAGCCCTGACCTCTTGCTTCATCTCTGACCTTGAACCTCTGCTACATCGACCTACTTCCTGTCCCCGACGAAGAGCTGGCCTGCTGATTGTGTACCTCAACCTTGGATGCCACTGTGACTTGACCCCAAGCCTTGACAGGGGGTCTATGTAATGCTTTATTTGTTTGAAAAGTCAAGTTGAATAGACTACATAATAGAATTATCACTAGGCTCTGCTCATTCTAGTCTCATCTATTGTTCTTGGCCATGTATCACAACTATTCAAAGCTTGTTCCTGTCTTTCTAGGCTAGCATTTTTCTAACTGCCTATTTTTCACATAGCAGCATGTGACCATTGTGTATTAAGCCATAGTTCAAACAGACACCTTTTATTTAGTACTGTTTATCAAATTTTTTTAAGAAAACAATAATAAAGGTTATATTTTATTATGTTTAATCTATTCAGTGAATATTTTTCTACTTACTAGGCCTACTGGCAGTGAATCCTTAGCAAGCAATCTTTCTCAACGCATAGTCAAATTATATTTAAACCACATTTTGGAAATATCACAAGACAGAGATAAGGAAAAGTAATGGTGACTCATCCCTTGTATATTTCACCATTAAAAGACCCTGTAACATCTGTTGCAAGACCTAATTTACCATCTCTTATTCTCTTGCTATATTCACCATTAACCATGGTATAAAAAGTCAGCCATAAGTTTTTTGTAGCGGTGTAATTATCACACTGCTGCTTCACAACTTTTAAGACCTGCAAAATAAACAGATTCCTAATTCTGCAGTGTAAAAGGTGTTTTACAAATTGCTCTTCCCAGTAAACTATTCACTCTGACTACTGCAAACAGCTTTATCAAATGTCTCCAATTAGTGATCAAAGCCTGGACCATAGCTGTATTTCTGTTCCTGCCGTGCCTTTTGTTTCCCTTGTTACTTCTATTGCCTTCAGACCATTGTACGAAGATCAATTACTGCTTTTCACATAAGAAAACAGATGTCCACATCAATATTTGGAACACTTACAAGTCAGGTTTCTGCCCTTCTTGTACTTCCTTTTCAGGGATAGGATAAAGTGCCTCAAATGTTCTCTTCAGCTCAGAGCCATGAATTGCATAAGCATTAAATTGGTCTACTGAAGGGGGGAAATATTCCCAAGGAATAAGTGCTCTGCCTTTCCAAGTCTTCTCTGTTATGGACGCTTGAAAGGACAGTGGGAGACATTCCTGTACAAGGAATTAATAGAGGATATATTACATACTTAGGGTCTAAACAGTTTGTAGGAAAATTGCAACATGCGGTATTACTACATATTCCCTGAATGCAAGAGGATGAAAATCTCGTCCAGACAACTATAAATGTAAGGCTGAATTCACATTACCTTAATGGTAAGCTACTGACGTATACACTGAGCATACCCATTGACATATACTTGCAGACAGAAGCACAGTTGTTGCCTCCGTCTGCTGAGTATATGATGTAATAGACAGGATGTAATAGACGGGATGGAAAGACGTATAAAGCTACATCTTTCCATCCTCCAGAAATCTAGCATATAAGGACAGTGACATCCCTAGGGAAAATCCTGTAACAGCTGCTGCTGTACGCTCCTCTCCTCGTGGTCAGGGAAGAGGAGGAGTACCAAGGCGATGTATCCGGCTGTATAAACATAAAGTGGGCTACATCTCTGCCATATGTCATAAAAACACATCGGCTTTCCACCCAAATTTGTCCTTACATGGAAGAAACGTGATGTGAACCCAGCCTAACATATTAAAAAAAGGAAAACATATTATTTATTATGTAAAAAATGGTGAAATGGATTGACCTATTTGAGGGGTCTGTTTGCATTTAGTTTTCCCTTGCGGTCAGTGGTATATGTTTTGAGCATTTTTCAAGTACCATATAATAATTTTTTCCTTTTTCTACTAGGAAGTGAACAGAACATGATTCTAAACAGTAGAAATATATTCTACCAAGACATACTGACCAGCTTTGTTTAGAAATGGATACATAGGACACTTCAAATGGATGGTGCTGTGCTGCAGTAGAACCAAAAGACTATGGGGAATTTATCGAACACCTCACATATGGTAAAGGCCATATGGCACCCCCTCCCCTCGCTAAGCCCCACCCCCCCCCCCCGTGATAACGCAACGTATGAACATCACGGGTTTCCGTGTTCGCTCAGGCAAACCTATGACAGGTTCAACCTGATATAGTTTTGCTTAAAAGTGCAGTGGCGTAATTGTAATAATATATGCTAATTCTAGCAATGCGCAAGAATTTCAGTGCTTAAAAGCCTAAAAACTGGAGAAGAAGCACTGATAAATCTCCCCCATTATGTTTACCATTATGCTAGAAAGGAAGTGAAATGAAAGGAGAAGTCACAGCAAAAGACTGGTTTGGAACTGAATCTATGTAGATAGATGCATAAAGATTGTAGATAGCTATAACAAGAGTATTTTGTAAATTATTTAGTTATGTTACAGTTTTTATGTTACAAGGTTTGTTAAAATACAGTTTTATGTGCTAAATGTCAGATTAAGGTATTTAAAAACTCTAGACTGCATTGGAGAGGCCACAATCTTGTTACAGCCCAGGGCCCCTGAAGTCTAATACTTATGTATGCAATGTGGTGAAGTAGTATAAGATAGAGAAATAATGGGTATTCAAAATTTAACAAGAAATTAAAGCAAGCACAGGACCATGGCGGTGTAAGAATGAAAATATTGAAAAAAGTGTAGTACAAATGGTTTAAAATTAATTTAAAATTAGCACATTTAAAGACAGAATCCATCTAAAAGAAAAAAAAGAGGGAAAGATATAAAATGGAAGTTTCTCAGAGACCAATTGCAAAATTGAGCTTGCTTTATCCTACACTCTAGTAAGAGACTATTGTCTTATAAAAAAACATTGTTTCCAATGGAGAATACATTACCTTGGGAGAGACCATAGAGTAAGAAATTGAGTGCCTATTGGTCCCTTTTTTGCTGTAAACCGGATCTGTGCACAAGACTTTCACAATCGTATGGAAATTTCCAAAATTATTTTGCCCATCTACTTCAAAGGTAAATAGGTTTTGCCCATGAAAGAAAGTCCTCAAATCTTTATCTCTTAGTGTTGCTAACATAGTAAAGATGACTTTTAATCCCTTACCTTGCAATTTCCCTAACTTTTTTTTCTGCTTTTACTCCTACCACTTTATCAGCCCTGTGGGCGGGCACTAGGTGAGCAGAGACTTCCAGAAAACTAGGACACAATTCTAACGGGTCAGACGTATTTTTGGCACACAGAGCTTTTTGGTGTAAGGCCATGTACCTTTTCATATGCCATGTCCCCTTTGTCAAAAGATTAAAAATTCAACTAACATCTGACACACAGAAAAAGAGACATGAGACAGATCAGTCATGAGATGGATGTAAGATCCCTAATAACAAACTAACAAACTCAGCTCTACTGACTCACCTAATCAATCAAACACACACTCAGCACTGCTATGCCTTGTTTGTATTGCTGTTTGTATTGCTATTCATGTTGCTGGACAAGAATTGCCCCTGGCTCTAGTGATCTCTGCCTCCTCCTACCCCTGCAGTACAGCGTGAGAGGAATCTGACCAGACAGGAAGACCTGCTCGACCATAGTCAAGACTCAGTTTATGGTCGTATGCAATAGCAAACAAAAAACACAATAGCAGTACTAATAGAGTTAGAATTCTATGGAATGCTGTATTTTGTTGTAACATTGAATTAGAGAATATGTTATTTTGCCATCCTGAGTATATTTAAGAAGCCTTCCTTAGAAAATGGCTAACATGAGCTACGTACTCCATTCCAACAGTAAACAGAGAAGATCTGGGGCACATCCACTGTGTAGTGGATCATGCTATTTAGGCACCACATACCCTGCCATGCATGTTTGGCTCATCTTAAAAGGGTATTTTGGAATTATAATATTGATGATCAATCCAGTAGATTAGATGGTGACAATCCATACCCCTGCAAACAGGAAGCTGTCGATAAACCAGCTGGTCAGAGTCTACAAATACTCTGACAGCTTCCTGTTTGCAGGGGTCTGAAATGTAGACCATCAATGTTAAATCATGAAAAGCAGGCAACTAGTTTAACAAAACAATAACCTCTCTGTTGTATGTCTTGCTTCTTTTCCTTCAGTATTTGTTAGTACCGGTAGCGGTCTGTCATATAGCCATGCTACACGCTCATATTAAATTTCCACCAATGCTTATCAAGCTCCCATTACTTATGGGGTTATAGAGATGCACTTAACACTGTGTTCAAATTATCAATTAGATATAATCATCCTGTGATGAAGCCAAGAGCTGTAGAGTGCAGACACAATCTAAATTTGGCAAATCACCACTAATTATTCATGGAGCTAAGAAGAAAGGAGGCAGCTAAAGGTTTCTAAACTGTATTATCCCTAATCTTCGCCCGCCCTCCTGTTTTATAGCTGACAACTGTGTTGTGCAGAACACGCCAGCTTTAATTAGAAATTTCATTTTATTAAATGGCTGTTGGCAGGGAAAGACTAGAAACGAATGGACGTGGATAGAGAAGGCAGACGATCCTCCAGGTAGCTCATTTGCTCTTCTGCAGTGCCGTGTTGAGGATCGGATTTTCAGTTGTTTTAAATGTTTATGATCCACACTTTAGGATGCTCAGCAGGATTTGAGACTCAGCAAAACCATTACCCTCACTTACCTTCCAAATATTTCTGCGTTGCGAGAGGAGTAGCACCAAATGATGCCCGTGTCTGCAAAATAAAAATGCACAGCAGTCTGTACTTGAGTCATTTCTACTATAAGTACTTTAATTCTGTGACTGAGAGGAGAGACACCTAATGCAGCTATGATTGTTTTCACACTGCGCACACAGCGGCACCTGCACAACTGTATAATAGTAAACCAGCAATTTATAATAGTAAATAAGCAACGTTTTTTTATAAGATTACAACACGATCGGATAAGAAAAAAAAGCTCCTGCTGGAGCCTCCTCGGCTTTTAATGAGTGATAAAATACTCTTCTAAAATAAGCTGTGCTTCAGTATTTTATAGAAGGATTGCACCTTCCCGGGGAGGGAAATCAGCCACTTATATACAGCAGTCTCCAGCTATTTCTAACAGTACATCAGAATTTGTTGCTTGTGCTCCGTTATATAGTGCACCCTAAAAAGAGTATACAGAAATATTTAATGAATTACCATTTCAATTCATCAATACTGTCTAGATTGGTGTGATGCCTGTTTTTATTTAAAAAATTTTTGTGCGGTTTATTTCTTTTCCCCTGGGGTTTCAATTCACACATTTCTCTATGCCAGTGATGGTGAACCTATTGGGGACAGAGTGCCCAAACTACAACCAAAATCCACTTATTTACTGTGAAGTGCCAACATTATTGCTACCTGCTCTTTCACATCTTTCAATCATATCTGCACTTTGAGGCCACCAATACAGTTGAAAGAAGGAAGGCAAATCAGACTCTGGTTGTAGCTTCTCTCCAGGGTCTCTCTGGAGAAAGAATGGAGGGTCCAGCAGGATGACCTACAAAGATATTGCAGTTCTGTCAACACCTTCTCACTTTTACCACAGTTCCAAAGAAGTTTTGCTTAAGTTGCCTGGGAGTGCAGGAAGATTTGGTCCTATTTGGTGAACTCTGTCTTGGGGTGTTGGTCTGAGTGCCCACAGAAATGGCTCAGAGTGCCACCTGTGGCACCCGTGCCTTAGGTTAGCCACCACTGCTCTATGCCATTACATACCTCATAGAAAAGAATGAAGCAAGGGAAGTTTACTTTAAAGAAATTAAAGTTTACTGGCTAAACATCACCAGGGTGAGAGACCTGCCACATTGTGGGCTGCCATGTTTCCCACATTTGCCAGTTTGGCAAATAATGCTTGCAATGCTCATAACAGCTGTAGGTGCTGCTAGTAAAAGCACATTTTAGATGTCTTCATGAGTGTGTTGAAGTCAAAGGTTTCCACCTAAAAGCCTCCTTGTACAGTGTGTATGAGCCACATAAAAGAAGCGCTTGGTACAGTATGTAAGACCGGAGAACCTGGTGCCTTGGTAAAGCCCAGAGAATACTGATACATCCGTCATAGCATATACAGGCAGTCCCCGGGTTACACACAAGATAGGGTCTGGAGGTTTGTTCTTAAGTTGAGTTTGTATGTAAGTCATAACTGTATATTTTATCATTGTAATCCCAGCCAGAACTTTTTTGGTCTCTGTGACAATTGGATTTTAAAAATGTTGGGTTGTCATAAGAACCAGGATTAACACTAAAGCTTCATTAAAGACACCTGTGATAACTGTTACAGCTGATCAATGTAGGTTAGGACTAAAGTACAATAAATTACCAAAATCCAGAGATCCGTTTGTAACTAGGGGTCGTATGTAAGTCGAGTGTTCTTAAGTAGGGGACCGCCTGTATGATAAAATCCCCCCCCCCCCCCAATATAACTGTGTATAAATCTGTAAAATGTAGACAGGGCATCCAAATGGGGCATTACATTAATCATCGATCACTTCTTTGTGGGTTCACAGTTGTAACTTTTTGTTAACTGAGCCCAGTAACCATGCCTCTTGTGTGACGTCACCTTCCTCTCCCAACAGGGAGATGAGTGTGTGCATCTCTTCCCACAAAAATGATCCCACTTATAGAAAAACAAAAATGTTTAGCCTAAAAAAGACCACCAGTGAAGAAAATATAAACCACTACATTCTACAGGGCAAAACTGGCAGTTCAATGGCCCTCTGTGCCTCACTGTGCACACAAACAACAAATAACATCCACAGAAGGGGTGTGTCTGAACTCGGGGGAAATTTTATAAAAATTTTTAAGTTGAGTTTTCTCCTTTTATCTTTTGGGAATGTGTAAATTTTAGGGCTAAATGAACATATTACTGACAAAATTAGACCATTCTAAATTCCACATCCTTTTTTTTTTTAATTACTATGCAACAGGATAAAAATCTTCCTAAAGTGTGTTTTTTTATATAGTTTGAGGGGTGTACTTTTAAAAATGGGGTGGAGGATTCTAAAAAAAAAATAATATTTCAAACTCATAAAAGAATGATCCCAAAAATTTTTAATTTAGAAATTTCGGAAAATAAACTGAAAATCTGTTGGATTTCTAAACTGTCTAATGTCATATTAGAGTAAAGTGACATTTTAAAAATGATGAAAACATAGTTGAGATATGGGAAATTTTAGTAAGTAACTAATTTGGGTGGTAAAACTATTGGTCTCAAAAGCAGACAATTTCAAATGTAGAAAATGACGAATGTCTCAAAAAATTTGGCAAATTTGCCAAAATATTTTTTTAAATAAATCAACACAAAAACATATCAAACAAAATTTACTATTAACATGAAGTAAAATGTTGCACATAAACTTACCAGTCAACTGAATTGTCAAGTGCATTGTCCGACGATGATGCACTCTGCCGCCATTCACTAAGATCGCTTCCCTGCTCAGGTCCCACAGAGTTGTCCATCTGTAAGTGCTTGGGCTTGTGACACAATTTGAATGTTAAAGCCCGTGCTCAGTCCGAATCAGTCAGATCGTCCCACGGCACGCACACTAATTGGCGTCGCGTGGAAGCCAGCGCAGCTGCGCCAAAGAAAACCCATCACATGTGCCAAAACACAGCACAGATACTCCTTAAATACCTGTGCAAGCCGTGTAGTCCCCGAAAAAGGTGCAAAGCCCGGTGAAAGTGAGCAGTGCGACCCTTAGTAAATGAGCCTCAATGTGTCATTGAAAAACAATCTCAAAATAATTTGGGTAAGTTAAAGGGGCACATTTACTAAGGGTCGCACTTTCGTCAGGTTTCCCGAATATTTCTCTTTTGTACTGAATTCCCCCGGGATTTTGGCGCACACAATCGGATTGTGGCGCATCGGCGCCGGCTTGCATGAGACAGAAATCGGGGGTAGTGGCCGCAGGACAAACCATGGAAATGTGTCACAAGATCAAGCACTCACATGCACCAGGAAGAAGCAGGTGAACTCCGACGGACCTAGGTGCAGAAGCGACACATGGAGGAACTCGGATGCACGATCTTAGTGAATCGTGCCGGACTGTAAGTAAATCTGCCCCATTGTGTTTAAAAGTTGAAACCATACAAAGCGAGACATGTCAGATTACTAAAAAGGAGGCAGAGCCATAATGTACAAACTGGCTATATCCTGAAGGGGTTAAAAGGTGACCAGAATGTTTAGCTTTTATTTCTGGTTTTGCACATTCACATAACATGATTTGCCATCTTATTTTTTTTTCAGCTTTACTGTCAGTGACACCTACAAAAAGTCAGTCCATTACAAAATATAATTGCTTGATCTTATGTTTAACAGGACATTCAGTAACCAGGATACGGTCACAGTGTCCTCCTCTTTATTATTTGTTATATGAAAGGCATTAATGGAAGTTGTTACATAAATGGAAACTGTTTTCATTCTAGATCATTTTCAGAAATACCCCAAACTACAAGCTAAATTCATCAAATAAATTGTACATCTGAAAGCTTACTTTACTTTAACAAATAGTTATACCACTGAAAGAAACCTGTAACCATAAGTGCGTTATTTTGTGACCATGAATTACCTTACAACAGGGGTCGGGAACCTATGGCTTACCAGTCAGATGCAGCTCTTGATGCCTGTATCTATCTCGCAGGCTCCCTCCACCTGTGCGCCACAGAGCACGGGAGCCAGTCTTCCTGCTCTGCTCTTCCCACCTCACAGGATACATCAGGCCCATGATACGGGAAGTTTCCGGCCTCCCCCCACCCCGCAGCTGCAGGCGACACAATCCACACGCGATCACATCATTGTGGCGCAGCACGGAAAAGGAGTGAAGATGTCGGCAGCACTGGAGAAGACAAATTTTTTTTTAATCTGCACAGTGGGGATACTAACGGCAACTGGAGGCATCACTGCTGGCTACTGGAGGCATTATTGTGGCTACTGGGGACAGTCCCTGTGACTAAAGGCTGACTTTTAACCTCATATCTCTGCACCTCTAATTGGAGAAACTATTTTATCAAAGAAGATGGCTAAAAGAAAAACAGATGAGGCGCATCATACTTTTCAGCAGAAATGGACAGAGGAATTTGGCAACCACAATCACGTTTAACGGATGGAAGTCTCAAAGCCTTCCATTTCAGCAAATTAATGTTATTGTTTGTATTAAAAAAAAAAAGGTATACAATGTTCCAATATACATTCTGTATCAATTCCTCATGGTTTTCTTACATCTCTGCTTGTTGTTCTTATAGGTTTACTTCTGGTGGACAGAGATCAGACAATGGAATATAACATAGGAATAAAAAGATGAACATATGGCAGCATCACAGTATGTGTACACATACACTCACCGGCCACTTTATTAGGTACACCATGCTAGTAACGGGTTGGACCCCCTTTTGCCTTCAGAACTGCCTCAATTCTTCATGGCATAGATTAAACAAGGTGCTGGAAGCATTCCTCAGAGATTTTGGTCCATATTGACATGATGGCATCACACAGTTGCAGATTTGTCGGCTGCACATCCATGATGCGAATCTCCCGTTCCACCACATCCCAAAGATGCTCTATTGGATTGAGATCTGGTGACTGTGGAGGCCATTTGAGTACAGTGAACTCATTGTCATGTTCAAGAAACCAGTCTGAGATGATTCCAGCTTTATGACATGGCGCATTATCCTGCTGAAAGTAGCCATCAGATGTTGGGTACATTGTGGTCATAAAGGGATGGACATGGTCAGCAACAATACTCAGGTAGGCTGTGGCGTTGCAATGATGCTCAATTGGTACCAAGGGGCCCAAAGAGTGCCAAGAAAATATTCCCCACACCATGACACCACCACCACCAGCCTGAACCGTTGATACAAGGCAGGATGGATCCATGCTTTCATGTTGTTGACGCCAAATTCTGACCCTACCATCCGAATGTCGCAGCAGAAATCGAGACTCATCAGACCAGGCAACGTTTTTCCAATCTTCTACTGTCCAATTTCGATGAGCTTGTGCAAATTGTAGCCTCAGTTTCCTGTTCTTAGCTGAAAGGAGTGGCACCCGGTGTGGTCTTCTGCTGCTGTAGCCCATCTGCCTCAAAGTTGGACGTACTGTGCGTTCAGAGATGCTCTTCTGCCTACCTTGGTTGTAACGGGTGGCGATTTGAGTCACTGTTGCCTTTCTATCAGCTCGAACCAGTCTGCCCATTCTCCTCTGACCTCTGGCATCAACAAGGCATTTCCGCCCACAAAACTGCGTTCACTGGAGTTTTTTTCTTTTCGGACCATTCTCTGTAACCCTAGAGATGGTTTGGGTGAAAATCCCGTTAGATCAGCAGTTTCGATAAGAACTCGACCGCCCTTCTGGCACCAACACCAGCCACGTTCAAAGGCACTCAAATCACCTTCGTTCCCTCTTTTACTGATGCTCGGTTTGAACGGCGAGAGTTGTCTTGACCATGTCTAATGCCTAAATGCACTGAGATTGCCGCCATCGTTATGGCTGATTAGAAATTAAGGTTAAGAGCGAGTTGGACAGGTGTACCTAATAAAGTGGCGTGAGTATAATATATATATATATATATATATATATATATGTATATATATACACACACACACACAGAAACCTCTCCAGAAGACCACCTCTCTGAGAGGAAACCCTCCCTAAAAGACTTTTTTTTTTATCCACACTTTCAAACACAAACATCTCTGCTACATACCATTCCTGGTAAGTAATTGGATGACCTGAAGCATGTAATTAGTCACATCCTTATGACATCACTGCAGGTCCTGGAGCTGCCGAGAGCTTTTATTGATAAGGAGCGTACATGTGCTAGTAATCCCTCCACCCACCATCCTCTCCTCCTAGTTACGCATGTGCTAGTAATCCCTCCACCCACCATCCTCTCCTCCTAGTTACGGAATCACATGGCAATCAACCCACACAAAGACAGCCAGATTCCAGCCTGTAAGTGACAGGATTCATGTCACTCATCACCAAGAAGAAACTACTAATTTTTCCAGGCAAGCCACAGCCAGACACTGGAATGGTGGCCATTTACATATGAAACAAAAGATCTCATCAGTGGATAATAAAGAAAACTGTTGTAATGTAGTCAAATGAAATGGAAACTTTGTGTTTGTTTTAGTTGCAAAAGCAACAGTTATAATCCAATCTCAGAAAGCAGCACAATGATATAAATTTGCTATGGTGCATCTCTGTGTGAAAGATACAGCCCCGTGTGAATATACTGTAACCATGATTATTTTCAAATATGACTGGGAACAGGACATGACAAATACTAAATCATACATATAAGGCCCCTTAGACATATAGGACTTGTCCTTTACTGTTTTTACACCACAGCCACTTGGTTTTCACTTGGTTCCTCTCTCTTGAACGGGTACAGACCAGATGACCATATGTTCATGTGCAATGGGCCTTAGACTACACTGACACAGATCTTATCACACTTTAATAATACAAATAAATTACTTACGGACCAACTTCGACTTCTAGATACTGCTCCTTTTCAGAATTTAGGAAAAAAACTTCTACAACTATAGAAAAAAAAGAAATATATTCCATTAAATAGTGTTAGAAACAGATTATGAGGGAGATATAACAAAGTTGCGCAGGTTCCGCCCGTGCAAAGACAGACCACACTAGTTTTTTGCTGCAGCACATTTATTGCTGTGATGTTAAATTCTGTCCAGTTTAAAACTGTTATGTTCTACTTTACACCTTCATAGAGTTGTTCAAAGCTGTGCTAAACAATGTGGTGAAAAGTCTAAAAAAATTTGACAAGTTGGAAAAGTGTTGAAACACTAAAAACTTTAATAAATGTGTCAGAAAGCATTTTCTGGTGCAAATTACACTAGAAGTGTGGAAAAATTGGCTTAATACATCTCCCCCCTACGTGTCTACATAGCAAAATCCTTATTGATGATGAAGCCATGATTTCTAAGCCATGTAGGGTGCATTTCACTGCCTATTAAATACGAAGATCGACTTTAGGTTCATGGACCCCAATAGAAAGTGTTTGCCTTCCATATTCAATTTATTGTTTTTCCACAGGGCAGGTGGGACTTTGATCTCTTGAAGCACCCCTATAGCTACAATATTTCTTTGATTAGACACAGATAATAGTGTAAGAAACCATGGAAAACTCATTGTAAAGCCTAATGCACGCAACCATTTTTTTGGCCGTGAGCTGGCCAATTTCGACTGGCCGAAATGGGCTGTAAACAAGGCGAATGGTAAATAACATAGTACATAAGGTGGATGTTCATACTGTAATTAAACAGTATGCATCCAGAAGGAGGCAGCAAAAAAACTGAGTCTGAGGGGGAATTCCTTTTCAACTATAAATATCCTAATCAGAATATATTCCATCAAAATTCCATGAAAAAAATCTAGTTTTCATTACTTCCATAAATAGAAAGGAGTTTTGCCCATTCTTAAAAGTCGATTAAAAGTGAATCGAGAGAGGAGCATATGTGAAGCCCTCTCTCTACTCCCTGCAGCCACAAAATTGCAATGGGGAATTCAAGGAATATGTAGGCATCTAGAGGCCCTGTAAATACACCCATTTAGAAAAGGCTGAACACAGGGCTTTTTCTTCAATCTAAGTAATTATGTAATTTGTGGTTGGTTTACTTAATAATAGAAAAAACTGTAATATCATATAATACAACTAAAACATCATATCTGTAACCTGATGTTGGATATGGTAAATCCATTGTATTCCAAATAACTGCTGAGAGATATCTCTAATTGATTTCACCAGTTAGAATGGTGTTGTTACTTTATTGCTGGTGTGATAACAATGCTTTTACTATTTAGGTTTGTTTTTGTTAAATGTTGCAATTTAGAGAGTTTGTTAAATGGCCCCATCAGATTTTACTATGCAGCCAACTTCACTGTTATCTAAGTAAAAGCGTTAAAAAAAATAGCTACAAATACTGCTTAGCACTAGTGTGATATCAGGAATTAAGGCTCCAATAGTGCAAGAGAGAGCCAATGTAAAGTCTTAAGTACATAACATTCTCAAGTGTAACCAATGAAGGCAAGGGACAGGTTAGAAGAGTAGGGGTATCAGGAAATTCTATACACAACTTACCATTGACTTTATCTTGCAATCTTTCTGCAGTCCCTGCTGTGTGACCAGCTCCTGAGACTCAATGGGGGTAGTTTATTTTTAGTGTGGCTCCTTACGTCAGGAAGTAAGAGTTCTCCTTACGGAGAGAGTGTCAGTTAAGGCCGCCATGTAGGCGTGTGGAGTCTTATGGCCCTGGATGCTCCACTAGGGGGACTGTGGGAAATATGCAAAGTTTTCCAAGATGGGATAAGGAAAACCATGGCTTATTTAGCTATCTTGTAAAACAGCTCCCTTGGCACCAAGCATGACCTACAAGAGGCCTTATGACATGATGCGGGATTAAAACCTAGCCAGTATATCTATTCCAGAAGGAACAGACTCCCAACTATAGACAGCACTGTTTCAGCCTGATTGGATCTCCTCAGTACAGCATAGGGAACTGGTTTGGCTGGGCGAGAGGCTTGTGACTAGGTAGAGGAAGTAAGAGTTCTCTTTATGGAGACTGACAGTTAAGGCCAACGTGTAGGTGTGTGGAGTCATGGATGCTCCACTAGGAGGATTCTGGGAAAATAAGATTTCCAAGATGGGATAAGGAAAACCATGCCTCTTTTAGCTACCTTGTAAGGCAGCTCCCTTGACATCAAGCATGACCTACAAGAGGCCTTATGACATGATGCGGGATTACCACAGTTATGTCTGTCAGATTCATTACAGTGGCTTTTGCCCTTGATAAATCTGTTGATAGTGTCTTATGCTATGTGGGTTATTTGCGACTGTCACATAGAAAGTCGCAAAAGATCATCAAAAGTCAGCAAACCATAGACCAGGAAAGGGACTGATTGAGCCAAAACAGAAAGTTGCAAATCATGAATTCAGTCCTATTGTGAAAACTAGTTTGTGCAAATAATGAATTTAGAGCAAGCAGTGTCTATGTCAAAGCGACTTTGCACTGTCCTATGTTCGTTTGGCACAATAGAAAGTCGCAAAACACCATTTGTGCCATAACAGCACCAACACAATGCCAAACATAGACAAAGAAATCCAATAATACATTACCCCCAATGTTCTCATTGAAGCCTTGTTGCATCTGGAGTTTATATATTTTTTTCTCTAGATGGAGAGAATGCACCTTTATTCATGTATGTGGCCTTCCTTTATACCCTAACTTCAGGTCATCCTTTTTTGAATTGAACTGTATTTTTAAGTTTTCTCCCAAGCAAAGCTTCATAAAGTGGTAGAATTACATCACTATCCAGAGAGGCCAACACTCTTAATGCATGGCAAGATCCCTTCCTTGTTTTCAGAGCAACGACTAGTGATTTACTAGTACACCCGGCCTTCCTCAACAGTGTACTCTCACAGTCACAGAATGACTTTCCCTGAGGACATATGTTGCATTCAGATTGCTAGTCCCCAGGTGCAATCTCTCAGTAGTATCTGCAACTTTTAAAAAAAATAATTGCAAAATGCATGCAACAAATGCACCAGATGGGAGTGAGGGATTATACACATTTTTTAAATCTATACTAATTTTTAAAATCAGGTTTTACACCGGGTTGCATACAGCAGCTGTTCTACCTTTAACCCTTGCCGCAAACCAACACAATCCATTTTCATACAGTGAGGGGTTTGTTGCATATTGTAGCAAACACCCATCATTAAACACCTGAAACCGTTTTAGATACATGAGGGTCTTTATCATTCCTTGTGTTGTCGTTTTCTGATGTACAAGACATGTAAAAGACATTGTTTTTTCCTGATATGCCACCCTTACGCAATGCATAAGGCAGATTATAGCGCAATTCTACACCAGGCAGGACTCGGTATAGAATTCAATCCCTGTGAATTAATGAATGTTACAAAAATACGTCCTGCCATTTTTTTTTCTAGAAAACACAGTCTACCAAGTATACAAAATAACTTTAATAAAATGCAAAATTTACATGAAAATTCTAAATTTCCACTAAATATGTACAAGTTCAGACTACTGACAAGGTAAGACAAGTTAAAAAGTTAAATATAATTTTGTTATCTTTACAAATTTAGAAGAGAAATCAAAATGTTCTTATAGGAGCTATGAAAGCTCCCTCTCTGCACCCTCCTCTTTTTTTCTTCTGGCTCCTGATAGCATGACTGGGGGTACAAATAAGACACGTGGTACGAACCTATGGCAGGGTGCCAGACGTGTCTACTCGGAGCCCTTTCTGTAGGTGAGATGGTTTTTGACTACTTACGTTGAAGGTCATCCTGCTAGGACACACCATTTCCCTGTAAAGAGAAGAGACCCAGAGAGAAGCTACAATGATAGTCTGACATGTACCCTCCTTCTTCAACGTATGGTGGCCTCAGGGACCGCTACCAATTGAAAGATGTGGAAAACAGTAGCAATATTACTGCTTAAAATATCTATTTTTGACACCTCACAGTAATAATGGATTTGGTTTGTAGTTTGGGCTCTCTAAAAGTTTACGCCATCACTGCTTTAAGATTTAACTTTGGATCCTTAACACTAGAATTTCAGTTTCTTTAATTAAGGATTGTTTTTTACGGTGATACAAGCCGAGATATTAACTGTTAAAGTGAAAGTAGGGATTGAGTTATATATATATAAAATTTCACTTGAACTTAAACATGATATCTCTGGATTTCTGGCACCTAGACAACACATTAACAAAACATAATCTAGATTATGAAAGAGGAGATGAGAAAAAACAATTAGATTCTAGGTGTCAGGTATCCAAAGCTATGGCTTCTAGAATCCAGGAGGTATCTCATAAGTCCTTGTCCACTAGGTGATATACTGTGAGGATACGTATACACCCACATTGGCGTGGAAGTGTTGGCCCAGTGATGTTTTAATGTCTTAAGGGTTAACGAAATCTACAATCAAATCAAGCATGGATAAACCAAGCAATTTACTCTGTAAATCTGCATGCATGGAGGGGCTCTGGGACTGCTTCAGTAGTCTTGTCAGGCTCATTAGAATAATTTTAAAGTTATTTTAGAAGGAAGGAGGCCATGGATAGAATATAGGCCTGGACTCTATGAGATAGTGTCCCGGTTATCATCCATCCTGTGAATATTATTAAAAGGTTTTCCACTACAACACTCACCCCTTAAATAAGTGGAAGGGCTATTTAGTTTGGCGGATTTTGACCAATGACAAAACAAGTATTATATAAATTGAATTGTGTACATACTGTTAGGGTTGGGTACACTGAAGACAGGGAATGTTGCACTGAACTCACCGGGCGACTACTATAGACTCGAGAATACCTAGATAAGTGCAGAAGGAACAACAGGAACAAGTAACAAACATAATGCGAGGGCTGTGAGTCTGTGGACCATCGGACCACCGCGGGAGATGGTACTTGCCGACACATGGGACCGGAGCCCGCCGAAAGCGGGATGGTCTGTTGCGGTGGTACACCAATTCGTTCCACCAAGGTGTGTGACTAGCCCGTGTGCAGCCAAGGTAGTAGTGTAGGAGACAGTCTGTACTGGTGACAGCAGGAAACAGCACAGAAACACACAACTCACTCAGAAAATACAGGGCTGGCACAATGATCAGGAAACAGAACGGACGGCACACACGACAGAAATGCATGATACACACAAGCAGGATACACAGAGAGGCTTTCTCTTCAGGAAATGTGCTTGAAGATCGTTGGTGAATGATGGAGCCGGCGGATTAAATGCAGCCCAGGAAGTGTAGTACCGCCTCACCACACTAGTGAAGCTGCTGCAATTATGCAGCCAGAACCCCACCTCCAGAACCTGATAGGAGCGGATAACTTCTGGGAATTCACCACCCCTCATGGTGCAGAACACAAAGCACAATCACAGACACCATGCAGAGTTACCACAACGCCCAGCAGTCCAGAATACAACCCCTAAACAGCGCAAGGTCTTAGCGCCGCTGCCACAGAGCACGCGCCAGGCATCGCGGTAGTGAATGAGGAGGTGGATTCTGCGTGAGACGATGCAGGAGGTTGGAGAACGCTGATAGCATTCCTGACACATACATTACTACACTTCATTCAATCTGTAAATTGACCTGGATAGCCAATGAAAGGAGTAGTGGAAATAATTTCCTTTCTCTAGCAGGGGTCCAAGCAAACAGATCCCCAGTAATCCGCGGATATATGTTGTTGCTTATGGGAAAAACACTTTAAAGTGTCACAATTAAACTATACGTATGTATTTTTAAGTTTTCTCCCAAGCAAAGCTTCATAAAGTGGTAGAATAACATCACTATCCAGAGAGGCCAACACTCTTAATGCATGGCAAGATCCTTCTTGTTTTCAAGGCAACTGACTATGATCCCAGGTGCAATCTCTCAGTAGTATCTGCAACTTTTTAAAAAAATAATTGCAAAATGCATGCAACAAATGCAACAAGATGGGAGCTGAGGGATTATACACATTTTTGGGTAATTTTTTAAAATCAGGTCTTACACCTGGTTGCACTAGCAGCTGTTCTACCTTTAACCCCTTGCCGCAAACCAACACAATCCATTTTCATACAGAGTGAGGGGTTTGTTGCATATTGTAGCAAACACCCATCATTAACACCTGCAATCAGCTATGAAAACGTTTTTAGATACATGAGGGCCTTTATCATTCCTTGTTTGTCAGTTTTCTGATGTACAAGACATGTAAAAGACATAGGGGCAGATTTATCAAGCAGTCTGAAAGTCAGAAAAAAATTGGCAGGATAGATTGTTTATTTTTGTAACATTCATTAATTCACAGGGATTGAATTCTATACCGAGTCCTGCCTGGTGTAGAATTGCGCTATAATCTGCCTTATGCACAACACTGGCACTTTTATAGCGTTACTTTGCACAGTCTACACTACATCAAATGCACTAGCACTTTCATTGGCCCATATGTTGTAAATAACACTATGAACTAATGTATCCATAAATATGTTTTGCTTTCACTAATATGTATATAATATGCATTGTTTGCCCCCGTTATCACACCCACCCAAAGAATAAAATAGACATCTCATTTTTAGGATGCACGTTGAAAGCCATGAAACCCAACGCAAATGGTGCAGTTTTTTCTCAAATTTTACTGCATATAAATTTTTTTTCCGATTCCCAGTACGGAATATTAAATACCGTCACTATGAAGTGCAATTTGTTATGCTACCACCTGACCAAAGTGAATATAAAAACCACTGCTGGGTGAGAGCACATGGTTCTGTCCAGTCAGAGCAGAGAGTAAGACCTCATGGTCTGTTCTTCAGTGTGAGTGAGGAGCACACCTTCAGTGCTGCCTCAGCCATCAATCCCAGGAACTTCTAGTGCCTCAGGCCTACAGCCCGGCACACATTGCAAGTCTGGAGACAGAAGCCCAGAACTGCAGCTTCCACCACTTGTTCCACCTGACCTGTTCTCACCTGTGTGCAACTTTCCTGCACACCAACTCTCCATGACCACTTCAGCATTAAAGAATCTGCTGTTGCCGATGCCTGTTGTTCAAAAACTGTAAGTTGATTTGCACAATGTTGTCCCCGTCTGATCCCTGGATACGGTTGCTTACCGTCACGGCTCCCTATCCATCACCCAGGGACTCATCCTACAGACACCTCTGGGGTTGCCCCAGGGAGTAACCATTACATCAGCCTCGCCCACCATATTCTTTGCACACACCACCTGCTGGAGACCTGCCAGGCTGTAGGTCCCCAGACCAAGCACCGTGACCACAGCGTACTCAAGGATGCACTAGCCAGTCCCTCCAGTATTCTGGGCACTGGGTTCCTCCAGGCCACCAAAAAAAGGCTAGGCCCTGGTTGGGGATGGTGCACATCCCTTGCTATAAGAACTCTTACTTTTTGTTCCAGGTGCTACGCAGAAAACAAGCCCTCACAGCCCTTTACATGGAATAATAAAAAAAAGTTATAGATTTGAAAATTTATAGATTTTTAAAAGTGGAGACGCAAAAACGAAAAAAAAGGGCCAGGTCGTTAAGGGGTTAAAATATTATAGTATAATACAATAAGAGTTTCATACATTGGGACATCAAACTATTTCCAGATTATACATTAGGATAAAAAGCAGATGTATTATTTGATAATTTTCTACTTCCTTTCACACTTGCCTTGGAACTGCAATCAGATAGGATGAGCTAATTATCTCAGGTTAATATAATGTCACACTCGCTATATAAACACTAGCAGTCACCTCCAGTTACGATCTATGGGAAATTTGACACATGCCGTTAGCAGTGTAAGAGACAAGACTGCAGAAGGAAAGGTAGTTGGATAATTGAGTTGGAAATAAGAGTTACCCTACTGCTGTCCATGTCACACTACATTAAAAAGATATTTAGCATCAATTAACAGACCCAACCAAGGATATCATTTTAAGATATATATATATATATACACACACACACACATACATATACTTTCTGAGCTCTGCTATATTCCTCCCTCCCCCTTCCTTCTTTAAAGACCTTATCTGTCTGTAGCTTGTAGATTTACTCTCCTGACGAAGTGTTGCTTGCCAGCAGGAAGTCTCTGTCTGAGCTTCTCCTGGAATGTAAGGGTGGCAGAGAGCAGCTCTGTGCAACATCAGACAGGAGAACAATATCTCTCCCCAACCCTAAAGTCAGAAGATTGATTGTCGGATCATGGGACAACATAAATAGATGATAGAAACAGGTTGGAATTATGTCTGTGAAATGGTGTTTTTTTTGTTAGTAACATTGAATTAGAGAATATGTTATTTTATTATCCTGGGTATATTTATGAATCTTGTTTTCACAGGAATACTCCTTTAACATTTACATGTAGGGAAGGTCTGTGCTCAAGATAAAATGTAGCATGGACAAGCATACAGCTGCTTTCCTTAACTCTCCTTAATTCTCAGCTGTCTGGGTCTGAAGAAGAGGTAGATCCTCCCTCGAAACCCGTTTCCCTTGGCTTTTACACTACCTCTGGTTTTTACCAATAAAAATCCTAAATCTACTTATTGGATTGGCTCCTCTTGTCATTATTTTTTCCTCACTGATGCTCTCCATCGCAAGTCATGGTGCCCGGCCATAAACATATCTATGCACACCGTTACAAGGTAGGGCCCCATAGCTGTCTTTGGGAACGTCTATACGTCAATTTGCATGAATGTGAATAATCCTGGCAATTTAAAACAGAGTTGGTGGGAAGCCCTGCCTTCTTCAAACCATTCCCCCCGGCAACTAATGCTCCTCCTCACTCTCTAGGGATGATAAAACACCCAATGCGGTCTCAAACCCCTGTGTGTGCAAGTCCTTCTATAAGATCCCATCATGTTCCTGTGTCTATTGAGTTGACAAAAGGCCCATGCCCTGTATCCCCCAGCCAGCCAGGTGTATAAGAATTGCCTCCAGGACATGTTGCCTCCAGGTTGATAGATAAGTCGATGTACATAAACAAAATATTGCCTCTGCAACTTAAAGCGTAACTGTAAAGTTAAAATGATTTTACCAAATTATTATACGTGATTGCCCCTTTAAAAACAAACAGAACGATGTGCTGCTAACCCTTTTCTTTCTAAAGTTACGTCATTTTCTGTACTGAAAGCGTTTGGCAAAAATCTTGCTCACCAGAGGTGAAGTGGGCGGAGACTAATGTCTGTCTGTCTATACCCTCAATCTGAGCCCAGCTAGCTTGCCCACTGATTCCATGATGGCTTGTGTTCTCTCTGAAAGTACTTTAGCATGAAATCCATTTAGTTTTCCACTAGTAAATCCACTGAACACTGCACAGTTTACATGCAGGATGTATATGGTGATCTACCTCGCAGCTTCCCTCACATGTAATAAGTGGAAGAAATCCAAGTAAACCAGTTACATGAAGTCTATAGCCTGTGCAGTGTGAGCACTAAGAGCTAATAGCTTATCTGCACACTGCTGAGACTGTCGATGACAAGGGGGGGGAAGGGTTGCAACATGAGGTACAGAGAAAGACCGAGAAAGTTCTGTAGAATCACAAAATGGGAGAAAGGACTAATAGGGAATAGGGGAGATCTTGTACCTCACTATTTTGTGCAGGTGATCCACTGTATCCACTATTCTTCACACCTCCAGCTCTGCTACATACACAGAGACAGATTCGTCACATGACTTCCTTCTCTGTGAGCAGGGAGCAGCAGCCCCTCCCCTCCTAATAAACCAACTGATAAACATACTGTAAACAAAGTACAGGCTCACAGGGCTTGTCCGCAGAGAGAGAGGAAGCAGCCATTACAGGACTAAGGTAATCTGAGGGGCTGCTCAGTACTGGATATAGGTAACAAAGATAATAGGCAAAGCTGTTTTACATCCCATTGATTTGTGAAAAAAAAAACCTTTACAGTTACTCTTTAAGGAGGGTTACATGCATGCATAATCTACTGGACATTTTCAACATGGAGGACTACAGGAACCAATACACACAGATTAAGCATGTGTGTGCAAGGGGCGTGGGTCAGCCCTCCTTGACACTGTGCAGATAGATCTTGATTTGTGAACAGGACAGCCAGGTTTACATTTCTTTCTTAAGCAAATAGAGTAGGTCCTCAACTGTGTGACTCTTTTGCCTAGGATAGCCAGGTGAATAGCTACATGACATTGCTGTCCTGTGCATTGATTTTATGCCACAGGACCACTCTCTAAGGTGCCTTAGGTGAAGACTGAGAACATTATTGAGGATGAGGGAGTAAACAAAAACACAGTAGTAGATAACAGAAGCAGCAATGACTGAGGGATGGTGAACCCCAATATACTATAGTTACTTGTATGATAAAGTAACTTGGATGCTCAGAGAGGTAGAGCAGCAAGACATAAGGTAACACCTTTGTCTTTCTCTCCAACCACCTCCCCGAGCGGGGTGGTTGGCCATATTCTCACCATGCAATGGCATCATGAACAATCAGCAACTGGCAGTGTACACTGTATTTTGCAACAAATGAAGGGAGGATTAACCCCAATATACTGTATTTTACTGACAATTGGGAACTGGCAAATCATGCACTACATTTTGCAATAACGAAATGGCGGAGATGGCACAGGGGCAGATCTTTATAGCGGCTGTGACAGCCTGTGATCCTGCAGGGGTTGGCTCTAGTTGGCTGTCAGCATGTCTTGACATGCGATGTAGTGTTTCTAGACTATTAATTTCGGCATACAGCATTTTGCAAGCGGCCAGTTTAGGAAAACTTTGTTTCAACGTGTAGCCAGTAAAGTGCATTTTTGAAGAAACAGTTTTCCTGGAGTTCAGATTGAAAATAACTTGGTTCAACTCTAATGTGGACATTTTCTCCTTTACCCCTTGTAAATTTGTAGAATTTATATGGCTAAATGAACTTATTATTGAATTAAAGCAAACATTTGTTTGCTAATTAACTGGTTTCCTAAAATTTGATGTTTTGAAAATGGATGATTTATCTATGGTTTCTAAGACCATAAAATTGCAATTTGTATGTCTTGTATGCATTGTAAAAAAACGAATGCCTGAATAAAACAGACTTATGGTAAATCTTACCTCCTAACTAGTTTTGATGGCACGATTATGTGTTTGAAAAGATGAAACTTTCAAATGTTGAAAATCACCAGTGTTTTCAAACGAAAAACAACTGCAGAACAAGAATGACTTTTTTGATGGATTGCTTATAAAAAGGTTACGGCATCATGGCTTGAAGAACATCTACCACCAGGCTCAAGGATTGTAAACCAAGCACACTGAAATGCTCGTGTATTCACACGCAGAAAAGACCCATCGCTATCACCCGCAGTCGATACTTGCACCGGTCGGGGGTGTTAACCTCCTCTTTGCCGCCGGCAAAATCGCCATGTTTCCTCTGATCGTCGTTGGTTTCAGTAGATTTGTTACAATGAGCCAGTAGCTCATTGTAACGCATCATAAGCAAAAACTCCATATACTGCAATACAGTCTGACCATCTAGGGTTAATGTACCCTAGAGGGTCTAAGAAATTGTGAAAAAAAAAAAGGAAAAAAAAGTTTAAAAAATATAAAAAATTTATAAAATATTAAAAATTCAAATCACCCCCTTTCCCTAGAACTGATATAAAATATAATAAACAGCAAAAATCACAAACACATTAGGTATCACCGCGTCCCACAATTCACATTAGTTTATTTTTTTCTTGCTTCCCAGTGCATGGCATGTTATAATAAATAACATCACGGGAAAGTAAAATTTGTTACATACAAAATAAGCCCTCACACAGCTCTGTACATGGAAAAAAGAAAAAGTTATAGATTTTTGAAGGTGGAGAGCGAGAAATGAGCGAAAAAGCCCTGCGTCCTTAAGGGGTTAAACATGGATACACCCCTTTAAGGAAACATTATTGCTTAAAATGATTGGGGAAAAAATGCTATACTGTAAGTTGTCCAACACTGCACAGGATTTCCGTACATCTCAATGTTAATGTGAGCAACCAGTAAATACTACTAGGGTATCATTTTTGGTGCATTGCTGTATCCATTAAACACTCATGAAAAACAACAATTAAAAGGTTGTTCGGGATAAGAATTTTTGTTTTATATTGGCCCCAGGTGGTGTATAAATAATAAAGAACTTGTACTGGTATACTACAGCTATGAAGAAATGTTGGATTGACAGCACTCTGCGGTTGCAACCTGTATTAGGCTGCAGCTAATGATGTCAATGCTTACCTGACGGTGGGGTCCGGGATAAGTAGAAGTTATTATTTTTCATTATTTTTACACTATATGAGACCAATAGAAAAAAAAAACATTTGACAAAAAGATTGTTTAAAAAAAAATACACAAACCTTCATGTTCCCAAAGTCCATGAAAGGGTTCCCCCGCAGGGCTTAGTGGTGAAGGGGGATCATTGAAAAATGGGGCAGAAATATCCATTTGTAACCCTTCAGAGGCTGGTTTAAGATAGATTGTCACTGGATCGTGTGTGATAGAGGCACTGTTCCATTGGTGTTCGATAGTAAACTCCATCTAAAACAAGAATACAAACAATATGCGTTTCAGATTCAGAAAGCAAGTGTAAATGTGATTCAGAAACTGCACGTAGCAAGTAGATAAATGAGTGGTTCTACAGTAATAAACTGAACAAAGGTTGGTGGTGCATGGGTATTTTTTATGCTTTGGAGCTGTGTTATATGAGATATTATGAATATTATCTGAACAAGTATAAACTGTTTCTCCTTTACAAAACATTAGTTCAGAATATAAAGGCAGTTTTATTAACGTGAATTCATTATTGTATTTTAACATTTTTCAAAATATAATAAATGAAAGGAGAACAATTTTTAAAGTTAACAAAGAGAAGATGACTCAAAATGAAAATAATACCGAAAAGTTTGAACCTGTAAAAGAAAACCATTTAACCAAATTTTATTAGTGAGTGGAACTGTATCTGTCATGGTGGAATAAGTTGTACCATCACACCATATACTGAACCCCTTCAATGATTTCTTCTACAGAAGGGTGCAGAGGTTGCATTAAAAGATGCTTGTACTAAATAAAAGTTAATTTTTAAAAAATGAGAAATTTAGTGGCACTTATCAAATTTATCTAGCCGTCCTTATATATATATATATATATATATATATATATATATATATCTCTATCCCCCCTCCCCAGTGAAAAAAAATAATGTGGGCCTGTGTCATCCACCACTCCCTGATCTAGAGGCTTGCACGGTCACCCACCACCTGCTCTTATGGCCTGTAACAGCACCAAAATGCCTGGTCTTGGCATCACATCTGCTACCATTTATAATTCCTATGGAGTATTTCTATTACTGAAAATATCATACTCTACCTCGGCCACAAATCCTTCTCAAAAATGGTAAGAGGAGTGTTTTTAATCTCCTGGTAAAAATTTTATCACACCCCTGGAAGGGAGGTTCTGTGAAAGATATGGCGGGCTAGTGTAACCCCCCCCCATTGTAGCCTCAGTTTCCTGTTCTTAGCTGAAAGGAGTGGCACCCGGTGTGGTCTTCTGCTGCTGTAGCCCATCTGCCTCAAAGTTCGACGTACTGTGCGTTCAGAGATGCTCTTCTGCCTACCTTGGTTGTAACGGGTGGCGATTTGAGATCACTGTTGCCTTTCTATCAGCTCGAACCAGTCTGCCCATTCTCCTCTGACCTCTGGCATCAACAAGGCATTTCCACCCACAGAACTGCCGCTCACTGGATGTTTTTTCTTTTTCGGACCATTTTCATGTGTGACACAGCATTAGTTTGCACCAATAGGAAATACACACCACTCCTTCCACAGCCTGAGGAGGATACTGCTCCATTCAAATATTAAGTAAATATTGAGACTTTCGCTCATTGGTTATTAATTGTTTACAGATATTCACAATTAATACGTTGACAGTTTTGGGGAGCTTTATCATAAGTCTCTTATAGCAGAACTGTAGTTGCCCATGACATCAGAGCTCAGCTTTCATTTTCCCACAGCTGCTCATAAAATTAAATCTCAGCTCCGATTGGTTTCCATGGCTAACTAGAACAGTTTTACCTCAGAAATTTGATGATAAATCTCCCCCTATATGTCAGTTTTTATATATGATCCCTTTCCTTATATTTGTTCTCTATGTATACACACAGTGTCAGAGGAAGGTCTGATCAAGTCCAAAACTTGATCCAAAACTATGATAAATGACCAAAGATTGCAACTCTTTCAGAGTGCCGTGTTACTTTCTTAATATTGTCACAGCTTTAGTTTTAGGCCGAGGGCGCCCGGCAGTGTTTTGGATGGCACCCTTGGCCATCCCAGCAGCATCAGGGGTGAGTGGGAATGGGTAGAGAGGTAAGTAAAAGTGTTTTATTGTTTTTACAGACCCCCTCTACATACCGTATATACTCGAGTATAAGCCGACCCAAGTATAAGCCGAGGCCCCTAATTTTACCACAAAAACCTGGTAAAACCTATATATTTTTTACTCGAGTATAAGCCGAGTTTGGGTTTTCAGCACATTTTTTTTGTGCTGAAAAACTAGGCTTATACTCGAGTATATAAGGTATGTAACATTCATTTTTAAATCCCGGACAACCCCATTAGTATATTGTTCTGTAACAAAGTACTGTAAAAAATGTTTTATTCAGGTACAGAAAATAGGCTGCAAAATTGGAACACTTTCGAGAAATTGAACTGTTTATCAGTTCATAAGTGGAAAATTTGTGTTTAAAAACTATGTTCAGTGTAAACAGGAACTCGAGAGATCTCAAAGTTAGGATATGAAACTTACATCTCAACATCAAAACTATCAGGAATAGGTGAAGAGACTGAGGGTGAAGGTTATGATTAAGCCTATATAGAAGATGAGGTTTGGAACAACCTCCCTGCTGAGTTCCTTCAAAAACTTTTGTGAGACACTGAAGGGGTTAACTGTGGATGGGCGGTATGTTTCCCCTAGGTTTTGCTATTATGCAAGGCCTTAGTGCTGAGGTTGGGTGTCCAGCACCTTGGACACAGGTGGTGGGAACAGCCCAATTAGCCTCATAAGGCCGCTCAGCAGAGCTGAAAGTGTTGTCTCTCTGGAAGGAGGCTGGAGAGCACGCAGCCTTGACCTCTGTGCCTGAAACAGCGAAAGTGTTTTGTTAGTGGTGAGTCAGAGAACCATTGTTTAGTTAGCACCCTGACGGGTAGGATATTATTTTGTTTTTTATGCCTGAATGTGAAGGCTGTTTTATTTTGTTCCTGCTGAAATAAACGCAGGCGAGACCTGTTTTGGACTGTACTTTGGTGTCACTGTCGTGAACTGCATCACAGCACCCCGCTACCACGGTCTCTACTGGGCCAAATCTCCCACACTTTGTACAAGTATATCGAGAAGAACTGCTATTTTGAAGACAAAGGGGGTCATTTACTAAGGGCCCGATTCGCGTTTTTGCGACGTGATACCCAAATTTTTCTGTTTTGCGCTGATTTTCCCTGTATTGCCCTGGGATTTCGGCGCACGCGATCGGATTGTGGCGCATCGGCGCCGGCATGCATGCAATGGAAATCGGGGGGTGTGGCCGTAAAAAAAACCCCAATGTATTCGGAAAAACCGCCGCATTTAAAAAAAAAAAAAAAGGGTCGCTCGACACGCGCTTACCTTCATCCAGGATGGCTCGGTGAACTCCAGTCTGTTGCGATGCTCTTCAGCGCAGCAGCGAAACCTGGTGGACGTCGGAGGAACTGCCTTAGTGAATCCCGGCCGGACCCGAATCCACCGCAGAGAACGCGCAGCTGGATCGCGAATGGACCGGGTAAGTAAATCTGCCCCAAAGAGTGGTTGTGCCAAATATTGATCTGAGTTAGATCCTCCTATTATTTATTTTACTTTACATTTTGGTGATCAGCTAATAAAAACATAAAACATTTTTTGACAACATTCTTACATTTTAGGGGTTTCTTTTCCCACAGCTGCCTAAAATGTTAGCACAAGGCCGTCTTTGGAGTATATATACAGTATGTAAACCCTTAGTTCTATATGTTATGACTTTTATATTAGCACACACATCACACTTCTACATTAGGTTTACAATCTTCTCTTGAGCCATGTAGCCATGTAGGTTTATTTTTTTTTTTTATTGGCGTTCATTCTTCTGCTGTATGTAGGGTATTACTCATGTAGCGTAAAGCTGTGTCTGGTGATTTTGTATAGTGGTGAGTTAGTGAACACCTGTATAGTTAGCACCCTGACGGGTAGGATTTTTGTTTATTTAATGCCTGAATGTAAAGGCTGTTTTATTTTGCTGCTACAATAAACGCAGGCGAGACCTGTTTTGGACTAAACCTTGGTGTCACTGTCTTGAACTGCATCACAGCACCCCGCTACCACGGTCTCTACTGGGCCAAATCTCCCACATATGGTGCTTCGGATGCGGGCAGTTCAAAAAAAACCCACACCTGAAAGGCTCGCTACAACCTGCAACGTTGCATGGCCTGGGTGAAAGCAGCAGGCAAATTGCAGGATAAAGCCAAGATGGAGGACTTTATTAAAGCCATGCGCCAGCAGCAGGAGGAGAGGTCCCGCCAGCAGCAGGAGGAGTCCCAGGCTAATCGGCAGCTGCAGCAAGCCATGTTTCAGCAACAGGAGGAGAGGTCCCGCCAGCAGCAGGAAGAGTCCCGGGCTGATCGGCAGCTGCAGCAAGCCATGCTCCAGCAACAGCGGGAAGAGTCCCGAGCCATGTTCCAGCTGATGATGGAAAAGTTTTCTGGCGTTATGGCAGCACCACAAGCGACGACTACTGAGGGGTCCCATACTGGTTTGCAAGGGTACCCGGTTGTCCAGCATTCCGCACGGGCTGCAGTACAAAAGGCTTTACAAAAAATGACGACGACCGACGACGTGGAGGCGTATCTCACTGTGTTCGAGCGAGTAGCTGAGCGAGAGGAGTTACCAGCTGAGCAGTGGGCAGATGTCCTGGCACCGTTCCTGACAGGCGAATCACAGAAGGCTTACTACGACCTGAGTGAAACGGAGGCCCGTGAGTACCCCCAGCTAAAAGCGGAGATTCTGGCTCGTCTTGGGGTTACCGTTCAAGTTCGTTCCAGCCGTGTCCACCAGTGGGCTTACTCAGAAAAACTACCCCCACGCTCCCAAATGCATGACCTGATCCATCTTGTCCGGAAGTGGCTACAACCAGAGGACTGCACCCCAGCACAGATGGTAGAGAGAGTGGTTCTCGACAAATTCACCCGTTCTCTGCCCTCTCGGCTCCAGCGGTGGGTTGGACAGGCCGGTCCCACAAAAGCTGAGGAACTTGTGTCCCTAGTAGAGAGGTATCGGGCTACGGAGGACCTTCTACTTACCTCTCCCACACGAAGCAGTGCCAGTGACTGGGTCACCAAACCAGCTGGTAAGACTGCTACTGCGGAAAAGGGGAGACATGTCAGGTTGGGAGGCGGTTCATTGGGGGGCGTGGATACCCAGAAACCCAACGAGGCTCGTGACAGAGGTGATGGCCGTATCCAGTGCTGGCGGTGCCATGAAATGGGCCATATTGCTGCCAACTGTCCACTGTCAGTGGAGCCAATGGACTGCAACCAGACCCGCCGAGTGTCACTGTTTGCCCGGCCGGTTCTGGCGGCCGAGTCAGTCACGGATGCAGAACCCCAAGTGTGCATGGTCACAATCGGTGGTCACACAGTGGAAGCCTTGCTAGACTCAGGGAGTCTGGTCACCCTGGTGCGGGGAACTTTGGTTGATCCTGGACTGTACAGCGGGCGGAAAGTGGGAGTGTTGTGTATACATGGGGACACTCGCGAATATCCCACTGCTGTCATCAACCTACATACCCCTTGTGGTACTATTACCCATGAAGTGGGGGTGGTGGGGACCCTGTTTCATGAGGCTATTATCGGCAGAGACTTACCGGTGTTTTGGGACCTCTGGAGAGGAAGACCCACCTCAGGTGCTGTTGCAGATAATGGACGTCAGGTATGTCCGGCCTTGGCCCCTGAACCCTTTGAGACCGATGTACCCACACCAGCAGTAGGGGTGACCCCATGTGATGAATTCTCTCCCCTAGAGGTCCTAGCTGGTGAGGTCGAGGGCCACAAGGAGGTGGCCGACATGCCGGACCTTGAGGTTTCCCGTGAGAATTTTGGGGCTGCACAGCAACAGGACCCTACCTTGTTTAAAGCACAGGAGAATGTTAAGGTGATAAATGGGGTACTCCAAATACCAGGGGCTGACAAAATATACCCCCGAATGGTGATTGTTGGGGAGCTGTTGTACAGGGTCGACCAGATACGGGGTGAGGAGGTTGAGCAACTTGTAGTACCCCAGTCTCACCGTAGGCTGGTGCTAGAGTTGGCACACAAACATGTGCTGGGAGGGCACTTAGGTGCTGAGAAGACCCGAGAGAGGATCCTGCAGAGATTTTTCTGGCCCGGGGTGTGGTAGGAGGTAAACCGGTATTGTAGCTCCTGCCCTGAGTGTCAACTTACTGCCCCGGTGTCCCACTTCAGGAGTCCTTTGGTCCCGCTACCAATCATAGAGGTGCCATTTGAACGGGTTGCAATGGATCTGGTTGGCCCCATAGTCAAATCCTCAAGGGAGCACCAATACATCCTGGTTATCCTGGACTACGCTACGCGGTATCCCGAGGCGATTCCATTAAGGAACACCTCCTCCAAAAATATTGCTAGGGAGCTGTTCCAGGTATTCTCACGCACAGGCCTCCCCAAAGAAATCTTGACTGACCAGGGTACCCCACTCATGTCTAGGGTAATGAAGGAGATGTGTAAGTTACTGCAGGTTAAACAGCTCCGCACCTCTGTGTATCATCCTCAGACAGATGGCCTAGTCGAGAGGTTTAACAAGACCTTGAAGGGGATGCTAAAGAGGGTGGTCAGCAAGGATGGGAAGGACTGGGATTGTTTGTTGCCCTATTTGATGTTTGCCATACGTGAAGTTCCCCAGTCCTCCACGGGTTTCTCACCCTTTGAGCTGTTATATGGCCGTTCCCCACGTGGGCTTTTGGATATAGCCAAGGAGACCTGGGAACAGGAGAGGACCCCCCACCGTAGTGTGATAGAACACGTCTCCCTTATGCAGGACCGCATAGCGGCGGTAATGCCCCTTGTAAAGGAGCACATAACAAGGGCACAAGAGGCCCAGTCTAGGGTCTACAATAGGTCAGCCAGACTCAGGACCTTTAACCCAGGCGACAGAGTGCTAGTTCTGGTGGCCACCGTTGAGAGCAAGTTCTTGGCAAAATGGCAAGGACCATATGAGGTCATGGAGAAAGTGGGGGAGGTAACCTACAAGGTATCTCAGCCGGGGAGGAGGAAACCCAAACAGATATACCACGTGAACCTCCTAAAGCCATGGAGGGAAAGAGAGTCCCTGATGGCCGTGGGAGTAGAAAAAGCGTCTGTCCCCAAGAAGGGGACATCGGAGGTAGGTGTACCCGATGCCAAGGTGCCTGAAGTACGGATCTCGGAGTCCCTCTCCAGGTCCCAGATTCAGGAAGCGAAGGAGTTTGTGCTCCGAAATGTGGATGTGTTCTCTAAGTTACCGGGACGTACTTCAGTCATCAAGCATGATATCATAACCGAACCCCACATCCGGGTATAGTGCACACTGCGTACCTACAGTGGTTGTGCAGTAAAGCCAGGGTGTACTACTGCAGCTTCATAGTGCACACTGCGTACCTACAGTGGTTGTGCAGTAAAGCCAGGATGTACTACTGCAGCTTCATAATGCATGCTGTGTACCTAAAGCACTTGTGCAGTGAGGACAGGGTGTACTACTCTGGCTTCATAGTACATGTTGCATACTTACAGCACCTAAAGATATATTTGGTTAAAACCCGTTACTTTCATGTTACAGAGCTGTCAATGATGACAGATATGAAAGGGAAATCTTCTAATTATACCCATCAACCTGACTTTATCATCGCTAGTTTTGAGCTGTGCCCATATTTATACAGAATAGGAGTAATAGTACTGAACTGTGCCCCTATATACACAATAGGGGTAGTAGTACTGAGCTGTGCCGTTATATACACAAAAGGTAGTAGTACAGTGCTGTGATTATATTTGTAGGATAGGAGTAATATTATTGATGTGTGCCCAAAATTATAGTAAAGGAGTAGTAATACTGTGATGTGCCCATGTATACAGGGTAGAGACAATATTACTGATGTGTGCCCATATAAACAGGATAAGGGTAGTAGTACAGAACCATACCCATATATACAGGATAGTCCAGCTAGGTTTTTCAGCTATGCTTGGTAAAAGGATGGCCATTGATGAGTAATCCAGGTTCTGGGGCAGACTTAATGTAGCTCGTTAGCCCGCACCTGGACCAGGGCTTTATAAACCCTAGCTGCACAATGGGAAGTCTCTCTGACCAGATATTATTAGCTAGAGAGGGAAGCTAATGTGTCAGCTAGCGCCCGGATGGACAGGTCTTTTGTTTTGTATTTTTCTGTTTGTTTTGAGCCTGTACATGTTGGGCTGAACGCTAAACCCCTACAATATATTATATATATATATATATATATATATATTACACTCACCGGCCACTTTATTAGGTACACCATGCTAGTAACAGGTTGGACCCCCTTTTGCCTTCAGAACTGCCTCAATTCTTCGTGGCATAGATTCAACAAGGTGCTGGAAGCATTCCTCAGAGATTTTGGTCCATATTGACATGATGGCATCACACAGTTGCCGCAGATTTGTCGGCTGCACATCCATGATGCGAATCTCCCGTTCCACCACATCCCAAAGATGCTCTATTGGATTGAGATCTGGTGACTGTGGAGGCCATTTGAGTACAGTGAACTCATTGTCATGTTCAAGAAACCAGTCTGAGATGATTCCAGTTTTATGACATGGCGCATTATCCTGCTGAAAGTAGCCATCAGATGTTGGGTACATTGTGGTAATAAAGGGATGGACATGGTCAGCAACAATACTCAGGTAGGCTGTGGCGTTGCAATAATGCTCAATTGGTACCAAGGGGCACAAAGAGTGCCAAGAAAATATTCCCCACACCATGACACCACCACCACCAGCCTGAACCGTTGATACAAGGCAGGATGGATCCATGCTTTCATGTTGTTGACGCCAAATTCTGACCCTACCATCCGAATGTCGCAGCAGAAAACGAGACTCATCAGACCAGGCAACGTTTTTCCAATCTTCTACTGTCCAATTTCGATAAGCTTGTGCAAATTGTAGCCTCAGTTTCCTGTTCTTAGCTGAAAGGAGTGGCACCTCCTGCTGTAGCCCATCTGCCTCAAAGTTCGACATACTGTGCGTTCAGAGATGCTCTTCTGCCTACCTTGGTTGTAACGGGTGGCGATTTGAGTCACTGTTGCCTTTCTATCAGCTCGAACCAGTCTGCCCATTCTCCTCTGACCTCTGGCATCAACAAGGCATTTCCGCCCACAGAACTGCCGCTCACTGGATGTGAAAAATCCCAGTAGATCAGCAGTTTCTGAAATACTCAGACCAGCCCTTCTGGCACCAAAAACAATGCCACGTGCAAAGGCACTCAAATCACCTTTCTTCCCTATACTGATGCTCGGTTTGAACTGCAGGAGATTGTCTTGACCATGTCTACATGCCTAAATGCACTGAGTTGCCGCCATGTGATTGGCTGATTAGAAATTAAGTGTTAACGAACAGTTGGACAGGTGTACCTAATAAAGTGGCCGGTGAGTGTGTATATATATATATATATATATATATACATACACACACACACACACATATATAGGATAGGAGTAGTAATATTGTTCTTTGCCCATATATACTGGATACGAGTAGTAGTGCAGTGCTTTTTTGTAGTGTGGGATAGGTGTAGTAGTGAAGAGATATGGTGTAGTGTAGACAGAAACAGAACACACACACTGACACACTGACAACACATACTTAGCTCATAAATGAGCTCTGTCTACCCTCAGCAGTGCTGCACGAACAGGACCTGTGGTTGACTCATCTCACAGGTCCTGAAAGGTCAATAGTAATACATGTGTGTCAGGAGCAGGCACACATGTGTTACCCAGAGAGCAGAGTAGGGTCTCACGAGTCCCTGCATTCAACTCTAGGAGGGACACAAATAGAGATGAAAGTTCTTCAGAAGGCCACTCAAAGTCCAGGGCCCCTGGAGCCACTGCTCACTCTGCCCCCCAGTAGCTATGCCTCTACGAACAACTATTCTAAAGCCATATTTATATGTTTATATTGTCTAGCAGTCACCAGCAAGTAGCCGAGACTTTCTTTTTTGATGTTCATACACTTTAGTTAAATGGAGTCTAACGAATCCCTACTCACCCACAAGTAAAACCAGCTTTGTGTAGGGCACCATATAAGCTTTTAGACAAGCATTTCATTGCTGAATGCTCATTTGTTATATTATAGTAAAATCTGTTTTAAAAATCAGCTGGTCAGTACACAAAGATCAAGGTCATTTTTGCTGGTGCATGTTTTCTCCTTTTTATACTAAGAAGTAACAACATTTCCACAATTTTTGTTCCAATTTTTGTCAGAATTCGGAGCACCGGGGGAAACTAAAATGAAACTCAAAATATTAGTTATAAAAAGAAAAACATATGATTTATTTTTTATAGTTTATCTATTCTCTTAATTACATGTACTTTACTGCCTTACTCAATGGCATAATATTATCCTGTAGAAGACTCCCAAAGCTGCTGACAGGCTCAGGTTAACATATATTCTTAAATATGTGGCAACACGTTAATAATTGTTAACAGTTTGTTCTTACTCATGTGTTAAATACGTGACAACACATCTAAAACTGTCACATGTATCACAAGTTATAAACCAGGATTAAGAAAAGTCTTAAAAGGAAAAATTTTACTAAAATGTATAGTTGTAATGTTAATGACTGAAAAGACTTCATGCCTCTGCTTCTTTGACCAAGGTTTGTATAGCTCTAGTTTTACCCAAAATAAAAGAAAAGTGCTACATTTTCCTATTGTGTCAGGTATTCAATGCAGCCTTTTAAGTTACCGTGTATACTAGAGTATAAGCTAAGAACCCTAAATTTACCACCAAAACTGGGAAAACCTATTGACTTGAGTATAAGCCGAGGGTGGGAAATGCATTGGTCACAGACTCCCAGTAGTATATTAGGCTGCCAGCCCCCAGTAGTATATTAGGCTGCCAGCCCCCAGTAGTATATTAGGCTGCCAGCCCCCAGTAGTATATTAGCCTGCCAGCCCCCAGTAGTATATTAGGCTGCCAGCCCCCAGTAGTATATTAGGCTGCCAGCCCCCAGTAGTATATTAGCCTGCCAGCCCCCAGTAGTATATTAGCCTGCCAGCCCCCAGTAGTATATTAGGCTGCCAGCCCCCAGTAGTATATTAGGCTGCCAGCCCCCAGTAGTATATTAGGCTGCCAGCCCCCAGTAGTATATTAGCCAGTCAGCCCCCAGTAGTATATTAGCCAGTCAGCCCCCAGTAGTATATTAGCCAGTCAGCCCCCAGTAGTATATTAGCCAGTCAGCCCCCAGTAGTATATTAGCCAGTCAGCCCCCAGTAGTATATTAGCCTGCCAGCCCCCAGTAGTATATTAGGCTGCCAGCCCCCAGTAGTATATTAGCCTGCCAGCCCCCAGTAGTATATTAGCCAGTCAGCCCCCAGTAGTATATTAGCCAGTCAGCCCCTAGTAGTATATTAGACAGCCAGCCCCCAGTAGTATATTAGCCAGCAAGCCCCCAGTAGTATATTAGCCAGTCAGCCCCTAGTAGTATATTAGACAGCCAGCCCCCAGTAGTATATTAGCCAGTCAGCCCCCAGTAGTATATTTAAATGGGTGCCTGACTGCTAATATACTACTGGGGGCTGGCAGGCTAATGACTAATGGGGGGCTCTGACTGGGCTAAGATACTAATGGGGGCTGACTGGCTAATATATACGGGGGGCTGGCGCTAAACTCTGGGGGGTGGGCGGGACTGGATAATATACTATAGGGGGCTTTGGCAGCCTAATATAGCTACTGGGGGGGCCGGGCTAAATATACTTGGGGGCTGGCAGTCCACTAATATACTACTGGGGGCTGGACGGCTATATTACTACTGGGGGCGGAGCTAATATACTATGGGGCTGGCTCTAATATACTACTGGGGCTGGCATCTATATAAATACTGGGGGCTGACTGGCGCTAATATACTACTGGTGCGGCTCTGGAGGCGTCTAACATACTACTGGGGGCTGACTGGCTAATAACTACTGGGGGACTGGTAATAACTCCGGAGTCTGTGACACAATGTCATTCCCACCCTCGGCTTATACTCGATTCAATAGGTTTTCCCAGTTTTGGTGGTAAATTTAGGTTCTGGCTTATACTCTAGTAACACGGTAACTAATAAGGCTGCATTGAATACCTGACACAATAGAAATGTAGCACTTTTCTTTTATGTTGGTAAACACTAGAGCTATACAAAACTTGGTCAAAGAAGCAGAGGCATGAAGTCTTGTCAGGCATTAACATTACAACTATACATTTTAGTAACATTTCTTTAAACTTTTTCTACTCCTGCGTAACTTGTGATACATGTGACAGTTTTAGATGTGTTTGCACGGATTTAACACATGAGTAAGAACAAACTGTTAACAATATTACGTGTTGCCACATATTTAAGAATATATGTTAACCGAGGTGAGTCAGCAGCGTGGGATCTTAACAGGATAATAGTCTGCCTGAGTAAGGCAGTAGTAAAGTACATGTATTAAGAGAATAGATAAGCTATAAAAAATCAGTCAGCATGTTTCTTTTTATAACACTATATATTGAGTTTCATTTTAGTTCCTTACGTCCTGCTCCGATTCTGACAAAAATTGGAACAAAAATTGGAAATGTTGTTACTTTTAGTATAAAAAGGAGAAAACCTGCACCGCAAACAATGGACCTTGATCTTGTGTCTGACCAGCTGATTTTTAAACAGATTTTACTATAATATACAAATGAGCATCGCCCAATGAAATGCTTGTCTAACTTATATGGTGCCTTACACAAGCTGGGTTTCCTTGTGGTGTGAGTAGGGATCGTTAGAATCCATTTTCTAAAGTGTATGAACATCAAAAAAGAAAGTCTCGGCTACTTGCTGGTGAATGCTAGACAATATAATATAACATGGCTTTAGAATAGTTGTTGTAGAGGCATAGCTCCCATGGGGGAGAGTGAGCAGTGGCTCCAGGGTGCCTGGACTGAGTGGCTTCTGAAGAACTCATCTTATTTGTGTCCCTCTAGAGTTGGATGCAGGGACGCGTGAGACCCTACTCTGCTCTCTGGGTAACATAGTGTGCCTGCTCTGACACTAATGATTACTATTTGACCTTCAGGGACCAACCCTTCCTTCACACATGTGCAGAGGAGTCACCCACACAGGTCCGTCTGTGTGCAGCCATGCTGAGGGTTAGACAGAGGTCACAGCTTAGCAGCTAAGTTATGGGTGTTGTCAGTGTGGTCAATGTGGTGTTCTGTTCTGCGACTATTATCACCTATCTCTTCACTTAATAAACCCATCCCACACTACAAAAAAGCACCATGCAACTATACTTGTATCCAGTATATATGGGACAGAAAATATACACTCATATCCTATATTGTATATATAATATTGACACTCACGGCCACTTTATTAGGTACACCTGCGCAACTGGTTCGTAAACATGTAAGGGGGAACAAGGAGGGGAGGGGGAAGTGCGCATGTGGGCAAGCTCGCACCTCTCCTCCTTCTTGTGTGTATGTACATCTGTTTTTTATTTCACGGGTTGTCGAATATTTACCTCTTTCTATGTTTTGAAATTTGTATGTTATTATATTTACGATCTTTGAGATTCCTATTGTTACCCCCTTTTTTAGCACTAATTGTTTTTGTGTTATCTTTCCTCCTCTTGTCTCTCTCCGCTTTTCACCCTCTGTGCATTCCTTTCTCGTCTCACGGTGGTTTTGTGGTTTTTTATCTTTGGTATTCGCTTTGGCTCTTTTGGCTTTTCCTATTACTTCCGTTATTTTTTTTTCAGTTCTTGTGGGTTTTAACCTGGGGGACTGAGGTTTGTTTCTTTTAGCGGATGAGGTGTTGTGTTGTGGTTGGGGTCAGGGTTAGATCTGGGGGTTGTTTTTTTGTTTGGGGGTACCCGGGGTGGGGGCGGAGGACTGGTTGGGGGGAGGAGGGGTGGGGAGGAACTGGAGTTGGTGTGAGGATTTTTTGTATATTTAGGATTTATTGTTTTTACTTTCGCGTTTTTTGTTGCTGTTTTGTTCTTCTATCAGCCAACACATGGCGGCAACTTCCAGGCATATTAGCATGTAAGACATGGTCAGACAATCGCCTGCAGTTCCAACCGAGCATCAGTTAGGGAAGAAAGGTGATTTGAGTATTCAGATAGAGAAAATGCTGAATCTACTGCGGAATTTCAACGCCACAATCATCTTAGGGTTTAAAGAATGGAACTCCGAAAAAGAAAAAACATCCAGTGAGACGGCAGTTCTCGTGGGCGGAAATGGCCATGTGAGCCAGAGGTCAGAGGAGAATGGGCCACGAACGGTTCGAGTGATGAAAGGCACACAACAGGAGGACTCAACATCGGCCACCGTTAAAACCAAGGTATGTAGGCCAGAAGGCATCTCGTCTGAACGACGAGTATGTCGAATTTGAGGCAGATGGGTACAGACAGCCGAAGACCTACCCGGGTTGCCACTCTTTGCAGCTAAGAACAGGACACTGAGGTAAATTGCACAAGCTTACGGAAATTGGACAGTAGAAGATTGGCATTAACGTGACTGCGTTGAGAGTCTCAATTTCTGCTGCGACATTTCCGGAGGGGTAGGGTCCGAATTGGCGTCAACAAACATGAAAGCAGGATCCATCCTGCGCTGGTATCAACGGTTTGCCCTCTTCGGTGGTGGTGTACCAATTGACCATCGTTGTGCAACGCCACAGCCTTACCTGAGTATTGTTGCGTTACCATGTCCACCTTTATGACCTACAATGTACCCAACATCGATGGCGACTTTCAGAGGATAATGCGCAATGTCAAAAAGCTGTTGGATTGGAATCATATCGCAGCTGGTTTCTTGAACAGACAATGAGCTTCACTGTATAAAATGGGCTCCACAGTCACCAGCTCTCAAATCCAATAGAGCATATTGGGATCTGTGGTGGTGGAACGGGAGATTCGCCATATGGATGTGCAGCCGAACAAATCTGGGCAAAACATGTGAGGCCATCCTGTCAATATGGACCAAAACTCTGAGGAATCTACACCACCGTTGAATCGATGCCACGAAGAATTGAGGCCGTTTCGAAGGCAAAAGGGAGTACAAACCCGTATAGCATGGTGTACACCTAATTATATAGATATATATATAAATATATGTAGGGTTTAGCGTTTCAGCCCAACATGTACAGTGCTCAAAAACAAACAGAAACATACCAAACACAAAAGACCCTGTCATCCGGGCGCTAGCTGACACACTGAGCTCTCCTCTCTAGCTAAAATATTGGTAAGAGAGATTCCCATTGATGCAGCTAGGGTTATAAAGCCTGGTCCAGGGCGGGCTAACGAGCTACATAAGTTCCCCAGAACCTGATGCGCACAATGGCAGCCTTTACCCAGCATCGCTGAAAAAACTAGGCTGGACATAGATGCCATGATGACTTTCCAGCAAGACCCTTACTATATATACTATCCTGCCATATATGGGTATGGTTCTACTACTACCCTTATACTGTTAGATGGGACACATCAGTAATAGTGGTTCTTACCCTGTATACATGGGAAAGGCCCATCACAAGTATTACACTCTTTACTATAATTTTGGCACACATCAATAATTATCCTATTCCTACCAATATAATCACAGCCATGTACTACTACTATTTTGTGTATTATAACGGCACCGCTCAGTACTACCTACCCCGATTGTGTTATAGAGGGGCACAGTTCAGTAATATACTCCTATTTGTAAAAATATGGGGCACAGCTAAAACTAGCGTGATAAAAGTCAGGTTGATAAGTAAGGGGATAATTAGAAGAGTTCCCTTTCATATCTGTCATTCATTGACAGTCTGTAACATGAAAGGACGGGGTTTTAACCAAATAATCTTAGGTGCTGTAAGTAGGCACAGTACTATGAAGGCAGGTCGATACTCCTGTCCTCATGCACATAATGCGTAGGTACCACATGCCACTATGGGGAAGAGCGAGGCACCCTGGCTGACATGCACAACACCTTCGGATTGCAGTGTGCACTATGAAGCTGCAGTAGTACCACACTGCTGCATGCCATGTGTGTTGGTTGTAGGTAACAGCGTGATATGAAGTGCTGTAATACACCCTGGCTTCAATGCACGGCGTGTAGGTATTCAGCGTGCACTTTCTGCACTATGAAGGTTCAGTTTACACCCTGGCTTTAATGATGAGTGTGGTGTAGGTATGCAGCTGTCAATTATGAAAGCCCGAGTATAGTACACATGTCCTCAATGACAATGCTTTTTTAGGTACACAGCGGCACTATGAGCGAAGTAGTACACCGTGGGCCTTTCACTGCAAAACCCACCTTTGTGGTAGGTACGCAGTGTGCACATGAAGCTTGCAGTAGACACCTGGCTTACTGCCACAACACACTGTAGGTAGGCAGTGTGCACTTGAAGCGGGTGTATACACCCTGGGCTTTAAATGCATGTGTGTGGTGTCGGTAAACAGGTGTTGTATTATGAAGCGGCTTGTAATACACCTGGGTTCACTGCATGTGGGCTGGTTGTAGGTATTACACGCGGTGTATATTGGCAGCGCTGTAATACCACCCATGGTTCACGCACGTGCGGGTAGGTAGTGTAGGGCCATCTGAAAGTTTCAGTTTTTACACCCTGGCTACTGCCATGAGCGTGGTGTGTGTAGGTATGCAGCATGCATTATGAAGCTGCAGTAGTACATCCTGGCCTCACTGCACAAGTGCTTTAGGTACACAGCATGCACTATGAAGCTTGCAGGTAAACATTCGGCTTCCCAAAACGCACGTGCCCTGTAGGTATTCAGCATGCACTATGAAGTTCAGTCTTTTACACCTGGATTTACTGCGATGAGTGGGGTAGGTATCGCAGCATGCATTATGAAGCTGCAGTAGAGTAGTATATCTATGCATACTGAGAGTGTGGTGTAGGTATGCAGAGGTATTTATGAATCGTCGTGAAACACCCATGGCTGTACGAATGCAGTGTGCATATGAAGCTGCAGAGTACCACTGGCTTCTCTGCCATGGTGTGGTGTAGGTATGCAGTGTACACTTGAGCCTGCAAGTAGTACACCCTGCTTCACTGCATATGTTGTGGTTGTAGGTATGCAGCGTGATTAGAAGCTCAGTATGTACACTCTGGCAGTACTGCATGGTGTGGTGTAGGTATGCAGCGGTATATGATAGCTGCAGTAGTACACACCTGGCTTTACTGCACAGCAGCTCGCTAGGTATGCAGTGTAACACATGAAGTTGCCAGTGTACACCGCTGGCTTCACTGCATATGTGTGATTTGTAGGTACGCAGTGTGCACACATGAAGCGCAGTAGTACACCCATGCTTCACTGCATTGTGTGGTGGTGTAGGTATGCAGTGGGCATATGAAGCTGCAGTAGGACATCATGGCCCACTGCACAAGGGCTTAGGTACACAGCATGCACTGAAGCTGCAGAATACAACCCGGCTTCACGCACGTGCCCTGTAGTATCTAGTGGCACTATTGAACGCTTCACTTTTACACCATGGCTTACTGTATGAGTGTGGTGGAGTATGCGCGTGATTATGAAGTGAGCTGCAGTAGTACACCTGGCTTTACTGCATGAGTGTCGGGGGTAGGTAGCAGCATGCATTATGAGCTGCAAGTAGTGATCCCTGGCTTTACTGCATTGAGGTGTTTAGGTATGCAGTGTGCATTATGAAGCTAGCTGCAGTAATAACCCTGGATTTACAGGATGGGTGGGTGTAGGTAGCACGTGTGCATATGAAGGCGGCAGTAGTACTTAGACAACCTGTATTTAATGGTCACAAAAACTGTAGGTATGCAGTGTGAATATGAGCTGCAGTAGTACACCCTGGCGATTACTGACTCGTGTTCTGTGGAGGTATGCACTTGGAGTATGCAGCACTGACGCTGCGGGTACGACAGCGGCCTATGACAGCTGCCTCGTACCACCTGGCGTACTGCACATGTGACTGATAGGTAGCAGTGGTATGTACACTATGAAGCCGGGGTGTTATCCAGCTTGCATGGAACAGTAGTATGAAGACGTAAAATGCCCCGAAATCGTAGGCGGTTTAGGTCCCAAATCAACTTGACAGTCTCGTTAAACAAATAAAGATGGCACTGGTAGAAGTAGAGCAGCCTGGGATAATGGTCTGAGACAGGAAGTGTATGGTACTGGTATTTAATACTCTATTCTTATTACGGAGGCCTGAGGAGAACCAGTATCTACAACGATATGGTACTGCCATAGTGGAATATTGGTACACCTGGGTTCGGGGCCCCCAATTGCGATTGAGATTCAACCCCCCCCCCGCTCCTTACATTATGCTGAACCCATATATGTTTCTGGTCATTATTCGGTATTGCTACAGAAGAAAAGACAAAATTACCAAAAATAAAAATGTGACTGCAACCTGTAAATAATAGCTGAAAAAGTATGTTTAAAGATTGATTGTTGAGATCCAGAGATTTTGTTGTGATTTGCCGAGGTGGAAAACTTTCGATGTATGGTTTTTGTAAGAGGGCACTTTGTCACTTTCATTTAAGCATTTACTTTTAGAAAAGCCTATATACATTAGTCAGCATCAAGGTTTGTAAGGGAAATCTGAAGCTTACTGGCATCTGTCAGGTAGAGTAGCGTGTGACTCAACTGATCAGTACAAATTTGTGAAAAGGAACAACGTGTGATTATGTGGTGGCTTATGCAATGCTGTAAGATGCTCGCAATGCTGGCGATAGTAAACCATAAATAAAGTGTATATCAAAAGCTCATCAGGTGCACAGAGTTTTACTCTTCATATGGGTTCATGGGGTTACCTGCAATGTTGCCAATGACCACAGGTACTGTTAGATATTGATTGTGTTTTGAATCATATGATAGGATAGGATGTAAAGATACGATTTTGTCATTGGAAATATGTTTGTCAATATAAAGCACATTCCTTTTATATTAGGTATAGAACACAGTTGAGACTTTCGTGGGAGCTTGGGGATCTCCTACTGTATGGTATGTGATCTAGCTGGCAGTAAGGAAAGATTCGCATTACAGGGCCGACTCTAATTCCCTCCCCTTGTGGACCCGCGTTGCCACGTATTAGATTTAGATGATCTCAATGGTGCCTCTTTGCCGCGAATAGGGAATATCTTACTAACGGCTAGTGAGAATGGGGTGGTTTGATCATATATAGTCTGAGGGTGGTCAGAGTGAGTCAGATCCTATGTTGTCAGTTTTTAATGCACACATAGACGTAGTATATTAGCCAGTCAGCCCCTAGTAGTATATTAGCCAGTCAGCCCCCAGTAGTATATTAGCCAGCAAACCCCCTGTAGTATATAGACAGCCAGCCCCCAGTAGTATACAGCCAGGCCGCAGTTTGCCATACACATTTTAAAAAAAACTTACATACTCGCCTTCTGGTGTTCCCGATTACGTCATCAGCTGCGACACCGCCACTTCATAGTGTGCACCGGCCGGCAGATCATATGGATGCGCCTCTGCCGGCTAATCAAGCACAGAGAAGAAAGAAGAGGAGCCGCGCCAGAGGGTGAGTATGTGAGTTTATTTTTTTTATTGACTCGGCTTATACACGAGTTATACGGTACATCTCTTTCGGCAATGTAATATAAATTTATAAATGTAATATAAATTAAACCCTAAGACTAAGTTCACACTACTGTTCAAATTTCTGTTCAAAAAGGTAAAAAAAAACTGAGGTTTTATAGAAGTTTAAAGCATAACTGTAAAGTTGCTGACAAAAATTAGTTTTAGCACAGCTGGAGAGAGCCTTTGACTACAATCCCTACGATATCTTTATCATGCTGCCGGTATTTCCTGGTTGTGACATCAGCTAAGGGCAGCACAGAGGGCATTCATATGGTCGACCTATAACACCTCCCAACAAGCCTCTTGTCCTCACTAGCTGCTCTACATGGTTTCCCATGGTTACCAGTAAGCATGGCAAATTGAGATTATGCGGGAAAGACATGGTAAAGCTTCTGCTTGCAGCAAAACATCCGCTAATTAGAGTGAATTAGAGAATTGATTATTTTTGCTTAGTGCAGAGTTAGGCAAAAGTTTTTAAACTTTACAGTTGCACATTGAAGTATCAATTAAAAATCCCATTTACATCAATGTAAATTTTATGTTATCCGTTATGGTTAGTTAGGCCAGCATCCTTTATCCGTGCGTTTTTTCTGCAGCCACCAAATTTTTTTTCTGTCCAAAAACGCATGCATAAGCTGACAATAACAGATGACATAACATTTATGGTACATTGATGTTGATGGGATTTTTAATTGATACGTTAAACCTCCGTTCTTTAACTTTCTAAACAGTGGTAAGGAACAGAGGTTTAAATGGTAGTGTGAACTTAGCCTTACACGTGTGTATGACTGAATGGCACTTCAAAAAAAACAAAGCTCTACTTTGCGAGTCCTCATAAAGTCATATTTGTTATCACCACAAAGTAAGCAACCAATAAATAAATGTTTGTGTATGAAGAGTACAACCTGTTACACTATCGTGTCATTTACGTTTTTAAATACAAAAAATTTCTGTGCATTTTTTGTGTAAATAAAATATGGTATTAATCTCTTCAACTTACCTTGGTGTCTTTATTTTTGCAATTTTTTCTTTTTTCCTTATTTGTGTGCAAGGAGGGCCTAAGGTTTCTGTTAGGCTACATTCACATCATTTTTTCAGCCATTTGCTGTAAGGATATGTCAGGTGGATTCCCAATGTGTCCTTACAACAGAGGACCAGGATGCATCCGACTGTGTGCACATACAGTGGGATATGTCATGCCATTACACTGCTCCCCCCTGAAAGAAGTGATTGGCTACTGCCGATGTTCTGGATGGCTATCAAGTGACGCAACTGTCCTAATATGGACAGTTACATCACATGGGACCTCCCAGATTGTACACTTGTAAAAGCCGGGGATGGATGCAATACAGTTACAACCCACATAGCCCATTATTGCCTCTGTTGAGCGTAAACATAAAACACAAAAGAGGATGCCTCCATTTGCCAGTATATGTATACGTTCAGCATATAAGCATGAAGCTTCCCAGGTGTATGCACTGAACATATCCAATAAACACGAAGTGAATGTAGCCTTAACGCCACTGCCCTTTTTAGTTTTTCTGTTTTCATTTTTCACTCTCCACCTTCACCACATCCATAACTTTTTCTGTGTACTGTGTGAAGGCTTGTTTTTCATGCAACAATTTGTCCTTCCGAGCAATGGTATTTAATATCCCATGCCATGTACTGGGAAGCTATTCTTTAAGTCGGTACGATTTTTTTCAAAAACTAGGAAAACCCCTTTAATGTCTACATTCATAGGATATGCCTCAAAGGGGTTAGCCACTCTTTTACATAAGTTGCCCATGTGCCTTTAATGATAATAATCCTTGAAAGTTCATCAAGTGATTCAGCATTCCTTATGATTACCTTTGTGCTGTCTGCACAGTCTGTTTGGTTCTTTATTAACATGCCTGAACACTGATGAATAGGGGCTTCAGCAGGAAAGTTATGACTCCCTCCATCTTTCCTCTTCCTGTGTCTGTCAGTATTGATAGGGCGTGAGAGAGAGACACATTGGTGATGCCATGAGGACGGGCTGAAGCATTGAGAGAGTGCAGCACGTTGAAAACAGGGAAAGGCTGAAGCTTTCAAATGAGGCAAAGACAAAGGTACATATATATGCAGAGACCTGTCTAATGGAACAGATTGATTGAAAAGTGGCCAGCACCTCAAAATACCTGATAGATATGGGTCTCAGAAGGGAAGCCTGCACTTGTAAGAAAGTTTCGCAAATAGCGGAGCAGGACATCCTATGAACATCAATTCTGCAAAAAGGAATATACTTTTAACAAAAACTGGCTTCTGCCAGTTTTTTGGTCGATTCCTATTCCCCTTGCTGCGCTTGCGCCTGATTTATGAAATGTCAGTGTGGCAATATTCGTTCTTTTCAGGCACTTTTTTTTGGGCACGCAATTTGGAGCACAGCTTTGAAATGCCGACACTTTTCCTGCGCTTTTAGGTTCCCGACAATTTTGGTGCATTTTTTTTGCAAGAAGCTGATCTACAGAGTTGTATTTCACCTTCACGAATGTGGAGTTAGTTTAGACCAATTCCGGTGGTGCGTCAATTAATTAACCCCTTGAGACACAAACTAACATCCCTGTGTAAATTAACACATGATTTGTGTGCCATAAACACGCACCCTGCAACAATACTGATAAATGCCCTCCAATGTTTCTGGTTAGCCACTAAAATAATCATTCCTAAAAAAAAATGTACACATAAAAGTATTCTGAATACTTTTACTGAGAATCACTTTGCCTTACACTGTCCCTGCCTTCTATGTTAAGTTGTGAATCGGAATTCATGGTAACAGAGGCATATCAAGATGCTGGAGCGCGTGATGTGACTTCACACATATAGTAACAGATAGCAGAAAATGTGTTGCCAAGTGACACCGCATGTGATTTGGCTGCTAGCTGTGCAATACTAAGATCCAGCTATACTGAGGGACACCACAACCCTTCCCTGTTCTTCAGCTATAAAATAAAATTGTTAACTGCAAAAGGAAACAGATGGAAAAATTTACAGTTCCATAAACCTGAAAGCCGAAATGCAATTGTTCTTAAAGGGACTATAGAGTAAACCATTACTTATACATTCGAAATGTTTTATAGAGCTCTTCTTGCTGAATAAAATATACAGGTTGGGAAGAGCTGCTTTATTCAGTAGAGAAAGTCATGTAAAACGGAAAATTATTTGACTTCCTTATGATAATATTGCAACAATGGCTTAGTGATATATGCCTGATTTAACATTTTATACAGATAAGAAACAAGAATTCAATTGAGCACTTTTTGGAAGTGAAAAGTGAGAAACATCTGCCAAATCCTGGATATGTTTTAATCTGCTGTCACTACCAACAGTTTCTTGCCACCGAAACTGTAATTTTCTCTTAAAGGGAACCTGTCATCAGCAATTGGCCTAATAAACCAAGCAGCATAGCACCATCTAGTTTTTATTTCTCTCATGGTCCAGTGTGATGGCATCATCCAGAAAATCAATTGAAATCAAATGAAGTGAATTGTAAATTGGTTGTATAAAGTCAAGGAGGAGAAGAGTTTTACACTGATGTCAAGCCGGGGGGCTCTGAACGCTTCCTCCTCTGTGATTGACATCATGCATCGGACTTCAGGAGAGGAGGTTAGTGATGTTTTTGGATGCAGGACCATCAATTACAGTGAGGGGGGTTTTTGAGGAACAGGGGGTTTGACTTCAGTGTTAAATTCCTTGACTCCTACACAACCAATTTAGATTTCACTTCAAAGTAGATTTTCTGGATAATGCCATCACACTGGGTCATCAAAGAAACATGATCTGTAATGTGTGCCAGCTGCTTGGCAACAATATAATGGTGGTTTATTAGGTCAATTTCTGCTTACAGGTTCCCTTTAAAGGGAATCTACCATGAAAATTATAAACCAGAGACACTTACTCATAGAGTAATCATCTTATATTTGTTATCCATGGCCTCCTTCTAACAGCAATGTTAACAATTATGCTAATAAGCCTGAAGGGACGTTACGTATTTATTTTATTAATAAATACGAGACATATGGGAAACCATATAAAAAAATTAAATATATATAAAGATACAGAAAAAGGATCCGAAGAGCAGAATGTAAATGACACTGCTTTAGATTACAGGAATGTGCTGTTAGATTTTCTCTAAATTGAACCTGTCAGGTATTTTTTGCTGACACATTAGGAAGCAGGATATGACAAAAATGAAAATATTCTGATCTCTGAAATACTATAATATATATGGTGAGACTGTTTGGAGCAGGAGTTAAAAGCAGCGTCAAACCAGACTAGACTCTTATCCATCCTGCACATGAATGTGGTGTTTCCTTGGCCCCACGATTCATTGTTTGCAGTTCATATGTCATTGCCCTCACATGTAGATGACAGTAGAGAAGACTATTTGTGCAACAAAAATGGGCAGGGATAAGACCTGCTCTGAGATGTGTAGCTTGGGCAGTCAGCTTGCACACAAGACTCTGGAAACCAAGACTGTGTGTATGACCTCATAGAAATGTATTTGTCCATATGGTATTTGTTGCACGCAGACAAAAACAACATGTATGCGCAGGGAGCCTTAAGGTATATGCACATAGTGAGGATTTGATCGGTATTTTACAGTAGTATTGTCAGAATCGGAGGTAGTGGATCCTCTGAACCACCGTAGACGATGACACAAGCCGACACCTGGGACTGGAATGTAAGTGGCACCCAGTCTTCACCAGAGCCCACCGCAAAGCAGGATGGATTTGCTGCGGCGTGGTACTTTGTTGATGTTTACCTTTTTTTTTTTAAAATATTTTTTATGTCTTTAAACCCCTTAATGACTGCTATATTGGCTTTTATGGTGGTCATTAAGGGTACTTCTTCTGATGGGACACCTTTTTTGGGTGCCACATCAGAAGAAGGTTGCAGGACATTGCAACCTTGCTACTTCACAGGCACTAACAAACAGGAGCGGAAAAGCAATGTCTAGGCAGGTGCAGAGGGAGTGAGCTCCATCTGCCAACCATTAGCAACCAGAAACTGCAATTTCGGGGTGTAGATGATGTCACAGGCAGTCCATGGGTCCTCAGAGGGACCCTTCTTTAGTATGTTTCTATTAAGTATTAGTATTATCACTTCTAAAACTACAGATACACCTCAGAAAAGTCCCTGGCTGCCAAGATACCATAACGTATCCCCCAAACATCTAATGGAACCATGGTATCGAAGGGGTTCATGGCCAATAATCAAAGTTATTGCTGACCAGATCCTGATCTTGGGTTTCTGCTTTGTCAAACTGCATGCAAAATCTTTCAAGAATTACATGTTTAATAGGAATATAAAAATTAGCCATGCATTTCAAGTAACATGTTCACACATGTAAATCTGGCAAAGCTTGCGCTGATTTTTACAAATCCTGCCGTATAGCTGTATAGAAGTTTGTGGGACAGATATAATCAAAATAGAACTGTCACTTGTAAATACAGTCTATCGGTAAGTGATTTCTCTCCTACAAATCATTAACGTTGTGTACAGTGGCTACTGTATTTTGCATTGTGTATTTGTTCATATCTTTGTATGTTGAACTTAAACAGAACAGCTTGAATAGAATTATCCTAACTAAATGTATGTACGAGACAGAGCTAATTGTGATGCTAGGGCTGTGCTGCCACTAGAACTAGTCTGATTTTACAAAGTTGTCTCTGGCTGAGAGGAATTTAAAACCACGGATTTAAGCAAGTACTGTAGTTCATGAATGATGGATAGATAAATATTAGCAGAAAGTGATATAGCAAAGAGGGAAGTGGAGAATTCCTTTGTTTAATTTCATGCTGAGATGTGCTTATGCTGACAACGAAATCTCTATATTATGATGGGAAAGGTCAGTGGGAAATGTCACAGTTAATTTACATGAACATACTTTAGCTAAATAGTAGAAGCATTACTATTCTTGCCATCTCTCAAATACATTTTTGTGATTTTTACAGCTTAGCTGTGAGTGGTTTCAAGGTGAACTCTAGAACTTTTTTCAGGAGCATCCCTGACCCACGGCTGTTGATCATCACTTGCTACCATTACATTACATGCTCTGCTTATGAATCACATCATATTATTTCAGTTCTTAGGTAAAATGTAATGATCTGGGGAAAATATGACTGATCCAGCAGCAATAAATTGGTGGAAGAGAACTTTAGCATTTAGGGTGCCAATTTTATTGAAAGCGACAGAACTACTTTCCAATAGTCTAGCAATTTCTCACACCAGTCTATAAATAATTGTGAGTTGCTAACTGTAGCGTAATGATAGTCTCGTGTCCAATGTGAGACATACAAATAGTTATTGCTCTATTCTTTGCTATTTTTGGAATGATCTTCTCTAGATAAATTATTTGATTGTACCAGACCATCCTTACATTGTGCATTTAGTATTAAATCATCAAGTCTTTGTAAAAAGGCAACAGCGTGGTAGAAGGGTGTCTCTTCTGAGGAGCAAAACTATTTTACGCTAGTTTCCACTTGAACCCACTCAGCAGCATCAAATCCTACTTGCTCAACTCTCCAATTTATCCAATTTTAGTCAAGAAGGTTCATACAAGAAAGTAGTGTATGTGGTTTTTATATTGAAAAAAAAGAGTTTTTCAAGATCGGAACATGTCTACACCACCTTAGCTTTCAAGACACCATTCACAAAGGACTTCACCTGCAGTTGAAACCTGAGTTAGGCAATGTGCTCTGGTGTCTGAACCTTATGTTTTTAAGATGTGCAAAGTTTTAATGCTCATTTTGTGAGTTAAATAAGAAAATGTATTAATTTATCTTAGTTACCTACACAATGTGGGCACATTTTACACCCAGCATGTGTCATACATCTGGAATTACTGATCCCCGATTGGAATCGCAGGAAGGTTCCAATGTGAATGGTGTTTTGGAAACTAAAGAGATATAAACATATCCCAAACCTAAAAACCTCTCTTTTTACTACTATCAAGTGTGGTTAGAATTGTCCATGGACACTACTTTCTTCAATAAGCCTTCTTGAAGAAAATTGGATGAATTGAAAAGTTGAGCAACTATTACCGTATATACTTGAGTATAAGCCGAGATTTTAAGCATAATTTTTTGCCAACATAACAGTTTGGGCGACGGCCAGGCCGTGCTCATAGACCTGTCGCTGACATGGAGCCGGCACCAGTGCACATGAAGTAAGAAGAGCACTTTTACTACACGGGCTAGCTATATTCTCTAGGGGGCTGGCTATATCCTGAATGGGGCTGGCTATATACTAAAGGGGGCTGTCCGGCTATACATTACTGGGGCTGGCAGGCTAGATACCACTGGGTTCTGGCGGGCTATAAACTACTAGTGAGGCTGTGACCAATGCCTTTCCCACCCTTGGCTTATACTCGAGTCAATAGGTTTTCCCAGTTTTTGGGCCAGCTTATACTCAAGTATATACAGTATTTGATTTGATATTTGGAAAGGGGACTTTGACAAAAATACTTGGATTTCCCAAATATTTACTGGTTTCCTCCTGTAGTGCCATTGACAACAGACATGTCCATCTATCTCTCCATTCAACAGAGTAAAAGAAGACCCTTATTCACAGCGGTCAAATGCCAAACCAACACTTAACGGTATCACACACATCTGACTGTGGCAAGGATTTAGCCCCAGGAAATGGCATATATATTTCATCCAAAATCTCCATGAAAAAGCACAACAGTAAAGTTTGACACCAAGTTCGGCTGTGTCAATATACCCTTATACAGTATCCTGTTCTTTTTGTGTCTCTAGTGGGTAAACCCTTTGGCCGTGTTCACATGTGGCGTTTACATTGTGACGTCTTGAAACACATGATGTGGAGAGGAGCTTTTCCTAATTACATAGTGTTAACATTTACGCTTACAAAACGCTATAATGCAAAGGGGCTCATTTACTAAGGGTCCGGGGACTGCACTTTCGTAGGGTATTCCGATGATTTCCGATTTGCGCCGCATTTAAAAGTGGTTTGTGTCGCACGCGATCGGATTTTGGCGCATCGGTGCCGGCTTTCTTGCAACACAAAAAAGGCGGCGGGGGGGATTTGTAGGCGGGACGTCATTTGGACTAAGCGCAGAATTTAACTTTTAAATTGTGTCGCAAGACATGCACTTACATACACCGGGAAGAAGAAGGCGATCTCCAGCGGACCTGAGCGGTGAGTTACACATGCAGGATATCAGGCGCACATTCTACGTGGATCGCGGCACAGTGCATCATCATCGGACAGTCCGGATCGTGATCGCAACTCGGACGGGTAAGTTAATGTGCCCCAATGTGTTTACATTGTGTTACCATTCAGACAATGTGCTCACAAACGTGATATCAAATCTCCTCTCCTCTCTCTGCATTTCAAAATGCAACGTAGATGCCACATTTGAACACAATGCCCACCTAGCAGTACCTATTTACAGGGCTACAGATATGATGCCATGTTATTAACACGTGACCACTCTGGACAAAGCCCTTATATTTATTAAGGGTCCGCGGACACATTTTCGTTGTATTTTCCGATGTTTTTGCGGATGTGACAGGTATTTAACAGGACATTCTGTGAACTTCTCCGGACAGGTAAGTAAATTTGCCCCAATGTGTTCATAACGGGTAAATATTAAATATCACGGGTTATGGGGATAAAACATTTATTTAATTCTTGAAGGTTGGACTTGATGGACTTGCGTCTCCTTCCAGCCTTATATACTATACTATGATAACTGTGAAAAACGGCAACGATAAATATCTCTAATGTCCTTATATTAAATAATCAAACTACCGGGAGAAGTATTGGGACTAAAAGTTTGCAGTTGGAGTCCCCTGTAGATTCCAGCTGTTTCCTGGGGATTCAATTGTCTGTGATCAGTTTATTTCCAGGAACCTTTTTAACACAAATGGGTTGTATAGCAGATCTGCTTTTATTTCTTCATCTCCAAGCACAATGAGCAGTATTGTAAAGCTACAGCCTCTCATCCTCTGCTTTACAGTTCATTAACAGTACCATTGGCCATAAAGCTCTGGAGTATTGTAGCTTATGCTACATCACTTTAAAAACAGTTACCATTGTGTATTTCTATGCCTCAAGAATGACCTTTAAATACTAATACAATCCTTTAGGTTGCATTGGGTATCTGCTGATTTTACTGTACAAAATATAGCCAAATATTGCCTTCAGGTCATAATAGCCAAGAACCAATCTGCATGTTAATTTGGAGGTAGAGTCCTCATGCTTAAAAACAAATATAGTCAAATGATAAAAAAGGCCAAATTAATTACACCAATATACACCGGCCCCCTGAAAACATGAAACGGAAGCAATAAAACCATGTAATGCAATGGCCATTTTTCCATATTTTACTCATCACATTCCAAAAAGGCCTACCTTTACCATTTACAGAGCTGTATGAGGGTCTACTTTCAGTGAGAAAAATGTAACTTTCTTGTGGCAACATTTAATATTCCACAGGAGCTGAAAAATAACTTTAAAGGGAACCTACCACCCCGATTCTAGAAGAAGGGGTGGTAGGTGGATGAATGGGATGTGAGGATAGCCCTTTTTGGGCTAATCCTCACGTCCCGGCTATCTTTTAGAAAACTTTATTGCAGGCATATGTAAAATTTTTTATGCGGCTACTGGGGTGTGGAGTAGCCAGACATGAGGCTACTAGTCGCGGCTACTCCACGCCCCAGTAGCCACGTTACTCCGCCTACCATTTAATCTGCGGCACGCAGCTCCTCGTAGGGCGTGGTAGCCTCATGTCCGGCTACTCCACACCCCAGTAGCTGCATAAAAAAAAAATGTACATATGCCTGCAATAAAGTTTTCTAAAAGATAGCAGGGACGTGAGGATTAGCCCAAAAAGGGCTATCCTCACATCCCTTTCATCCACCTACCACCCCTTCTACCTTTATAGGTAGAATCGGGGTGGTAGGTGCCCCTTAAAATCATAACTCTTCTTTGTATAAAATGTATAAGGTGTGGCAAAACTGTTATTTTCATTAGAACTAGAGATGCCGCTCATCTCTAGTTGGCACCATGTTAGGAAATGTCCAACCTTTAAATCACTTTTTATTAAAATGTATCCATGCTTGATGATGTGATGATTCAGCCATTTAGATTTTTTCTCATTGCGGCATTTATGTGGACCACACTATGCACCATTTAACAGACCATGCATTTTTGGGTGTGGGGATACCAAACATATTTCATTTTGTCAGAAAACAGGGGTAGTGGACCCACTAGACCATTGCGGGCGATGACGTAAGCTGACACCTGGTAGCAGATTCTAAGTAGCACCCGGTTTTCACCAGAGCCCGCCGCAAAGCAAGTTGGATTTGCTGCGGCATTGGTACCACAAGGTCACTCCAAAGGCGGGACTTTGTCAGCATTGGTGGCCAAGGCAAGGTACAGAGTCGGAAGTCAGGCACGGAGTCGTGGTCAGACAGAAGGTCAGAACAGGCAGCACTGGATCAGAGTCGGGATGTAAGGATCTGTGGATCCCCTGGACCACCACGGGAAGTGGTACTAGCCGACACCTGGGACAGGAGTCTAAGTGGCACCTGGTCTTCACCAGAGCCCGCCACAAAGCAGGATGGACGTGCTGTGGCAGGGTACCACTAGGTCGTTCCACAGGTGCGACTATCCCGCGGTGGCAGCCGAGGTCGAGGTACCTTAACAAAAGACAGTCTTGTAGTGGGGTCCAGGCACAGGGTCAGGGCAGGCGGCAGAGATGCAAGGTCAAGTCCAATCCGGGGTCAGCAACGGGAGGTTCAGGCAGATGGGAATGGGAACATAGGCACACGGGACACAGGAACAGAGCTATGCAGGAAGACAGCAATGCGGAGGAACTCTGGTAACACAGGAACACGTAGGGACTCTAGTACCACGGCAACACAGGACTTAGGAGCAGGAACACACAAGAATGCAGGAATAGACAGGAACGCAGGAATAGACAGGAACGCAGGAATAGACAGGAACGCAGGAATACACAGGAACACACAGGAACGCACAAATACACAGGAACGCAGGAATACACAGGAACGCAGGAATGTCGCTTGGAAGCTTTTTCTTAGGCTGTGAGGCACAAAGATCCGGCAAAGCAGGAAGGGAGGGGCCGGATTATAAGGTGGAGGTTTTCAGCCACTGCACGAATCAGCGGTGCACTGGCCCTTTAAATTCTCGGCAGCCAGCACGCACGCCCAGTCCGAAGAATAGCAGGAGCCGGGATAGGAGAGTCTGGCGCAGGGGCTTCAGCTGGGGAACATGGAGGACCACGCAGGGACCTCGGATCGTGGGGGCACCCGTGACAGGGGACATATAAGGTCAGGGATGGCAGCAAAGGAGAAAAGTCAGGAACGAAGCCGAGGTCCGCATATTTTTTTGTACTGAAAAACTAGGCTTATACACAAGTATATATGGTAGATTCAGTGGACAGGTATCCCTGCCTCTGTAAAAAAAAAAAAAAAAGAAAAACAGCGGCAGCAAACGCAGAAGAGAAGCATAAATTTTGATTTTTTTTATTTATTTTTTTTTTACAACAACCCCAGTCTGATAAATCTTTTTTTTTTTTTTAAAGTCTGGACAACCCCTTTAAGCAGATTGGCACATGTAATACAATTTGTATAAGTAATTTTGGTATCACAGACAGGATATCTGTCAAATCCAAAATATCTATCAAAACCTGGGTTGTCTCTGAAAGTTAGTACCTAGAATGGAAACACCTCTAGTATAATTTCAGTATATTTTCTAGTATAATTTCAATAAGAGGCATGGAAGCCTTGAGCTGTTGTGTTGTCTTTTGTCATGAAGATTTGAAATGACAACAGAGACCTGTAGACTTGGCTGAGTTTTTTTTGGAAATTTCTCATGAAATTGAGAATTGCATTGCATGGGATTGAGCATTGCATGGTTTGACCTCAGGGTGAATTATCTGGGTTGTCCACTGCTGGGAAGATTGCGACATATTAAATGTTTTCCATTTGAGAATGATCTTGCTCAGTGTAAAATGATAGGCTTTTTGGGAAATGGTCTTCTAACCTTCCCAAAATGATTGTCAGCTACAATTGCTTTTCTAAGGTCAACGCTTATAAAACCTCATTGTTATTGCGTTAAAGGGAACCAGGGAATATGGATTTAGGCCCATAAAATTGTTAACAATTTCCTATCTAGTATAATATCAGATTTACTATGATGACCTTCAGTATTCTGCGAGATTTAGCATCGTGTTGAAAAAAATCTTTGAACAATGTCTTCAAATGACCTAAAGAACTGGTGCAAAAGAGTCATGCTCTGATGTTGATTGTGGTGCAATGTATAGGCTGAATACATTGTTACAAGTCAACTACTGGTTGATAACTGATAAAGGTAGATTGGTGGTGGTTTGAAGGCCAAAATCTTTGTAGCAGGTTTCATTTAGCACATCAAAAGAATAAGCCCTTAATATCAAATTGGTTGAAACCAATGGGAGAACACCTTACATTATGCTTATGTTATTAATAGCAGAAAAAAATACTGGCTGCTGCGCTATTTTTTCCACTAACTTCAATATTGGAAAGAAAAACTGCCAAATGCAGGTGTTAATTTAGATTTATGATTGTTTGCTTGGTGATGTTACAAGTATCCATTTATCCAGTATATAGCTGTAACATCTCCAGTGCCATCCTTTGTCAGTACAGTTCGGCTGAGAATGCACTGTGATGATGAGTGTGATTTTGTTAAGTGGTTATATTCTGTCCTTACTAGTCTGAACATTGCTTTATTCCTTAATTCTTATTCCTTGGCCGTCTCCAAGATGGATGTGATTTTCCTTCACTCGTATTTCTACCTGGATGTCAGGGATATGGTCCAATCACCTACTGTACTGGGACTCTGACATTTCATATAAGGTTTGCCTGACATTTTTATTGGGTTGCTATAAGTCTTTATTGGAGCTTACTGATTCCTTGACCCTTTGTTTTCTGACCATCCCTTTTGCCAATCGATTCTGTACTGCATTTTCCTTGGTTCTGACGCGTATTTGTCGACTACTCTTCTACTGTCCATTCTTTGTCTCAATGTTTGCACATTGGCGCAGGAAGAAAACGTCCTTAAGTTGTCATGCTTAGGGTAGGTGGCAATTAGGTAGGGACAGATGGGTACTCATGCCATTTAAACCACCTTCCTTGCCCATGGATCTCACCACACACTGCTGGCAGGGGGGCCAAGTAATTTAAAATAATTGATTAAAAAGCACTTGATTTATTCATATTACTGACAAAGGATTTTCTGAAATTAACATAAAAATGACCATCCTGATGACAGGTTTCCTTTATATATAATTATTAGGAAGTACAATTTGTTACACAGAAAAATAAAAGTGAGTTTTTAAAAGTAGAGAGTGAAAAAAATGAATCTCAAATTCTCTGGAGACCCACCTCCAATGTCAATGGAATACAGGCGGTCCTCGACTTAAGAACACCCGACTTACATCCGACCCCTAGTATCAAACGGACCTCTGGATATTGGTAATTTATTGTACTTTAGTCCTAGGCTACAATGATCAGCTGTAACAGTTATCAAATGTGTCTGTTATGAAGCTTTAGTGTTAATATTGATTCTTATGACAACCCAACATTTTGAAAATCCAATTGTCACAGAGACCAAAAGGTTCTGGCTGGGGGTACAATGATAAAATATACAGTTCCGACTTACATACAAATTCAACTTAAGAACAAACCTACAGACCCTATCTTGTATGTAACCCGGGGACTGCCTGTATTGAGTCTACTCCCTTTCCCCATTATATATATATATATATATATATATATATATCTTTTTGGGGAGGGGGGTTATTGTTTTTATATGACATGCCTATTACTTTTTCAACATGTAACCTCCAATTTTTGCCTGTAAAAGATGTGGTCTTCCACTTGTGTGTATTTTCATATAGCGACAAGATGTACACGATGCTGAGCTATTTTTTTCAATAAACAAGTTTAACAAGAAAAGCAACCTCTGAAGACGATATTTGCTCACAGTCATACACGTGCGGATCCAGCATCACACTGGGCCACCCATGTAAGGTCTGTCTACAACTCATTAGTCTGTTTCAAGTATTTTCACCATTGTGTGATCTTTTGTAGGGTGCTACCTGTCAACAATATGTAATATAATGATCTATTTAACTCCTTCACACTCCATGATGTACCTGTACGTTATCGAGCTGTTAAGGATGTATGAAGCGTTTGCTACATATTGAAGCAAAAAGCCACTGCTTTTCATGGGTGTTAACCATGTGTCTGCTGCCAGCGGCAGCCTCGGGTTATAGAAAGAAAAAAAAAATGTTGAAATCACCTCCCTAAATAATAAACATGTAAGGTATTGCTGGTATATAAAAATATAATAACAGTTATTTACGCTGTTGGTCCCTGTAATGGACAATAGTGTCAAAACGCCCCTTTTTTGCCATTTTGCAACACATAAAAAAAATTAACAAAAAGCAAGCAAAAGGTCGTACAATTCTCAAAATGAAAACGTCATCTCAACTCGCAAAAAATGACACTGTACACAGCTCCATACCCTAAAGTATAAAAAAGAAGAGGGCAAAATGAAAAAAAAAAAATTTTTCAATGTTTTGATTTTTAAAAAAATCTATTAAAACAGAGTAAAACCTGTATGAATTTACTATGAATGTACCAAACAAAGTAGAGGTGTTATTTGGAGCATACCGTAAAAGTCGTAAAAACCTAAGCCACAACAAAATGGTGCAATTTGGTTTTTAAGGTGAGGAGTGAAAAATGTACGAAAAAAGGTCCTTAATCAAGAACATAAATATTCAGTTTTATATTTATGGCTGCAAACCCATTATTTTTGCACTGCACTACCATCTCCTTACACTATTACTTATTCTATGCTACTGCCCCTAACACATTACTATCACCTTACACTGCCATAGTGGTGACCACTGCATTTCTGGTATTAGAGGTGACATAGAACAAGGTAATCCCCCACACTGATATTCTATCCTTTCCTACCTTGTAGAAGTGGAAGAAGTTTCTGGCATGAGTTTCATGCAGACAGAGAACAGCGCACTTCCTACTTCTCCAGGACAGTGATGCGGGCAGGACAGCTAGCAGCCACACACATACTCACTGCACATGTGTCATCACTAAGAGCTACTTCCTAATTCCTAATGACGTCAGGATCATGTGACCAGTCCCTGGCATGGGAGAGGAATGTTTAGAATGAAGCGTGAGAAGGAGAAAGACCTGGGAGTGCAGGCTGTGTCAGAGACATAAATACAGGGGATGTCCAGTTTCAGGAAAGAAATGTTATTGTTAGGTTCAATCAAGTTTATATCAATTTTATAAATTTGTGTTTCTATGTGTCAGGAAAACTGAGATATTAACTGTTAAAATGGCGTTGGGAGTGACGTTTATATATAAAAATCGCACCTGATATTCTCACTTTAAACCTGAATATCTCCGGATACATGGCACCTAGAAACACAATTTTAGATTCATTTGAAAGAAGAGATTCTCCTCTTTTAGGGAGACCACTTTGCCATATATGTATACTAGTGGCATAACAACGGCCGTAGCACTTGAGGAATTATAATAATACCCCCAGAGCAGAAAGAAAATAAATACTCACCACTCATTGCTCATTTTTTGCCCCTTGAGCCACACTGGGCCTTCTTCAATGTTCCAGTGGCTGCTCTGCCCTGGGTCCTGATGCCGGTGCATTCTACTAGCATCAGGACCCAGAGCAGAGTGCTGCTGGGAGTGGTAAGATTTGTATAGATGACAAGTACTTAGCGTTCCTGAGCGTTTCACACTGAGGGCAACACTTTCACACTTGCTTTTTTACACACTTGTTCTGTGTGTGCTTTTGGCGTGCAGAACTTGCATTGCACTCTGACACATTGTAATCATTGTTTTTTTTTCAGACTTGCATTCTTTTTCGCGCACACACGCGTGTTTTGTTTAACGCAGATTTAAATCTCAGCATGCTCTTCTTTTGCAAGTTACGCATGTGAAAAAATGCACCAAGTCTATGGGATGCATCAAAAACGCATTGCACTTGGAGACACATGCAAGTCCAATGCAAGTACAATGCGGTTTCACGCATCAATTGCCATAGAAAGGATAGAGCTCAGTCCTGAGTCCATTTCACGCGTGTTATCTGCGCGTGAAAAATGCATTGAAAATGCGTGTGAAAAACTGAGACACTGAACAAACTCTGACTGAAAACTGATTGCACTCTAATGAAAAATGTCAGTTTTTCACTGACCAAACCCTGATCGCACCCTGATCAAACTCTGACGTGATCTGCAACGCAAGTGTGGAAGGGGCCGAAGGCCGGTGCCACACGCATATATATATCTCTCTCTCTCTCCTCTCCCTTATAATGGTTACCTTTTATTCTTTATGTATTATCTTGTTTTTTATACGCAGACTTAGTTTTGTGTAAAAACCTGCGAATGAAAGTTTTTTAAAAAGTGCGCAGGGATGGTGCAGGAACGCCAAGGGCCCACCCACTCCTGGGGCGACATGGGGTGCAGCTGCCATCACTGTGATAATACTCACAAATTCTGGTGAAGAAGCAGTGATAAATCTCTATTGTTCTCTATACTTTCATATATATTAATGTATATGCTTTTCCCATTGTTCATGTTCTTTCCTATTAGTGACTATTCCATGTGAGGACTGTCACTACACTGCAGCCACCCCTGGCCGTGCTGGAGTATTACACTGGCTCCAGCTTATCCCTGTCTCCCGCACTCACTAGCACATCCCTCCCGCTCTCTACAAGCCCTTGTTGCCTAGCACCACTACTGCTGTGCGCTGATTAGCCTCCCGGTGTCATGTGACCCGGAAGTAGTCCTGTGTGTGTTGTGAGCGGTTGGAGTCGCCGTGCTGCAGGGCTTGTGGTAACTTCATAGTGTACGTTGTGTGTATGATGTGACTGCTATTGGTGGGAACTTGTGTTTCATTTCTGAATCTCAATATAAGTTGGATTTTATTATGTGTATTTGTATGGAATGAATGAGAATTGTAAGCAAAGTTGTATCCATTTGTTTTGTTCTGATATATGGACATATATAGGTATATAATATATATATATATATATATATATATATAGTGCATGGAGCGTGGGCTGTCACTCCTCATCTCCACAATGGAATACAGCAGTAATAACCTTATATTGGACAGAGTGGGGGTGGTCTTGCACTCCTTATACCTGTGTATAATAGACTAGCGGTGGCTAACCTATGGAGACCCAGGCCATCAGCCAAGCACAGAGTTCACCAGCCAGGACTCATCCTAGGGGTACATTCAGACGGCCATCTGGGGGGGATGCATATACGTCCCCATAGACAGCAATGGCGGCGATGTGTTTGGCACCGTTCCGCGCCGTGGCCGTGCATCACTTTTCTCTATAGAGGGGTCACCTCCTCTCCAGCGCACAACAGGATGCCCGCCTGGCTTCAGCTGTGTGTACCCTAAATCTTCTTGCTGTCCCAGGCAACTTAAAAGAAGCTGTTCTCAGTGCAATTGTAAAGCAACACATGATTTGCTCTTTGGGACTGCAGGAAGAGTGAGATGGAAGGGGGGGGGGGAGAAAGGGTGGATTATTTTTGGAGGTCCTCCTGCTTGTTATGTGATTCATCCTGTACAGAGGGAGACTGGAGAGAATTAACAATGATAGTCTGAATTTGTCCTCCTTCTTTGCCTGTGTTGGTGTCCTAAGGAGGCTGATATGATTGAAAGTTGTGGAAGGGCTTTTTTTCCTGCATATATGGGCAAAGTACTACTACTCCTATGTTGTACCATGTATATGGACACAGCACAATATTACTACTAGCCTGTAGGTATGGGCACAGTACTACTACTATCCTGTATTTATAGGCACCACAAAGGTCTTCTTCCTTATGTAGCCATCATTAAAAATCCAGAAACAATAGCAAATTTGTTTCAGGAGTAAATACTTAGTCATGGCCAAATTTATTTCTTCACAGCCTCATTTAAAAATAAACCTGGATGAATGGGCATTCACACAAATCATAACGTCACTACCTCTGAAAATACTTACAGTAAACATCAGATGTATATGCATATAATAACATTTGAGAAACACAATTTAAAAAATTGCCATTAGATCTTTTCTTTAATTCCTAAAGGCATTTTGGCACTAAAAGTAATACTGCTCCTATCCTGTATATATGAGCACAGCACAGTACTACTACTCCTATGCTCTATATAGAGGCGAATAACATTACTAATTTTATCCTGTAAATATGGGCACATCACCGTACTACTCCTATCCTGCATATATGGGCACAACAAGCTACTACTTCTAACCTTTATATTTGGGCACAGCACCGTAATACTACTCCTATTCTGTACTGCACAGTACTGTTTTTCCATAGGACGTAAAAATGTTACTGTGATTATTGTTAAAGGGGCTGTCTTCTCCTTTATTTTATCTGCTAATATTAGGTTATGTCATAAATACGTGATAGATGTATTTTTGTGGTCTAATGACCCGCTGAATGTAGAGTGTTTCACACATTCATGGCCAATTTCCATTTAGGTCTGTAGGAGGCTGCTTTTCTTTTTTTTTGTAGGGAGACTGGCTGTGCGGGGAAAAGGTGCATGCTGAAAATTTCCGGTTCACAAGACCTGTCTTTACGCTGTGTCTAAGCGAACTCCTTGTGCAACCACAAATTATCCTCCTCCTGAGTGTCCCCAATGCTATATAATGCCCATTTTTCACAAAATGACCAACTGTAGGCAGCCTCCCCTGATTCCCCCCCATAATATATATATATATCTATATATATATCACTCCCTTTATGCCTCCGTTCTCAGTAAACCTCTCTGCAGGTTTAAAAACGAAAAAATATACCTTTTTCTTATCCCTCCTGACAAATTGCAGCTGTCTCTTGCTGTAAAGCACCCAGTGCCGACAACGGAGTGATGTCGGCACTGCCAGCATTTGGTGATGTCTACGTCCAGTGTGATGCAGCGCATAGTAGCAGGACAGAGTTCTTGTGACAGCCGCTGGCCCAGGTTTTCCAGTGGTCCTGGGACCAGTTGTATCTGCTCCGACTGCAATCGTTGCACCTCTGTATCTGTTCACTTGAAATCGTAGAATGCCTCCATTGACTTCTACTCCTTCTCATGCCTCCATTGAGGCATGCAGTGATTTCATGTGATCAGATACGTACATAAGGTAGATGTTAATGTTTCTGGGTAAAGGACCTTAGATTACATGACCCTGGTCATTTGATATAAAGTGCTCAATGATGTAACAGAACTTTTGCTGTCAATGTTCCAGCAAGGTACTGTGTAAAACATTTGACACAGTATATTTTTTACCTCGGAGCTTTATATGTCTGAAGTTGAATATTGGCAGATGGTCCACAAGTACTAGTTTCATACAGCAGCATGTAGTAGCAGTGAGACCAGTCAATCAGGAGCAAGGAGGAAGGGCCCAGTGGCGTAAATGCATTAATGACTGCCCTCATTTATCTGCTCATCCTGGTTCCTAGGGGATAGAATTGTTTCAGCCATGTTCAAGAACGCCTGCATTCTTCTCATAATAACTTTATAAAAATATGTGATTGAGCCGAATATATGCACACCCTTATTTTTCATTATACTTGGGGGTGCACAGTCCCTCCTCCTTCTTCCACGCATGATTGTCTTCCTCCAGCAAGGCAGGACTGAAGGGACCAATCATATTAAGCCCCCTTCCACACTTGCGTTGCAGATCACGTCAGAGTCTGATCAGGGTGCGATCAGTGTTTGGTCAGTGAAAAACGCACATTTTGCATCAGAGTGCAGTCAGTTTTCAGTCAGAGTTTGTTCAGTGTCTCAGTTTTTCACGCTCGTTTTCAATGCAATTTCAATGCGTTTTTTACGCGCAGAAAATGCGCGTGAAATGGATTCAGGACTGAGCTCTATCTTTTCTATGGCAATTGATGCGTGAAAAACGCATTGCACGTGCATTGTACTTGCAAGTGTCTCAGAGTGCAATGCGTTTTTCATGCATCTCCATAGACTTGTGTGGTGCGTTTTTCATGCGCGTGACTTGCAAAAGTAGAGCATGTCGAGATCTAAACACACGTTAAAAAAAACGCGCGTGTGTGCGTGAAAAAAATGCAAGTATGAAAAGACCCATAGATTACAATGGGTCAGAGTGCAATGCAAGTTCTCCACGTCAAAAAGCCGACGCAGAGACAACGCAAGTGTGAAAGGGGCCTAAGAGAATAGGGCGTGCATATATTAAAAGATGGATAAGTGTGTGGAAACTCCAATCTAATCAGCATATGAAAAATTGATATAAAAGCATAGAAAGCAAACATAATAATTTGAGCAGATCTGCAGTGTATGATGCGACTCGCAGCACTCTAATTACTCAGAAATGCAATGAGGGATCAGCTAATGTGAGCTAGTCCAGGCACCTGAACTGGGTCAAAACATAATGTGACAGATATATCACTCATACTTTGTGGGAGGCAAAACTCCCGTTCTGACGTTACGACACAGTGCCCCCCCGGGAAAGAGATTGGGCGGTGCAATAAATAGAAGAAACAAATGCCTAATTTGATAACTTGTCAACACCGTGTTAGTGATTAACGCTGTTTAATATGTTATGCTATTTGTTTTCCTTGAAGCAAGTTGTTATCTTTTCTCATAATGCCATTCTTTTGGAAGGAGTGTTATGCACACCGAAAAGCATACTCCATGTCGTATATGTGCAATGGACATACTGTGAATTTAAGACAATATGTTTATGTATTATTGTTTACAGCATATGACTACAATTGTAACGTAGAAAATGTATATCACTATGTATGGCTGATTTGTTATAAAAACTGTTAAAAAAAAAAAAAAAATGGCGACGAGGCACTCTGGTGGCAAAGCCGGAGCCCCCTCCGCCTCATTCACTGTACATATTTTCATTAAGTTATTTTAGAAGAATGACGACATTCCTGAACATGACACAAACAATTCCATCCTCTTAGGAAACAGAACGAGCAGGTATTAGGGCAGTCTCCATCAATAAATCTGATGGTAGATGTCCTTTAATATCATTGGACTTGCCTCAGGTTAGTTGCATATAACTTACAAAACTGATTTTGTAACATGGAAAGGACCATTTAGGTAAAAGGGCAATGCTTTTTAATCATAGTTTTTTATGTAGTTTTTATTTTGGGTGGGTTAATTTAAATGTTAGGTTCTCTTGAAGTGGCCCCCCCACATATAATAATGCCCTTTCCTGTCACACCCACTCATTTATAATGCCTTCCTATAAAGCCTCCCATCTTAAGCTGCCTTCCTGTAATGCCCCCTGTTCTCTAGCTGTCTCCCTGTAATGCCCCCTGTTCTCTAGCTGTCTCCCTGCAATGCCCCCTGTTCTCTAGCTGTTTCCCTGTAATGCCCCCTGTTCTCTAGCTGTCTCCCTGTAATGCCCCCTGTTCTCTAGCTGTCTCCCTGTAATGCCCCCTGTTCTCTAGCGCTCTCCCTGTGATGCCCCCTGTTCTCTAGCGCTCTCCCTGCGATTGCCCGTCCTATATCTGCTCCTGCGCCCCTGTTCTGATCTGTGTCCCCTCGTAATGCCCCCTGTTCTGCTCTAGCCCTCTCCCTGCGATGCCCCCTGTTCTGCTCTAGCTGCTCTCCCTGCGATGCCCCTGTTGCTCTAGCTGTCCTCCTGTCTGATGCCCCCTGTTCCTCTAGCTGCCTCCCGATGCCCTGTTTGCTCTAGCTGTCTCCCTGTTGCCCCCTGTTCGCTCTAGCTGTCTCCCTCGTAATGCCCCCTGTTCTCTAGCTGCTCCCTGAATGCCCCCTGTTCTCTAGCTGTCTCCTGAATGCCCCCTGTTTCTCTAGCTGCCTCCCTCGTATGCCCCCTGTTTCTCAGCTGTCTCCCTGTAATGCCCCCTGTTCTCCTAGCTGCTCCCTGATGCCCCCTGTTCTCTAGCTGCTCCCTGTATGCCCCCTGTTTCTCTAGCTGTCTCCCTGGATGCCCCCTGTTTCTATAGCTGCTCCCTATTGCCCCCTGTTGCTCTAGCTGTCCTGCATGCCCCTGTTCTCTAGCTGCCTCCCTGCGATGCCCCAGTTCTCTAAGCTGCTCTCCTGCTTGCCCCCTGTTTCTCTAGCTGTCTCCCTGCATGCCCCTGTCTTCTAGCTGCTCCCTGCATGCCCCTGTCTGCTCTAGCTGCCTCCCTGCGATGCCCCCCGTTCTGCTCTAGCTGCCTCCCTGCGATGCCCCTGTTTGCTTAGTGCTCCTGCGATGGCCCCTGTTTCTCTAGCTGTCCTCCTGCGATGCCCCCTGTTCGCTCTAGATGCCTCCCTGCGATGCCCCCTGTCTGCTCTAGGCCTCCTGCGATGGCCTCCCCCTGTTCGGCTGCTAGCTGTGCCTCCCTGCGATGCCCCTGCGTCTGTCGTCTAGCTGCCTCCCTGCGATGCCCCCGTTCTGCCTAGCTCCTCCTGCGATGCCCTGTTCTCGCTAGCTGCCTCCTGCATGCCCCCTGTTCTCTTAGTGCTCCCTGCGATGACCCTCTCACCTGTTCTGAAGCTCTAGCTGCTCTCCTGCGTATGACCCCGTTCTGCCTAGCTGCCTCCATGTAAGATGCCCCCTGTTTCTGCTAGTAGACTCTCCCTGGAATGCCCCTGTCTCTGCGTCTCCGTCTGCCCCTCCCTAGCGATGATCCTGTTAGCCGTCTCTAGCTGTCTCCCGTGCCCCTGCCTGGTCTATATGCCCCCTGTTCTCAGCCAGCTCTGCCTGCATGCCCCGATCTAGCTGTCTCCTGCATGCCCGTTTCTAGCCTCCTGCAATGCCCCCTGTTTACTGTCGCCGCTGCTCCCTCATGCCCCCCGTCTGCTCCATGCATAGCGCCGGTCTCCTCGATGCCTGCCTCCCTCGCGAGCACCGTTCTGCTCAGATGCCTCTCGCGATTGCCCCCTTTTGCTTGCCCAGCTGCCTCCCCTGCGATTGCCCCTGTTCTGCCTTAGCTGCTCCCTGCGATGCCCCCTGTTCGGCGTAGCTGCCCTCCATGCGATTGCCCCCCGTGTCTGCCTAGATGCCTCCCTGCTGATGCCCCCCGTTCTTCGCTATCTGCCTGGTCCAGTAGCCTAATGACAGGCAAACTTCTGATGTTTAAAAGTTAAGGAAATAAGATTACAAAGTAACATCAAAAAATTGTATGGAAACTGTGTTTGTCGCTTTCCAAAAGATTGAAAGTGATGACCTAATGTTAATCTCTCATGTACCCCTGTAGGCATTCAATAAATTCTAGCACAGGAACACCACAACTGGGTCAGTAACCCGTTTTAAGGCAACAGAGTACTGTTGTATTATTTTATAGCTTTTCCTAATTTTGTAACCTCTTGAACACCCACCTCCCCCCCTTTTAAAAGAATGTACTGTAAATTCTATCGAAGGACACCTGTCAGCTAAATAAGACAGGCTAGCTTCACATATTAATAAAGACATGTCCGATTTCTTTAGCTGCCAGGTGCAGTGGCAGATTAACTGTCCCGTTGGCCATGGGATGTTCACACGACTAGGGGCCCGCTCGCGCTTAAAAGCCGCTCGCACCCCCCCACTACCAAATGTCACGGCAGAGCACCCACCTTTACTAGAAATGTCCCACGCACAGAGAGCCCCCCCCCCCACCTTTACAGAAATGTCCACAGCAGAGCCCCCCCCCCCCACCTTTACAGAAATGGCCACAGCAGAGCCCCCCCCCACACCTTACACAATGTCACAGCAGAGCCCCCCCACACCTACAGAAAGTCCACAGCAGAGCACCCCCACCCTTTACAAAGTCCACAGCATAGCCACCCCCACATTACAACATGTCCACAGCAGCCCCACTTACGAAATGTCCAAGCAGAGCCACCCACCCCTTTACAGAAATGTCCACGGCAGAGCCACCCCCACCCCTTTACAGAAATGTCCACGGCAGAGCCACCCCCACCCCTTTACAGAAATGTCCACGGCAAGACACCTTACAAAGCAAGCAAAAACTCCCCCCCCCCCCCCTGAGCCTTTTACTGAATTGCGGGCTTCCACCCAGACAGCTGGAAACATTAGAAACATGTCCCGCAGTTGCCCTGTCAGCTGTAGATGGGGCATCACTGCATTAGTAAGTGCATTCTGTAATCCGGAGCTTTTTGTGAGAGGCGATTTATGCGGAGGCTCTCAGGTAGAACCTGCATGTGGGTGCACTCTGGCTTAGGCCGCATTCACACAACCATTGTGGGAAGGTATGCTTGTGCGGCTAGGTATATGTCCCCATAGACAACTATGGCTCCCCCTAGTGGTACGGTGATGTACTGTACACCGGAAAGGATAGAGCATGCTCTAGCTTTCTCCGCGTTTTTACGGCCATACGACGCTGTTTTGTATGGCAGGATCCTCTCTTCTTTTAGCTTCTTTAGCCGTCAATGAACCCTGGAACCCCCTCAGTCTTCTTTGCATAATTTTGTAAAACTTTTTTGTGTAAAAACAATGGCTAAAGAAACTGAGAGAGGGTCCTTCCATAGGGGGCACACACCTGTGTGTAAGTGTGCTTAGTTTACAGTCCTTTGTCCTGGTGTAGATGTCCTATAAAGGACACACATGCACCATTGATTCATTTAGTTATACCTTGTGTCAGGCCTGAAGGGAGGAGCAGGACTCTACGTTATAGAGATGCAATTAAAATGAGTCAAGCTCCTCAGTTCAGGCCCTGCCACATGGATTTGTTAACGACATTATAATAGGCCCTTCCACACTAGCGAGTGTGATGCGCTGAAAACTTTGGCATCACACCGCACGCAAGCTGCCGGGAACGCAGGCCGACCACTGCACAGCGGGAGGTGAACTCAGATGCAGTCATCCCGCGGTGCCGGGTCGGGCAGGTGCGTTCCCGCAGCTTGCGTTGCGAGTGTGATGCGAGTTCTGCAGCCACACTCGCTAGGTTGGACGGGCCTTAGCTTTGAATGGAGGTTCCTTTCATTGGGACGCTGTTGAGTCTGATTTCTACAGGAAAACTCTTGATTAACTGATACCCGGTTGGTAGTTGTGCCCGTGCGTATGATGGTGTCTGGACCATGGCAATATTATATTAACGGGAACCTGTCACCAGGAGAACCATTTTTGCACTCGCCCAGTCCCACAGAGCATAGTACATACACTGCCAAAGTGTTTGGTATGTAAAAATAATTGGGTTTTGACAGAAAAAAAAAGTTTAGATTGTAACATGTGCATTGTGCTGTGTGACTAGGCAAGTTGCCTCTTGGGAGGGTCTGGAAAGGAGAAGATGCCCCCCACCCTTGGGGTAACAGCTTCACATGGACACCTTTTAAAACATTTGAAACCACACACCAATCACTGGGCTTAGCGACGCCCCTGCTCTATACAGCCAAGCCAGAGTGGGGAGTTTTTCATATATTTGAAAGGTCTCATGTTTCCCAGGGTGGGGGGAAACTGCTCCTTCTCCAGGACCCTCCCAAATGGCAAACTACTTGCCAGTCACACAGAGAGGCTAATGAAGGTACAATATAACATACTTTTTTCTGTAAAACCAATTTTTTTATAACAAAAACCACTTTGGAGGTTATGTGATATGCTCTGTGGGGACTGGGGGAGTGCTAAAAATGGGTCTCCTGGTGACAGGTTCCCTTTAAGTACAGCTGCTTATGTTGCCATCATGCGCCCGCGCTCTGAGGGAAATACTCTAAGCATCACCTGCTAGAGGTGAGGGGGCTCGGCCTGTCTCCACAAATACTTTTATTCTCCTAATTGTATCCTTATATAAATAGAAATGTCATGGAAATGCTCTGTAAATATTAATGTGTAGCGGAAGCAAAGCTAGTGAGCATATAATAATACTGAATGTGACAAATTTGGTTGAGGCTATAATTAGAGATTGTTGTGAGCTGTTATTATATTGCCTTGAGCGGCAACAGTTTCTTGAAGAAGAAGGCGAGACAGTAATAGGGTTTTATTTGCTAACGCGTTACCAGCCAGTCTAATATTGGAAATATGCTGTGCTCTTTTTATTCATAATCGATCCAGCATTTGGGGTCGTCGTTTAAGTAATGAACCGTCATTATTCTCATTGAATCATTTTATTTTTTCATAGCTGTTGTAAGACATGTTATTTCTGAATTATTTACAAGTTAATTACATTGGAAGTGCTTTGTGTTTTTAGGAGCGGTGAAATGGCAAGCGTGGGGGCTGATTCCCGCCGAGATCACGGTGAGTAACTGATTGCACATATTCTAGAACATTATAAGTGGATGAAGGTCAGCGGTCTTCTGTGTCTTTGGTACAACACTTTACAACCATATTCCTACAGATTATTTTTCATGTTGGATATTTGCACATATTTTGTGCTGAAATATGCATTAAAGTCGCCTCTTGTTGATTTTTATATGAATCCATGCTCCAATTTTGATAGTGTGGTTTCTTTCTGTGCAGATCTGAAATAGGTGTCCTTCCATGGCATTTTACCATGTTCAAGGAAATCTACCACCTGGATGCAGTATTATACAGCAAACACACTTATAGTCTTCTGTGTGTCCTCTGAAATATGACCTGTTCTTCATTTATCTTCTACTGGCCTAGTTTTGGAGAAAATTGTCTTTTAAAATATTGCAAATGAGCCTCAGGGGCTCCTATGTAAATCACTACTGCCCGACTCCTCCCTCCCCAGCCAGAGAGTTGGTGACACCTGCCAGCCCCGTTAAGTATACAGCCAGCCTGCCAGCCCCGTTAAGTATACAGCCAGCCTGCCAGCCCGCATAAAAAAATATACTTGCATACATACTCACCTTCCATTGTCCTCTTCTGTCTTCTTTCCTCTGTAACAGCCGGCATAGGCGCGGCCATGTTATCTGTCAGTCGGCGCATACTATGACGTCACCAGTGGCTGCATCATAGTATGCGCCGGCTGGCTGATCGCATGGCCGGCTGTTACAGCGATAGAAGACAGAAGAGGACCAGTGACAAGGATCCGGAAGACAGAAGAGGACCAGTGACAAGGATCCGGAAGCCAGAAAGTGAGTATGTATGTTTTTTTTTTCTCTTGTTGACTTGTGTATAAGCCGAAGTAAAATTTTTCAGCATTTTTTGTCCTATACACAAGTATATACGGTACCAATCTCCCCCATGCACTCCATCTTAGGGTGCTGTCTCAAGTTAGCACCTTGATTCCGTTGAGAGCCAGTCAGTGAAGCAGAGGTCTGCGTAGTTTCATGTAGGGGGATGGGGACAGAACTGTGGTAAGGCGGCTACAAAATTCCCTTAATCAGGGGCGATGTGGGGCATGTCTTCAACCACTCGGGAAGGCGGGACAGAGTTAAAAAACCGGGACTGTTCCACTGTATCCGTGACGGTTAGGAGCTATAAGATAGCTATAAAATAGACTCCTAAATAAAAAAGATAATCATTGTATCAACAAAAGACAATATTTGATATTACAATTTATCTCCTCCACCCTGCACAGAGCATGTTTTGAAAGTTTTGCCATAGAACTCAACGGTCTAAAAATCAGGAGCAGTCTCTGGCATTTTCTGGCAGACTCTAATACAGAGAGGCTAGTGGTAAACGGAGGAACTGTGGAGGATCAGGAATGAGGACAACCTGTCTAACAGTCCTTTTCTTCCTCTATAGGGAACCTCTCAGGGGGGGTCACTTAATCTACTTGATATAGTGCTGTCTTATGCAGGCAGTCGCTTTCATTGCATGATGACATGACACATATTTCATTTTTTCTATGTCATGCTTTGTTTACTTGATAAATGGGCTAATAAAAGCCTATGATTATTATTGTGGATATTAATCTGACTCTCATTACCCTAAATCACATACAATAAAAGTCTTTGACATTTTAAAGCACCCATTTAAGGCATGGTTAATGAGTTTCCGTCTGTCACCTTGCACATCTGCTGTGCTCCCCAAAGTGTGTGCTTGTTAGTAGAGATGTTTACGAGCTTCAGCTCCTGCAATCCTCAGGTGAATAAGTCATTTCTAGAGATCTGTGTGTGCTGTGTCTCATTTGTACTGAGAATGGGAGGTCTTGGACATGAGATTTTGATATATTTACTTTGCTTTCGTCTGAAACTATTATTTTTTTTAAGTATTTTTGATTTTCCCAATTTTATAACTACATTGGAAATTAACCAAGACAATAATTCTGATACTATAGTCCAGCATATTGTGACATTCAAATATCAGTAACTTGCATGGGAACATCAGACATAATAAACCCACTGGGGTTTGACAGCATAAACACCAGAGATACCATAGTCTGACCATAACAACCAACCACACCAACAGACCTACACACAAGACAAACAACTTCACCCCCTCTACAATAGCCTCGTCCCAACACTACACAGAAATCAGAGATGTCTACTTTCTGTTGCATATTAAGTTTATCAGCTGCCGAAAAAAGCCGACCACTGGGGCGCTGAGTTTTATATTTCCCCCAACTTATATATATATATTCTTATATATGGACTGATTTGGCTTGTTCTTTGCAATGCTGTGTAGTTTATGTGCAATATATAAATAAAGGAATTATTATTTGAATAAATTTCCCATAAATGTAGTCATTTGGTCCCTTAGAAATGAAATAGCTGTCCTTAGATACGACCACCCCTGCATCCTGGCAGCAGTGGCCAGAGATGCGTTATTGAGGCGCCCAACCACATTGATTTGGTGTTCATTGCTACAAGACAACTGTGGGACATACAGTAACTACCGGCCATCAGTTATATGCAAAAACTATTTGTTCCTTTGCACAATCACTCCAGAGACGGTGGTCATGTCCAAATGTAGCTCTCTTTAGTTTTTAAGGGAGTATATTACTACATTTTATGGGAAATTATCTTAATGAAGGTAAATAATTTTTTATTAACATCCAGTTGAAGAAATGTATATGTGTATATGGCAGAGGAATTAAATTAAAGGGAACCTACCACCACATATCTACCTATAAAGGTAGATTGGGTGGTAGGTGGATCTATAGGATGTGAGGATAGCCCTTTTAGGGGGTAATCCTCACATCCTCGCAATCTTTTGCTAACTTTCATTCAGTAAATATGTAAATTTTGTAAAGCGGCTACTGGGGCGTGGAGTAGCTGGAGCTGAGGCTACATGGCGTGGTATATATATATATATATATATATATATATTAATATGTATGTATGTATATTAATATGTATGTCATGTTATGTGTAGCACACAATTAACACAGTAAATTTAACAGAAAGATGTGCCAGAGGCTGTGGGGGTTGGTGATCCCCCAGAACTCTTCTGGATCATTAGCATAACTTTAATAGTTTATTTTAGAAGGAAGGAGACCATGGATAACCAATATAAGAAGATTACCACAGTCTCATATATATGAGTAAGTGCCCCCTGGTTCACCATGCTTAATTTTGATGGTAGATTTCCTTTAAACAGAATGCATTTTTTTTTATATTTAAGAAAGGGTTAAAGGTGTAACCCACTGTGAAGAGAGGATAACTTGCTTATTGGTGGGGGTGCATTGTACCCAAAATTAATGTGGCAGATTGAGCATGGATGCCTCCTCTTCCTTGGAAGTAGCGGAGTACTGTGGTTAATTTGTCAGTACTATATAGATAAATAGAGCAACAGGGCTCATGTGGGACTATGGTGATAACTCATAAAAAGTTATGGCTATTGAAATGTAAGGGTGAAAAAAATCCCACAAAAAAATATTTCTGTATACCTGTATATAGGTCCAAAGCAGAGACTGGTCATTAAAGCGGTCAGTTATACAGAAAACCACGTTTGTTTGGGTATTATACATGTGCTTACATTACTTTTTCAAAAAAAGTGCCCATTGACACAATTTGTGTCTACAGCCTGCAGCCCTATGGTAAGGGATGTCATGCAGTGTCCCAGGAGAAGATATAGCAATACTGTATACTGCTGCTTATTATTGCACACAAGCGCTGATGACTTGGCATATAGTGGTACAATCTTAACCACATTTTATTCTTGCACACTCTTTTTATTCATAAATCTTCTGTTTTGATAAAATATTTATCTTTTATTTCTAGAGCAAAAGTCAAGAGAACCGTTAAAGCCGTATGAAGAAAAGATGTTTTCTGATGAAGAGGTACTACAATTATAACATTGGTATCAATGTTAATGGGTTATGGATTGGGTCAATATCTCTTTACTCCGTTTCAGTTTTTTTCATCTTTGTCATCCTTTTTTTTTATATATGTGTCATATGTTGTCAACAATGCATAGACTTCAATCCCATTCCTCCTCATTGAGAAAAATACAATTCCGCTATAGTTGTTTTGAATTGCTAACGTTATTAATATTAAAGGGGTTGTGTCACCATAGCAAATGGCTGTAATTGGGTCCAATGCATTGTGACAAGTACTTTCACCATTTACACTTATTACAAAATCTGCAGGCTTACTGAGATAACTCCTTTTGTCCTGGTTGCTGGCGCCCTCTAGTGGTAGCTGTGTCCCGTCCTGAGCAACAGCTGATCTGGCCGAGTCTGCGCACAAACATTCCACCAGCTACTCTGCACTATAGATCACTCCACACTGAGAGATCACCTGACACAACGCAGCCAATAGGAAGTGAGACATGGGGCAGAGAGCTCAGCCGTCTACACCAGTGAATGAGGTGATTTCCACTGCTCCACAGTTGCTTCCAGCAGCAGATACAAGGTAACTGCAGACATACATGACTATCTGCTGCCCAGAGGAGTCCCCCATAACATGGATCATAGCAATGTAGCAGCCCTCTCCTCCCTCCACCATTAGTCAGGTCACACAGGAGGCTGCAGAGATAACACAAGTAACAGGCTGAGCTCTGACCTCTCCTGATGCATCTCCTGTACTCTCCACCATTCACTGTCCCTCCATACTACCCTGCTGTCCTGCAGTCCTCCTCCTGTACTCTTCTCCATTCACTGTCCCTCCATGTTACACTGCTGTCCTCCCCCTCTACTCTACACCATTCACTGTCCCTCCATGTTACACTGCTGCCCTGCAGTCCTCCTCCTGTACTCTCCTCCATTCACTGTCCCTCCATGTTACACTGCTGCCCTGCAGTCCTCCTCCTGTACTCTACACCATTCACTGTCCCTCCATGTTACCTTGCTCTCCTGCAAAGGGGCCCCTGTCCCTGACTAGCAGGAAAGTAGCTAAAGATCATTAACATGTGAGAAGCTGTCACCTATTTATCTATGCATCCATGCATGTCAGCCTGACCGACCATGATGCTGTGAGAATACATAGTACATGTGTACTATGTGCAGTGACCTGTGTAGTGTGCAGGGGGCGCCAGATTCAGGATGTTTGGCGCACGTTCTTCATGCATCTGGTGCCCCATGCACTGCTTTGACAGACTGCACCAACTTTTTTTGGTGTACTTTTAACATGGGGCGTATGACACATTTCTATTGGACTTCTATTGGATCAGTAATGCAGGGACTATTTGAGCACAGCAGGTGGAAGGAGACTCTGAAGGCTGAGCGCTCTGTAGCACTGAGTTGTGCAATAACTGCCGCTGTCAGTGCTGTGCATGTGCCCGGCCCCTCCCACATCTGCTTCTGTGTGGAGCAGAATAGAGGCTGAACAAGCATCATAGTAACAAATAGAAAGGTATCTTTAATTCCAGGTAACCATTACAAATAGATTTTTGAAATATTTTAACCTCTTTGACAGCTTTTTGCAGTCAATTGTTTCGTGGCATAACCCCTTTAAATGTTAGAGGGGCGAGGACTGGTTGAGCATGTGAGTGAACGTGAGTGAGAGCTCCCGCCATCCATCCTGCCAATCCCATCATCTTGCCAGTACTATCGCACAGTGTTTGCTGTAAGTCTTGAGGATGTCTCCCCGGGATCTCTACTGCCTGCTGTCTCCTTCCTTCCAGACGCACTGCTTCCATTTTTGGCCCTGCTCCTCACATTTACAGTCCAGAAGCATTTACTTCAGACCTCTGTGTCTGGCATGATGACGAACAAACAGAAAGGCCCTAAGGGGTCACAAGAGTCTCACAAGTGGCCTGAAGGAATGAATTTCAGAGGAAAGTTCCTCTCGGGCTAGAAGCATGCGCTCATAACTCATCACAACCGTCAGCTTTGTTCTTAGATGTGGGACTCCAGCTAGACAATTTTGAGGCAACCCCCTCTCAGCCTGATGCTCCATATAGTGGGGGCACACACCAGCATGTAAATATGGTTGGTTTACTATCCTTCATCCTGGTGGTAGATTTCCTTTTAATTTAAATTGGTAACTATTTCATTATTCTGTATTTACTTTATTTTTCTTTCCTTGCCTCAAATGTAATTTTTGCAATACATACATTTTATAATGTAGCATCAAGTAATTTATTTTATTTTCAATCCTTTTATGTATTTTTAGACTCGAGGTAATTTGAGGAATTTTGAGGCTGCCTCATTCCATCTAGCAGAGAAAAGGTAAGGTTTGGTTTTTATAGGATGCTAGAATTGATCGCTACTAGATTGTTAGAGGTCAGGAAATTCTATTGTACACAACACGGTACTGCAGCCTTGAGTTGAAGATAAACATTTGGAAAACCTGGTGTATACTAGAATTTTTTTATATGAAGGATGGATATATAAAAATCAAAAAATTGACAAAATGAACCAGCACTGTTATCATAGCTTACACTGAAATCTGTTACATATAACTTCTACCTGTATGTCAAGCAAATTGTTTTCTTCCTCTAGAAATGCAGATTTTCTAACTGGAGAATTTGACAAATACAGCGAGGAAATGAGTAACCAACTTCATTTGTATCAGGTATCTGTCTATCTATCCATATCTCCATTTATTTAACCCATCTGTATTTCTGCCTACATGTAAAAGAACACCAATGTGAAGCTTTTATTGGTTTTTATTCAATTCATATTTTAAATATAATTTATATTATTTTTTTTAATAAAGGCTGAAATGGCTGAAATGAGGTTAAAGCTAGAAAACATAGTGAAAGAAAATGAGACGTAAGTTACCCATCTCTGTTTATTAATCGGTCCTGCTCTCACTGCTGCATATGGTTTCTTCCATCTTCATTGATTGCTTTACTAATATTTACTATATCTGCAACATAACATTTTATGTTTTAGAATTGTATTAAAAATTAGCTTGGCCAGGTTTTTTTTTTCTTTTTTTAACATTGGGGGAAACCTAGAGGAAAATTCTCTAAATTTTAATTGAGATAAATGTGTGCTGCACTTTATCTACATGCTCAGGAGTGAAGCTCCTCTGCTACCGATCACAGGAAAAAGGCACTGGGAATGAAGGCCCACATTTATCTCATGCACTGCTAGAGGGACCAGGAAAACAGGACTGAGGAAAATTAAACTGTATGGACAATACAGTGACATAACATGTGTCAACAGCCATAATTTCTCTAATTCTGTTATGGAAGACTATGTAATGCAGTAACATAACCACTTTAGTGATGAAGCAGTATTGTGCTATTCGATCCTTACTCTTTACTACGTACAAAATTACTATTCTGTAATGGAATATGTGAGATCTGGTTCAATAGTGGAACACTGAACAGTGCCCTAATCAATGCAATTCAATAAAGTATGAAGTGTAAAGTATGCCCAATATAAGTAATAAACCCGTAGTAACCTAGCCCCAGTCTCCAGCTGCTGTCGTTGTAGGTCCCCCCCCCACCTCTTTCATAGGGAGGGGGTATCACTAGGAGACGTATCCCACTGTATAAGCATACAGTGGAATAGATCTGTGTCCTATGTTGTTAGGACACATTGGGAATCCGCACGATGTTTCCTTATAACATATTACAAAAACAAGGTGTAAACCTAGCCTTTTCTTCCATCTCCTGTTATAATTTTTTTTTTCCACAAATCTACAGCTGTTGTTAAGTTGGGTAACTTTGCCTAGTATTTTAGTTATCAATAAGCAGCTATATTATCAGTGTAGCCAATCAGAGCATCAGTCGGTGGTTTTTATCTCCTCACTCTGTCATGGTTATTACTAAAAATCTGCATCTTATTTATACAAAAGAAAAAAAAGGGCTCCTCGCACTTAAGGGGAGGGGAAGAACATGTCATAGATTCTCTCTTTCTTGGGCTTCATGCAAACTAACGTATGCTATGGCCTGGGCGGGCATACAGCTGGGTGCAGGTGAATAGAGGGGTGAGCAATCCTCACCCCTCCCCTCTCCATTGAAAGCCAGGGGGCCACCACTATAGTACAGCAAAATATAGGACATGGCCTACATTTTGCAGTGCAGCCGCCCGGCTCATTTACGGTGCCATGAAACAGGATGTGCACACCTCGCCATGACCAGATGCGAAAGACTTCTATGGGGGACGTGATCTTGCACCATAGACTCCTCCTCTCTCTTCAGCTCCTCCCTCCCATCCCCTGTTTTCAAGTTGCTTTATCTGCTTTGCTGGGAAGCTGTTAAAATTTAATAAAGGCATAAAACGGAATATTAATAAATATTTATAGTTATTATAAACTTTGTGTAACTTCGCTGCTCGTTTTTTATCCTTATTGTATGCTGTGAAGCGGCTCTTTCCACATGATGACAATTATCTGGCGTGTCACTGTATAAGCACTGTATGTGAAGGCCATGCAAATATTTTCTATTTTAAATTCTTATTGGAGCTGCTGTGCTTCAGAGAACAGAAGGTTTCAAGGGAAGTGAGGACAGGAGTTGTAGGTCAAAGATAGGAAGGAGCGCAAAACAAAAGTGGAAAAGGAAGGAAGGGAGAGAGGAAGGTGCAGTGAGATATCCTCGGGTTAATAAAGTATATGAAGGTCAGAGGTATGGTTAACTTAATGGGTTGTGATTACCATAACACTATTTGTGCTTAATGCATTTTTCTGGTCAGACCCTGCTGTCTCAGATGGAAATGATCATCAAATGCTACTGTTTGTGTGTGTTTCAAACATACGGAAGGAAAAGATGGATTTCCCATTTCTAGGGCACAATTCCAAATTGAATAAAAAGACTGCATATTTGCAGAATGGTTTAATTTTTTTTCAGGGTTTCCTTTTAGTTGATAACAAATGAATGAACCAGTGGAATAAAAAGTAAATAAAAATAGTTAAAAGGTTTGATAAAGTGTCTGCAGGTATATACTCCAATTTCAAGTGCACCGGTCTTGTATGATAGCGCCCTTCCACTCCGGCCTTTGTTTGTAAGTAGAGGGTTAGCGGTTAAATAGTGTTGACAGTAGTGCACCCACTACAGAAGTAGTTTTACGCTGTAGTGGGTGCATGCTATCAACATGTCATCATGGCTGTTCCTCTGTATACAAATGTCACATTGACATGCACCCACTGCAGCTTCGTCTCTTACTGCAACCACTGCAGAAGCAGGGTCTCCCAACATTGTGATTTCTTTTTTTCTTAAATTTGATTAAAATTGCATGTCCAATCAAATAGAATGTTTTAGTCCAAAGCCCACTTCATGTTTGAAACGTTCTTCTATGTGTTTAATCACACTGTTTTAATCAAATTCAATAAAACATGAAGTTTTTAAATCACTGCATCACTCTTCGTTTTGTATGGAATTACCTCCTGCAATCCAAGCGTGTCCCTCCCCCAGTACAATGCTGTCCAGGTGGATCACAATACACAGACAGGGTAAGCAGTGTTGGGTTACCTAATTTTTTTGCTTGCAGTGAATAGGTGGCTGTGAATAGTCACCGCTGAGCCTCTGTATACAAACAGAGGCTGGCATTGACCCCTGGAGACCTGCATAAAAAATCCCAATCCCCGACATCCCCTGTAAATGGTATATTTACACGTTTTTAAATCATTCAAAGAATGTGTTTTAACCTTGCAGCTTAAGAATTTTATGTATATGTTATATTTTAACCTTTTATTTCATAACCTGGTCATCTATCATTTGGAGTACATGTTTGCCCAGATAACATAGAAGAAACCTGATATCAGCAGTTGCCTTCAGATATTCCTATGGGTCAGACATGGTAGTAAAGAAGTCAGCGTGTCTGTAATTGTGCTGTTATTGGTAGGTGACAGGCTGCGATTACACGTTCTAGTACATCTTGCATAAATGCAGCTTTCACATTGCAGCTCTTCAGTTAGTTCATTACTGATAAAACAAAAGATTAGATGTAAGTAGTTCCCATATGAATGTGGTAAAATCAGTTTTTTTTAATATTCCCATCCAGTAGTTTTCTAAAAAAAAAAAAAATAATAATTTCTTTTCGGTATAACATGCAACCTACTAAAAGAAATAGCTGTAAAGATGTTTTCTAGTGGTCCAGATAGGTACAGTGAAATCAAGAGCGGATGGCGCACAGCAAGACCGGATATAGGTTTCCAAAATGTTTTCTTTTTATTTTGATGTTAAAATATACACGGAAAAGACACAACGCGTTTCGGGGATCTGTGGTCCCCTTTTTCAAGTGGATGAGTGATCTGTTGATTGACGAAAGACAAAGGTATACATACAAAAAATTGATAAAAGGGGGAAAAGAGGGGATCTGTACGAAGATCTTGGTGATGGAAAGTGGGTATAAATATGTATAGAGGATGTTAAAACTACAAAGAAGGTACATTACTATGGAGTAAAATAAATTAGGGAATTAGACCCAATGATAGAAAGTCCCATTAAAAGAGCCTAGCCACTCCTTTACAGACATGTCCACGGCAGAGCCACCCTTACAGTAAAATGTCCAGGCATAGCCACTCTTGTACAGAAATGTCCACTGCAAGAGCCACTTCCTTTACAGAAATGTCCCACGGGACCACTAAGACCCGAGACCTCCTTTACAGAAATGTCACGGCAGACCGCCACAATCCACCAGAGCCCTCTTTCACAGAATGTCCATCGAGCCCTCCTTTACGGAAATGGCCACGCACACCCCCCCTTTACAGAATGTCCACGGCAGAGCCACCCCCCACCCCTTTACGATGTCCACGGCACCCCACCCCCCACCCCTTTCACGAAATTCCCGGCAGAGCCACACCCCCCACCCCCTTGACAGAAATCCACGGCATGCTCAACCCCCCACCCCTTAGAAATGTCCAACGGCAGAGCCACACCACCCTTTACAGAAATGTCCACCGGCAGAGCCACCCCCACCCCTTTAGCAGAAAGTTCCACGGCAGTCCGCCCCCCTTAACAACTGTCCCCAGACCCCTCCACTTACAGAAATGTCACGGCAGAGCCACCCCCACCCCTTTACAGAAATGTCCAACGCAGAAACCTAAACTCCCCCCCCCCCCCCTGCGCCTTTTACTGAATTGCGGGCTTCCACCCAACGCGGAAACATTAGAAACATGTGTCCCGCAGTTGCCCGTCCAGCTGTAGAGTGGGCACACTGCATTAGTCAGTGCTTCTTGTAATCCCGGAGCTTGTTTTGTGAAGGCGATTAATGCGGGGCTCTCAGTAGAACCTGCATGTGGTGCACTCTGGCTTATGCCGCATGTCACCCACCTTGTGGGAAGGTATCTTGTGCGGCTTAGTATATGTCCCCATAGACACTATGGCTCCCCCTAGTGGTACTGATTGTACTGTACACACCGGAAATGTAGAGCATGCTCTAAGCTTTCTCCGCTTTTTTACGGCCATACACGCTGTGTTTTGTATTGCATGATCCTCTCTTCCTTTTAGTCGTTCTTTAGCCGTCAATGAACCCTGGAACCCCCTCAGTCTTCTTTGCATAATTTTGTAAAACTTTTTTGTGTAAAAACAATGGCTAAAGAAACTGAGAGAGGGTCCTTCCATAGGGGGCACACACCTGTGGTGTAGAACTGTGCTATTTACAGTCCTTTGTCCCTGTTGTAGTTTCGCTGATAAAGGACACTACATGCACCATTGAATTCATTGTAGTAATCCTTGTGTCCGGCCTGAAGGGAGGAAGCAGGACTCTACTTTAGAATGCATTAAATAGTCAGCTCCTCAGTTCAGGCCCTGCACCATGGATTGTTCAACGAATTAGCTTTGAATGGAGTGTTCCTTTCATTGGGGACGCTGTCTGATGTCCGATTTCTACAGGAACACTCTATTACCTGATACCCCGGTAGTTGTGCCCATGCGTATGATGGTGCTCTGGACCATGGCATTAAAGGGAACCTGTCACCAGGAGACCCATTTTTAGCACTCCCCCAGTCCCCACAAGAGCTAGTACACATACACTGCCAAGTGTTTTGTATAAAAAAAATTGGTTTTACGAAAAAAAGAATTGCTTATATTGTACCTTTCATTAGCAATCTCCTTGTGACTTAGATAATTTGCCTTTTGGGCGGGTCTGAAGGGAGCAGTTCCCCCCGCTATGCTCTGTGGGACGGGGGATGCTAAAAATGGGTCTCCTGGTGACAGGTTCCCTTTAATTAACAGCCTGCTTATGTTCCATCATGCGCCCGCGCTCTGGGGAACTACTCTAATGCATCCCTGGCTAGGGTGAGGGGGTCTCGGCTGTCTCCACAAATACTTTTGTCCCTAATTGTATCCTTATATAAACTAGAAATGTCATGTGAAATGCCTGTACATATTAATGTGTACGGAAGCAAAGCTGGTGCGCTCATATAATACTGAATGTGACAAATTTGGTTGAGGCTATAATAGCGATTGTTGGAGCTGTTTATTATATTTGCATTGAGCGGCAACAGTTTCTTGAAGAACGAAGGCGAGACAGTATAGGGTTTTATTGCTAACGCTTACCAGCCAGTCTAATATTGGAAATATGCGTGTGCCTTTTTTATTCCCCTAATCGAGCCAGCATTTGGGTCGTCCGTTTACTAATGAACCTCATTATTTCTCATTGAATCATTTTATTTTGTTCATAGTGTTGTAAGACATGTTATTTCTGAATATAAATTACAATGTTAATTACATGAAGTGCTTTGTGTTTGTTAGAGCGTGAAATGGCAAGCGTGGGGCCTGATTCCCGCGGAATCACGGTGAGTAACTGATTGCACATATTCTAGAACATGATAATGGATTAAGGTCAGCGGTCCTTCGGTGTCTTTTGGTACAAACACTTCAACCATATTTCCTACAGATTATTTTTCCATGTTGGATATTTGCACATATTTTGTGCTGAATATGCATAAGTGCGCCTCTTGTTGAATTTTATATGAATCCATGCTCCAATTTTGATAGTGTTGGTTTCTTTCTGTGCACATCTGAAATAGGTGTCCTTCCATGGCATTTTCCAGGTTCAAGGAATCTACCACCTGGATGCAGTATATACACAAACCCCACTTATAGTCTTCTGTGTTCCTCTGAATATGACCTGTTTCTTCAATTTATCTTCTACTATGGCCATTATTGGGAAAATGTCTTTACAATATTGCATGATGAGCCTCAGGCTTCCTATGTAAATCACTACTCGCCGACTTCCTCCCTCCCATGCCAGAGAGTTGGTGACCCTGCCAGCCCGTTAATATCCAGCCAGCCTGCCAGCCCCGTTAGTATATCAGCACCTGCCAGCCCCGGCATATAAAAAAATATACTTGCCAACATACTCACCTTCCTTGTCCTCTTCGTCTTCTTTCCTCTGTAACAGCCGGCATAGGCTGGCCCAGTTTATCTGTCAGTCGGGCGCATACTATGACAGGTTCCCCCCCAAACCATGGCTGCTCATAGTATGCCCGCTGGCTTGACGCATGGCCTCTGTTACAACAAGCGATAGACAGGACCAGACAAGGACCGAGACAGAAAGGACCGAGTGACATATGTAACGCGTGAAGACCGAAGAAAGTGAGTATTTGTTTTTTTTTTCTCTTGTTGACTTTGGTTAGCCTGAAGTAAAACGTTTTTTCAGCATTTTTGTTTCCTAACACAATATATACGTACCAATCTCCCCCATGCCCTCCAGTCTTGGGTCTGTCTCAGTTAAGCACCTGATTCCGTGAGAGCCAGTCAGTGGAACAGGAGGTCTGCGTAGTTTCATGTAGGGGAGGGACAGAACTCTGGTAGGCGCGCTACAAAATTCCCTTATCAGGGGGCGATTGTGGGTATGTCTTCAACCCTCGGAAGGCGGGACAGAGTTAAAAACAGGCGGGACTGTTCCACTGTAATCCGTGACGTTAGATGCTATAAATAGCTATCAAATATACTCCTAATAAAAAGATAATCATTGTATCAACAAAAGAACATATTTGATATTCAATTTTCTCCTCCACCCTGCACCGAGCAGTTTTGAAGTTTTGGTGCCATAGTAACTCAAACGGTCTATAAAAATCAGGATGCAGTCTCCTGTCATTTTCTGGCAGAACTCTTAATACAGAGAGGCTAGTTGGTAACGAGGAACTTGTGGAGGATCAGGAATGAGGACAGACCTTGCAACAGTCCTTTTCTTCCTCATAGGGACCTCTCAGGGGGGGTCACTTATCTACTTGATAGAGTGCGTCTTAATGCAGCAGTCGCTTTCCATTGCATGATGACATGACACATTTTCTTTTTTCTATGTCAGCGTTTGTTTACTTGATAAATGGGCTAATAAAAGCCTATGATTATTTTGTCGTGGTATTAATCTGACTCTCATTACCATAATCACATACAATACAAGTCCTTGACATTTTTAAATTACACCCATTTAGGGCATGGTTAATGATTCCTCTGTCACCTCTTGTCACAGCTGCTGTGCTCCCCAAAGTTGTGCTTTAGTAAGATGTTTAACGAGCTTCAGCTCCTGCAATCCTCAGTGAATAAGTCCATTTTCTAGAGATTCGTTGTGTCTGTGTCTCATTTGTGAACTGAGAATGGGAGGTCTTTGGACATGAGATTTTGATATATTTAACTTTGCTTTCGTCTGAAACTATTATTTTTTTTAAGTATTTTTGATTTTCCCAATTTTATAGCTACATTGGAAATTAACCAGACATAATTCTGATCCAACGTCCAGCATATGTGACATTCAAATCAGGTAACGTTGCATGGAACATCAGACTAATAAACCACACTGGGGTTTGACAGCATAAACACCAGAGATACCATAGATCTGACCAACACCAACCACCCACAGACCTACACACAAGACAAACAACTTATCACCCCCTCTACAATAGCCCGTCCCACACTACACAGAAATCAGAGATGTCTACTTCTGTTGCTATTAAGTTTATCAGCTGCCCGAAAAAAAAGCCCACCCTGGGGCGCTGATTTTTATATTTCCCCCCAACGTATATATATTATATTCTTATATTGCCTATTTGCTTGTTCTTTCAATGCTGTGTAGTTTATGTGCAATATATAATAAAAGAATTTATTTGATAAATTTCCCATAACTGTAGTCCTTTGGTCCCTTAGAAAGAAATGAAGCTGTCCTTAGATACGACCACACCCCTGCATCCTGCAGCAGTGGGTGGCCAGAGAGCGTTATTGAGGCGCCCACCACATTGTTTGGTGTTCATTGCTACAAGACACTGTGGGACACAGTAAACATACCGGCCATCGTTATATGCAAAAACTATTTGTCCTTTGCACAATCACTCCAGAACGTTGGTCATGTCCCAAATGTGCTTCTCTTTAGTTTTTTTAAGGATATATACGACATTTTATGGGAAATTATCTTAATGAAGTAAATAATTTTTTTATTAACATCCAGTTTTGAAGAAATGTAATTTGTATATGCAGAGGAATTAATTAAGGGAACCTACCACCACATCATCACCTATAAAGGTAGATTGGGTGGTAGGTGGATCGATAGGATGATGCGAATCCCTTTTAGGGGGTAACCTCCATCCTCGCAATCTTTTTGCTAACTTTCATTCAGTAAATATGTAAATTTTTAAAGCGGCTACTGGGGCGTGAGTAGTGGAAAGCTGAGGCTACATGCGTGGTTACCCACGTCCAGTAGCCTCTTTTGTTCCACCTACCAAATTTTTTTTGGCGGTGCAGCCCCTCATACCTCGCGCCCTCTCCGAAGAGCCGTGCTTTCTGGCAGGCCTGTCGCTACAAACGTCCACTGCTCAGTTTTGATAAAATATTATCTTTTATTCTAGGAGCAAAAATCACAGAGAACCGTTAAAGCCGTATATTAAGAAAGATGTTTTCTGATTAGAGGTACGCAGTGTTTTTTCATCTTGTCATCCTTTTTTTTGATATAGTGTGTCATATGTTGTCAACCATGATAGACTTTCAAGTCCATCCTCCCTCATTGAGAAAAACATTCCACATTCCGCTATAGTTGTTTGAATTGCAACGTTATTAATATTAAATGTTAGAGGGGCGAGACTGGTTTGAGCATGTGAGTGAACGTGAGTGAGAGCTCCCTGCCTCCATCCTGCAATCCCATCATCTTGCCAGTCTAACGCACAGTGTTGCTGTAAGTCCTTGAGGATGTCTCCCCCGGGATGTTTCTGCTGCCTGCGTCTCCTTCCTTCCATACTCACTGCGTCCATTTTTGGCCTGCTCCTCACATCCTTCAGTCCCAGAACAGTTCTAACTTCAACCTCTGTTGTCTGGCAATATGGACGAACAAACGAAAGGCCCTAAGGGGTCACAAAGTCTGCACAAGGGCTGAAGAATGAATTTCAGAGGAGTTCCTCTTTCGGGCTCGAAGCATGCGCTCATACTCATCACAACCGTCAGCTTTTGTTCTTAGATTGGGACTCACAGCTAGACAATTTTGAGGCACCCCCTCTCAGCCTAATGCTCCATATAGTGGGGGCCACACCGCAATGTAAAATATGGTTGGTTTTTACTATCCTTCATCCTGTGGTATTAGATCAAAATTTAAAATAACCTTTAATTTAAATTGGTAAACCTATTTCATTATTCCTGTACTTTACTTTATTTTTCTTCCTTGCTGAATTTATTTTGCAACATAATCCATTTTATATGTACATCAAGTAATTATTTTTATTTTCAATCCTTTTATGGTATTTTTTTAGACTCGAGGTATTTGAGGTATTTTGAGGCTGCCTCATTCCTCTAGCAAGAGAAAAGGTAGGTTTGGTTTTTTATAGGATGCTGAATTGATCCTACTAGATGGTTAGAGGTAGGGAATTCTATTGTACACAACACCGGTACTAATGCAGCCGTTGAGTTGAAGATAACATTTTGGAAACCTGGTGTAATACTAGGAATTTTTTTATGGAAGGATGGGTATATAAAAAAAATCAAAAATTGACAAAATGAACTCAGCACTGTTATCAATAGCTCAACACCCTGAATCTGTTACATATAAACTTCTCCTGTATGTCAGCAATTTTTTCTTCCTCTAGAAGGCAGATTTTCTATCTAACTGGAAATTGACAAGTACGCGAGTAAATGAGTAACCAACTTCATTTGTATCAGGTATCTGTCTATCTCGCCATATCTTCCATTTATTTCAACCCATCTGTATTCTGCCTACATGTACAAAGAACACCAATGTGAAGCTTTATTGTTTTTATTCAAATTCATATTTTTAAAATATAATTTATAAAATTATTTTTTTTAAATAAAGGCTTGAACTGGCTGAAATGAGGTGTAAAGCTAGACACATAGTGAAAAAATGAGACTAATTTACCCCCATCTCTGTTTATTAATTATGGTCCTGCCTCAGCACTGCTGCAAGTTGGTTTCTTCCATCTTCCTATTGATTGCTTTACTAATATTTACTATATCTGCAACAATAACTTTATGTATTTTAGAATTTATTAGAAAATTAGCTTGGCCAGGTTTTGTTTTTTCTTTTTTTACATGGGGAACCTAGAGGAAAATTCTCCTAATTTTAATTGGCGATAATGTGTGCTGCACTTTAATCTACATGCTCGGAGTGAGACTCCTCTGCTAACCGATCACAGGAAAAGGCACTGGATGAAGGCCCCACATTTATCTCATGCACCTGCTAGAGGGACCATGAAAACAGGCCGAGTGAAAATTAAACTGTATGGACATACAGTGACAAACATGTTGTCAAACAGCCATAATTTCCCCTTTCCTGTTAATTTCGGAAGACTATGTAATGCCATTAACATAACCACGTTAGTGATGAGCACTATTGTGGCTATTCAGATCCTTACTCTTTTACTACGTCAAAATTATATTCCGTAATGGAATGATGAGATCTGGTTCAATAGCTGGACACTGAACAGTGCCCTAATCAATGCAATTCATATAAGTTGAGTGTAAAGTAATGCCCCAATATAATATAAACCCCTAGAACCTAGCCCCAGTCTCCGGCTGTCGTTGTAGGTCGCCCCCCCCACCTCTTCCCCCCCCCCTTTTCAAGGGAGGGGTATCACTAGGGAGACTATCCCACTGTATAATGCACCTGGAAATATCTGTGTCCTATGTTGTTTAGGACACATTGTGAATCCGCAATGTTTCCTCTTATAACATTTAAAACAAGGTGTAAACCTAGCCTTTTCTCCATTCCTGTTATATTTTTTTTTTTCACACTCTACGCTGTTGTTAAGTTGGGGTAAACGTTTGCCTAGTATTTTAGTTTCAATAAGCAGCTATTTTATCAGTGTAAGCAATCAGAGCATCATGTTCGGGGTTTTTATCTTCCTCACGTTCTGTTCATGTTATACTAAAGTCTCATCTTATTTTCACAAGAAAAAAAAAAAAGGGCTCTCGTCCACTTAATGGGAGGGAAGAACGTCATAATTCTCTCTTTCTTGGGCTTCATGCAAAACGAACGATGCTATGCCGGGGCGGCATCAGCTAGGTCAGGTTAATAGAGGGGTGAGCAATCCTCACCCCCTCCCTGCTCCATTGAAACCGGGGGCCACCACTATAGTTACAAGCAAAATATCAGGACATGGCTCTATATTTTTCAGTGTCAGCAGCCTCGCTCATTTACTGTGCCATGAACATGATGTGCACACCTCTGCCATGACCAGATGCAAGACGTCTATGGGGACGTTGAATCTGCACCACTATAGCTCCTCCTCTCTCTTCAGCTCTCCCTCCCATCCCCTGTTTTCCGTTAGCTTTAATCTGCTTTTGCTGGGAAGCTGTTAAGATTTAAATAAGGCATAAACAAGATAATTACATAATTATAGTTTATTTATAACTTTGTGTACTTCGCTGCTCCCGTTTTTTAATCCTTATTGTATGCCTGTGAAGCGGCTCTTTCCACATTGACAATTTCTGGCGTGGTCACTGATACTAAGCACTGTATGTGAAGGCCATGCAAATATTTTTCTATTTTAAATTCTTATGGGAGCTGCGTGCTTCAGAGAACAAGGTTTCAAGGGAAGTGAGGACAGGATTGTAAGTCAAAGATGGAGGAGGCGCAAAACAAAAGTGGAAAAGGAAGAAGGGAGAGAGGAGGTGCAGTGAGAATATCCTCGGGTTAATAAAGTTATAGAAGGTCAAGTAGTTAACTTATGGGTTTGGATTTACCATAACACTATGTGTTAATGCCATTTTTCTTGTCAACCTGCTGTCTTCAGATGGAATGATCATCGAATGCTACTGTTGTGTGTGTGTTTCACAGACGGAAGGAGAAAAGATGGATTTCCCATTTTCTAGGGCACCATTCCAAATTGAATAAAAAGACGCATATTGTGCGAATGGTTAATTTTTTTCCAGGGTTCCTTTTAGGTTTGATAACAACTTAATGCAACCATGGAATAAAAAGTAAATAAAAATAGTTCAAAGGTTTTTGATAAAGTGTCCTGCAGGTATAATACTCCAATTTCAAGTGCAACCGGTCTTGTATGATAGCGCCCTTCCACTCCCGGCCTTTCGTTTGAAGTAAGGGTTGCGTTAAATAGTGTTGACCAGTAGTGGGCACCCACTACAGAAGTAGTTTTACGCTGTAGTGGTGCATGCTATCAAATCTGTCATCTAGGCTGTTCCTCTGTAACAATGTCACAATTTTTGACATGCACCCACTGCAGCTTCGTCTCTTACTCTAAACCCTGCAGAATCAAGGGTCTCCCACATTGTGATTTCTTTTTTTCTTAAATTTGATTAAAATTGCTGTCCCAATCAAAATAGATTTTATCCAAAGCCCACTTCATGTTTTGAACGGTTCTTCTAATGTGTTGTAATCACACTGTTTTAAAATCAATTCAATAAAACCATGAAGTTTTAAATCACTGCCATCACTCTTCGTTTGTATGGAGACCTCCGTGCAATCCAAGCGTGTCCCTCCCCCAGTACAGATGCGGTGCGGTGGATCACAATTACACAGACAGGGTAAAGCAATGGTGGGGTTACTCTAATTTTTTTGCTTGCAGTGAATGGTGGCTTGATAGTCACCGCTGAGCCTCTGTATACCAACATAGGCTGGCTTGAACCCCTGGAACCGCTGCATAAAAATGCCCAATCCCGACATCCCTGTAAATGGTATATTCTACACGTTTTTAAATCATTCAAAGATGTGTTTTAACCTTGCAGCTTAAGAATTTTATGTATATGTTATATTTTAACCTTTATTTCATAACCTTGTCATCTATCATTTGGAGACATGTTTGCCCATAGACATAGAAAAACCTGATATCAGCAGTTTGCCTTCAGATATTCATGGGTCAGACATGTAGTAAAGAAGTCAGCGTTTCTGTAATTGTGCTGTTATTGGTAGGTGACAGGCTGCGATACACGTTCTAGTACATCTTGCAAAATGCAGCTTTCACATTGCAAGCTCTCAGTTATTCTTACTGATAAAACAAAAGATTATGATGTAAGTGTTCCCATATGAATGTTGTCAAATCATTTTTTTTTAATATTCCCATCCAGGATCGTTTTTCTACAAAAAAAAAAATAATAAGTTTCTTTTCGTATAACATGCCAACCTACTAAAAGAAATAGCTGTAAAGATGTTTCTAGTGGTCCAGATAGGTACTTGAAATCAAGAGCGGTGCGTTTCGGGATCTGTGGTCCCCTTTTTCAGTGGATAGTGATCTGTTGATTGACGAAAGACAAAGGTATACATACAAAAAATTGATAAAAGGGGAAAAGAGGGATCTGTACAAATCTTGGTGATGGAAAGTGGGTATAAATAGTGTAAGGATGTTAAAACTACAAAGAAGGTACTTACTATGGAAAAATAATTAGGAATTAGACCCAATGATAGAAAGTCCCATTAAAAGGGAAAGAGGAAAATGTAGCGTATCAATTGAGGATAGAGGTTAATATCAGGGTAAAACTGGGGGTTAAGTAAAGTTGACATACATGCAACATAGTTTCATAGTTTATACGGTTGAAAAAAGACACTTGTCCATCAAGTTCAACCAAGGAAGGGTAGGGATAACATAATTGTAGACAAGATGAATGAATGATTAGATATCAATAAATAAATAATTCATACAAAGTAGAATATACATGATGATATGAGAAGTCTAAATAATAAATAATAAATACTTCATGATCAAAAGTATAAACAATTAGATAACTTAGTTAGATAGAGATGGACCGATTTGTGCGCCCAGAATATCCTTTAGTTTTAGGTACTAAGGAGTAGGATATATCATTTAGTTACTTCTCATATCATCTATGTATCTTCTACTATTGTATGAATTATTTATTTATTGATATCTAATCATTCATTCATCTTGTCTAAAATTATGTTGCATGTATGTCAACTTTACTTAACCCCCAGTTTTACCCTGATATTGACCTCTATCCTCAATTGATACGCTACATTTTCCTCTTTCTCTTTTAATGGGACTTTCTATCATTGGGTCTAATTCCCTAATTTATTTTACTCCATAGTAATGTACCTTCTTTGTAGTTTTAACATCCTCTATACATATTTATACCCACTTTCCATCACCAAGATCTTCATACAGATCCCCTCTTTCCCCTTTTATCAATTTTTTGTATGTATACCTTTGTCTTTCGTCATCAACAGATCCACTCATCCACTTGAAAAAGGGACCACGATCCCCGAAACGCGTTGTGTCTTTTCCGTGTATATTTTAACATCAAAATAAAAAGAAAACATTTTGGAAACCTATATCCGGTCTTGCTGTGCGCCATCCGCTCTTGATTTCACTGTACCTATACTCTGACTCCAGCCGACTTAGCATCTCGTGCCTGGAAAACCCCAAGACGCCGGCTGCACCCCGACCCAAACCCTATATGCCAGTAGGAGAGTTGTGCCTTATGTGGAAGCACAACTGACCAGGTAACGACTGTCTAACCACGTCAGATACCTTGAACTAGACGTTATCACCCTATGAGCGCTGTTGTGTTCCCTGTCCGCTATCTTCCTAGTGTTCAAGATGGTTGACCAGTAGAGTGCTTCTATGTCTTGCATATTTCCGTCACTCCAATTCCATGCACCTTTTTTAACACTGTAGATAATTTAATTATCTCTTTCACTTGGGGACCTTCACACTCTAAGCTCTAATTGATGAAATCACAACACCCCAAGACCTCTCGGGTATGGCATTGCTAACTTATTACCACCTGTTGGGCCAGTTAAAATATATAGGGGAATGACTGACTCTTTCAGCCCCTAGTTGCTGCCCATTCACACATAGTATGGCATGCAGCGAAGTTGGTTGCTCCTGCTGGGGGGGGGGATATGACTGAGACTCCTTTGTGAATGAAATAAAAGGAATGAAAATAAAATTGGATAGAAGAAATCATTCCAGTGATGATGGGCTTCACACATCTAAATCCAGTGGGGTTTTGGTCCCAACTCCTGACTGTGATGTGACAGAATGGGGAGGTCGACATTCCCCCATCATTTCAGAAAGGTACCCTCTGTGGATGATTTTGATTAAAACTTCATAACTTTTGATCACCCCATACCAACTTTGGGTGTAGCGTAAAATCAGGGGTGTTCACAATTTACCCGGTTTCCCCCTAGATTATTAAAATTTAAAAATGCTGGGGTATGACTAAAGGCATTGTTATTAAAGAACTGAAGACAATTGCTTATGGCCATTTATATTTTTTTCCCACACTATGTTCATGTTTAATTGTACTGTGATATTCCATGGTCGCTCTTCATTGTACAGTACTAAGGAGTGTCATTGTACTGTTCTATTTGATACAATAAAACAAGTTAAAAAGAGGTTTTCTAGGGTCGTAGTTATGACCCTTCTTATGATATGAAGTCCAGGCAGATCATTTACTTGACTTAGACTCGTCTCACAATAATCAGGCCCAACCTACACATGGTAGTGCCATAACATTTTTAGAGCTACAGCTGATCAAAAGGGGGTCATGACTTGACCCCTACTTGATATTAATGCTACCCCTTTAAAGGGAACCTGTCACCAGGAAGCCATTTTAGCACCCCCCCCCAGTCCCACAGACATAACACATACACTGCCAAAGTGTTTTTGTATAAAAAATTGGTTTTACAGAAAAAAGATATGTTAATATTGTACCTTTCATTAGCATCTGCTGGGTGACTAGGCAGTTGCCAATTGGAGGGGCTGGAAAGGAGCAGTTCCTCCCCCCCCCCCACCCCACCCTTGGGAAACATGTGACCTTTCTCAAATATATGAAAACCCCCACACTCGGGATTGGCTTAGAGGAGCAGGGATGTCGCTAGCCAAGTGATGGTGTTTTCATATATTTGAAAAGGTAACATGGAGAAGCTGTTCCCCAAGGGTGGGGGACTGCTCCTTTCCAGCTCCCCCCCAAAAGGCAACTGCCTAGTCACACAGCACTGCTAATGAAAGTTACAATATAACATATCTTTTTTCTGTAAAACCAATTTGTAATGACAAAACACTGTTGTCAGTGCAGTGTATGTACTATGCTCTGTGGGGACTGGGGGAGTGCTAAAAATGGCTCTCCTGGTGACAGGTTCCCTTTAAAGTATTCCAAAAGAGAAATGGCTTTCATCTTTAGGCTCCTTTCACAAGAACATATTCTTTTTTCAGTCATGTATTTCAGTGCCATATTTGGTTGTATGTACATGACATTTTTTTATCTGTATGTGCATGTCCACTTGCGTTCGTTCTGTATAACATATGCTGGGTTTGTTACTAGTTTAAATTTTCCCATATACTTCTATGAGGTGTACAGAATAAAATACTGGAGAAATAGGACATGCTCGAAATTTATTTTTAATTTTTTTTATCTCGTGTGGAATCCGCTATTTGTTCAATGTATTGAATGCAGCCATTTGCTACCCTTAGAAAATGGCACGTATGGGTAGCGCATGGCAATTTTAATACATTTGTGTAAAATGGGCCTTAGCTGTAGAGTAACTGCATTATGCAATTCTGTTCTGCCCGGCAACCATCTATTGGTGCCTCGCTGTCAGCCCTCTGGTTTCGTTACAAAGGCTGGCGCGCATTTGCCGACCAAGGTTGGGCATCTCGCTCAATGGGCAATATTCTGTAAGAGTGTATGGGGGTTTGGTGTATTCGTTCAATGTTACCATTATTATTTGATGAGAAGTATTATATGTTTTCCTATACCATATTTATTTGTACTTATTACTGTCTGTGTTGAAATGTTCTCGACCATTTACCACAACTCTATTATTTCCTCTCTTCCTCATTTATTTGGTTGCTTTGGAAAACTGATATTGGAGTTTCCATTACCTATCAATATCGGGGCATACTCTGTTAGAGATTATTATCTGGGGGCTCAACTCTCCCCCCCATTACTTGTACTTTCAATTCAAATCTTTCCTGGCTCCGGTACCAGGGAGGAGAGAACGAACTGTAAGACGCAGACAGACAAAAGGTCTTGCAGCGGCACCATAACACCTCTTACTTTAAAAAAATCCCTGTCCTGATATAAAACACAAGAAAAGCTTCAAGGGCGTGAGGGAAAGGAGATAAGGGTCTTAGAAGCTATAGGCTTAGTTTAAATGTACTACAACCCGCCCTCTTATATTTTCTAACGAAAATTTTAATAATGTGCCGTGTTCTCTGTTCCCTTCTCCCCCACAGATAAATGATATTGTTTTATTATCTGAGCCACAGAATGTACAGAAATGCCACCAGATGCTTCTTGATAACCAAAGCAAATAAAAGAAAAGAAAACATACAGGTCAAAGGACAGTAAAATGCCAAGGAGAATGTGAGAGGCAAACAACAGTTTTAATCAAGAAAAATAGTGAATTAAGACATTTAACCCTATAGCTTCTAAGTGGGCAACATACCCCCCCCAGGCCAGACTAAAATGGTTTGTTTGGTTCTCTTGATCAAGATGGCCGCAGTAAGGAATATATCACTACAACTCCTGGCTTGCAAACAGCCAAAGCTGAACGGATCAGCAAGGACACCAAGTTTTAGGTTAGAAATCCATAGAAAATAACGTAGAGCCGACAATTTGGATACCTGTGTTTGGTTACATTTAGAGCATTCATTTTTAAGTCTCATGTTCCCTTAAGACATTTCAAAAGGATCTAAACTCATTGTGTTTTTCTGGGTCACTCGGTGTAAATGATATTCTGGTCTCTTGGAACTGGGGTAGACTATGTGTTTGAAAGGCATTACTTAGAGATTTGCATTTGACCTCAGGAACCTCAAGTTTACATTCTGCTGTCTGCTAAAGCGAATGTTCTAAATTATGAGAGCTACAGTAGTTCTTCATAGCAATGATTATTCTGTACCAGATCAGCTGCTGATGTTTGGCAGAACTCTGTTTTTTTTTTTTCTTATTTCTCAGTACATCTGCAAACCTGCATAGATAGATGACCTCACGTATCTCCTTGGTCATCTTAGTTGGTGCAGGATGCTAGTTTTATAGTCATCTGAATGTCTCTCTCATGTTCAATTTGATCATGCATGCTTGACCAAGCAGCCAGAGAACATCACCGAAGCCTGCACTTCAACAAAGCCCTCCAGAGATAGACCTGTAAAGTTCTGTAGGTAGAACATTTAGTATTACAACCTATTTACGTGACATGAGCATGTTTGCTGCGTGGCAACCCTAAAGAGAAAACTTCTCAAATGTGCTGTTTGTAAAAGAAAGCTGCAGAAAGAGAGAGATGGAGAGGACACAGAATACAGATTTATATACAGGAAGCTGTTTACTAGGCTTTCTACATGTGATTTATCCAGGTACTATGGTTTAGAATTGTGCAAATGAATAACTCGTTGTATTTGTCAGATTTATTGAATAAAGTTCTGCAATCATTTATATTCATCTTAATAAGGTTTGCTGAAGCTTTTCTTGCCACCAGCCAGATTAAAAAAAGAAAAAAAGAAAAAAAAAAGTGATCTGATCTGCATGGAAATCTATGGTGAATCCATGCTCCCCAGGTGGAGGAGATCAGCAGCAGGGAATTGGCTTACGGGGGCACATGCATCTTTAAAATAAATACATCTTCCTTTAAAATCGAGCATAATGAACCAAGGGCATTTGATGTAGATCCAGGCAACGTGACTGTGGTATTCCTGTACACACACTGCAGAAAACGGCCCATGGTGTCAATGTTAAGGGAGGTTGTATTGGGTGTGCAAAAAAAGTTGCAAAAGCGCTCATGCACTACAAAAAGTTTGTTAAATAAGAAGACAAGCCAAAACAAAGGTACATTGCCCCATATTCCCTGTGGTTTTCCATCCTATTTGTGCATTAAAATACTCAGTAGACTACCGATAGGGCTATGAAATGGTGAAACACAGCATAATTCTCATTACATGCGTCACTTTAAATAGTGTGTTGCCACCTTTTTTTTTCCGAATTCATTGCAGTTTCACAGCAATCTTATTTTTTCAAACTGACTTTAAAACTCCTTTTTAGAAAGTGTTATATTGCCTACAAATCCCAGTTCGATGAACCGGGCCAGTCACAGAAGTGTCTGCTTCCAAGACAGCTGCAGGTGCAATATCTCATCTAAGTTGTGTGAATATATGTAAAAGTAGGCTCCTGAAATGAGCTTTTCTAAAAGCGTTCTGTTACGTTCTATCTTAGAGAGTATACAATTTTGCAATACATTATAGCTTGCCTGGTTTTATGCTATATATATTCTTAACCATAATATCACACAGGTTTACAAGATATCACTAGTAAATGCGATATTGGGGAGGTTTATCAGAACTTCTTTTTCGTGCCTGTGTCAAGTGAGATGTGTAATGATGCTACAGGTATGACTATTAATTTTCTGGATGCCCTATATGAAGACCACATTAAAGCTGAATAGACTTTATGTCGAAACAACTCATAAACACCCTGTACATTTTATAAGTGTTTATTATTTGCGTGTTATTATAAATTAATTAGGGTGAAACATTCCTTAGGTATATTTCTATTTGCATGTAAAGTCCAGCTATTTCCCTGATAGCTGTTAATAACCTCTGCATTGGTTTTAAAATCCCTTACTTTATTACTTATGCCAATGTTTCAGTGCCCCGAGGCTGCTGTATTGTTTGTCAGGTCATATTCTAGTTACTGTGATTTTTCAGATGGTGCGCCAGGTCACACTTGTGTTAGAAACACCTACTACTGGGATGCTAGGAGAATTTTTTTTTTTTTTTTTTTATAGAAATAAAACACTGACATGGGATATTTATGAGGTGGGGTGTTGTTGTAGGAAATACACCTGAACCGCCTAAATGCCAGCTATTCTCATATGTATATGCTTAAAATGTGTTGTGCCTTGTGTTCAATCTCTGGAAGGTCAAAATTTTGATGGCAATTCATTACTCCTCTAATTACGATTGGCAATAATTACTGCTTCCATGCAAGAATGCTAATGGAGGAAGCCGCTTAATAATGGTTGTTCTCTTAACCTGTTTCGTTCTAGCTTTGATAATGGCCATCTTCTACACTGGTTAGGAAACGGCATTCTGATCAGTACCTTTACTTTCCATAATAAAGTGTTGACGGTTTATGTTTTCTTAGTCTGAATAGGATTGCATCAAATGGGTTTAATTGGAGACAGAAGATAGAATTGAAAAGGGAAAGAGGAAAATGTCGCGTATCAATACGGATAGAGGTTAATAATCAGGGTAAAACTGGGGGTTAAGTAAAGTTGACATACATGAACATATGTTCCATGTTTATACGGTTGAAAAAGACACTTGTCCACTCAGTTCAACCAAGGAAGTTAAAGGGATGAACATAATTGTGAGCCAAATGATGAATGATTAGATATGCAATAAATAAATAATTCATCAAAGTAGACAGATACATAGAGGATAGGGAATAACTAATAGAATAATAATAATTACTTCAATGATCAAAAGTATAAAACAATTAGATAACATTGTTAGATGAGAGATGGACCCGATTGTGCGCCCGAATATCCTTTAGTTTAGGTATAAGGAGTAGGATAGATCATTTAGTTACTTCTCATATCATCTATGCATCTTCTACTTATTGTAGTGAATTATTTATTTATTGATAGCTAATCATTCATTCATTCTTGTCTAAAATATGTTCTCATGTAGGTCAACTGTACTTAACCACCCAGTGTTACCCGTGAGTATTTGACCTCTATCTCAATGATACGCGACATTTCCGTCCTTTCTTTAATGGGACTACTCTAGCATGGGTAACCCGATAGGAGTTTATTTTCGCCAGAGGTAAGGTACCTTTCTTGTAGTGTTTTTTAACTCTCTATACATATTTATAACACCTTCCATCACAAGATACTTCATACAATCCCCTTCTTTTATCCCCCTTTATCAATTTTTGTGTAGTATACCTTGTCTTTCGTCAATCAACAGATCCTCATCCTTGAAAAAAGGGGACCACAATCCCCGAACGCGTTGTGTCTTTTCGTGTATTTTAACATCAAATAAAAAGAAAACATTTGGAAACCGATATCCGGTCTGCTGTGCGCCATCTCCGCTCTTTGATTTCACGTACCTATACTCTGACTTCCAGCCGATTAGCATTCGTGCCTGGAAAACCCCAAGTACGCCGCAGCTGCACCCCGACCCAAACCCTATATGCCATAGGAGAGTTGTGCCTATGTGGAAGCCAACCACCCCACATGATCCAGGTAACGACTGTCAACCACGTCAGATACTTGAACTAGACGTATCACCACTATGAGCGCGGTTGTGTTTCCTGTCCGCCTATCTTTCCTAGTGGTCAGATGTTGACCATAGAAGTGCTTCTATGTCTTGCATATTGTCCTCCAATTCATGCACCTTTTTTAAAAACACTGTAGATAATTTTAATTATCTCTTCTCTCACTTGGGGACCTTACACTCTAAGCCTATTATGAAATCACAACATCCCCCAATACCTATCGGGTATGGCGCTTGCTAACTTATTCCCCACTGTTGGGCCAGTTAAAATATAGGGGAATGACTGACTTTTTCACGCCCTAGTGCCTGCCCACTGCCAACATAGTATGGATGCAGCAAGTTGTTGCTCCTGGGGCTGGGGGGGGGACTATTACTGAGACTCCTTTGTGAATGTACAATAAAAGGATGAAAATAAATTTGGATAGAAGAAATCATTCCAGTGATTATGGGCTTCACAACATCGAAATCAGTGGGGTTTTGGTCCCAACTCCTGACTGTGAGTGACAGAATGGGAGGTCGACCTTCCCCCCATCATTTCAGAAAGTACCCTCTGTGGTGAGTTTTGATTTAAACTTCATAACGTTTTGCACCCCATACCAAACTTTGGGTGGCTAGGCTTAATCAGGGGTGTCAATTTACCCAGTTTCCACTCCTAGATTATTAAAATTTAAAATGGCTGGGTAGACTAAAGGCGATGTTATTAAAGAACTGAAGCCAATGCTTATGGGCCATTTAATTTTTTTTCCACACTGATTTACATTTTAATTGTACTGTGATATTACATAGGTCTCTCTTAATTGTAAGTACTAAAGGAGTGTCCATTGTATGTTCTATTTATACAATAAAACAAGTTATAAAAAAGAGTGTTTCTAGGGTACTAGTTATGACCCATTCTTATGCTATGAAGTCCAGGCCAGATCATTTACTGACTTAGACTCGTCTACAATAATCAGGCCCACCACTAACACATGGTAATGCCATAAACAGTTTTAGAGCTACACGCTGTCAAAAGGGGTCTGACTTGAACCTGACTTGATATTAATGAGCTAACCCCTTTAAAGGGAACCTGTCACCAGGAGGCCCTTTTAGCACCCCCCCCCAGTCCACAGAGCAAACACATACACTGCCAAAGTGTTTTGTATAAAAAATTGGTTTTACGAAAAAAGAATGTTATATGTACCTTTATTAGCATCTGCTGTGTGATAGGCAGTTGCCATGGGAGGGGCTGGAAAGGAGCAGTTTCCCCCCCCCACCCCACCCTTGGGAAACTGACCTGTTCAAAATATATGAAACCCCCACACCGGGATTGGCTGAGAAGGAGCAGGGGATTTCGCTAGCCAAGTGGATGGTGTGTTTATATATTTAAAAGGTAACATGGAGAAGCTGTTCCCCAAGGGTGGGGGGGCGCTCCTTTCCGCTCCCCCCAAAAGGCAACTGCCTAGTCACACAATGCAATAATCAATATAACATATTTGCAACCATTTCATATGGGCAGATGTTCGCGAAAGTATTACCATCCTATATTCTTTTGTATGTAAAAAAATTTTTACAGAACAAAAATACTTGTGCTATGCCTATGTATGTTTTTTCTTTGCTTCTGTGGGGATGGGGGGGTTCTATAAATCAATGGCCCATCTCATTCTCCTCTCCCCGGTGCTAGGTTCCCTTAAGTATTCCAAAAGAGAAACTTGCTTCATCTTTAGGCTCCTTTCACAAGAACATATTCTTTTTCAGTCATGTATTTCAGTGCCATATTTGGTTGTATGTACATGACATTTTTTTTTATCTGTAATGTGCATGTCTGCTTCTTGTATACAATATGCTGGGTTGTTGTACTAGTTTGAATGTGTCCCATATACTTCTATGAGGTGTACAGAATAAAATACTGGAGAAAATAGGACATGCTCGACATTATTTTTAATTTTTTTATGTCTTTGGGAAGATTCGGCTATTTGTCTCAATGTATTGAATGCAGCCATGTGCTACCCGTATGAAAATGGCACGTATGGGTAGCGCATGGCAATTTTAATACATTTGTGTAAAATGGGCCTTAGCTTTAGAGTAAATGCATTATGCAAGATTCTTGGTTCTGCCCCTAAATTGGCATTGGTGCCTCGCTGGCCAGACCTCGGTTTCGTTACAGAGGCTGGCGCGCATTTGCCGACCAAGTTGGGCATCTCGCTCAATGGGCATATTCTGTATGAGTGTTGTGGTGGTATTAGTTACAATGTTATACATTATTATTTGATGAGAAGTATTATATAGTTTTCTATACAATATTTATTTGTACTTATTACTGTGTTGAAATGTTCGGGACCATTTACCACAACTCTATTTCTTCCTCTCTTCCTCATTTAATTTGGTGTGCTGTGGAAAACTGTATTGGGGATTTCCATTGACCTTATCAATATCGGGCATACTCTGTTAGAGATTATTATCTGGGCTCAACTCTCCCCCCCATTACTGGTGACTTTTCATTTCAAATCAATCTTTCATGGCTCCCGGTACCAGGGAGGAAGAGAACGAACTAAGAGCAGACACGTTTCAGCGGCACCATATATCACAACTCTTATTTAAAAAATCCCTGTCCTGATATAAAAACATAGAAAGCTTCAGGAGGGCGGTAAGGAAAGAGATAAGGTGCTTAGAAGCTATAGGCTTAGTTTAAACTGTACTACACCCGCCTCTTATATTTCTACGAAAAGTTTAATAAATGTGCCCTGTGTTCTCTGTTCCCTTCTCCAGATAATGATATTGTTTTATATATCTGAGCCACAGAATGTACAGAGAATGCCACCAATGCTTCTTGATAACCAAAGCAATAAAAAGAAAACATACAGGTCAAAGGACAGTAAAATGCCAGGAGAATGTGAGAGGCAAACAACAGTTTATAAGAAAATAGTCTTGAATTAAACATTTAACCCTATAGCTTCTATTGGGCAACATAACCCCCCCAGGCCAGACTAAATGGTGTCTGTTTGGTTCTCTTGATCAAGATGGCCGCAGTAGAGGAATATATCCACTACACTCCTTGGCTTGACAGCCAAAGCTGGAACGATCAGCAAGGACACCAAGTTTTAGTTAGGATCCATAGAAAATAACTTAGGGCTGACAAAGTTGTGGATACTGTGTTGGTTACATTTTAGCATTCATTTTTAAGTCTCATGTCCCTTAAGACATTTCAGAAGGATCTAACCATTGTTGTTTTCTGGTCACTCGGTGTAATGATAATCTGGTCTCTTGGAACTGGGTAGGACTATTGTGTTGTGAAGGCATTACTTAGAGATTTGCATTGACCTCAGGAACCTCAAGTTACAATTCTGGCTGCCTAAAGCGAAATGTCTAAATTATGAGAAGCTACTAGTTCTTCATACAATGATTATTCTGTACACAGATCAGCTGCTGATTTGGCAGAACTCATGTTTTTTTTTTTCTTATTTCTCAGTACATCTGCAAAACCTGCATAGATAGATGACCTCGTATCTCCTTGGTCATCTTAGTTGGTGCAGGATGCTAGTTTTATAGTCTATGAATGTCTCTTCATGTTCATTTGATCATGCATGCTTGACCAAGCAGCCAGAGAACATCACCGAAGCTCTGCACTTCAACAAGCCTCCAGGATAGACCTGTTAAGTTCTGGTATGTAGAACTTGTCGTATACAACCTAGTTACTGACACTGGCATGTTGCTGTGGCAACCCTAACAAGAAACTTTCAAATGTGCTGTTTTTAAAAGGAAAGCTGCAGAAAGAGAGAGATGGAGAGGACACAGAGTAATATTTTATACAGGAAGCTGTTTACTAGCTTTCACATGTGATTATATCCAGGTACTATGGTTAGATGTGCAAGATGAATAACTCGTTGTATTTGTCAGATTTATTGAATAAGTTCTGCAAATCATTTATATTCATCTTAATAAGTTTGCTGAAGCTTTGCTTGCCACAGCAGATTAAAAAAAGAACAAAAAGAAAAAAAAAAGTGATCTGATTCTGCATGGAAATCTATGGTGATCCGCTCCCCAGTGGAGGAGATCAGCAGCAGGAATTGGCTTTACGGGGCACATGCATCTTTAAAAAAAATACATCTTCCTTTAAATCGAGCATAATGCACCAAGGGCATTTGATCGTAGATCCAGCAACGTGACTGTGGTATTCTGTTACACGCAGAAAAGGCCCATGTGTCAATGTTGAAAGGAGGTTGTATTGGGTGCAAAAAAGGTGCAAAAGCGCGCATGCCTACAAAAAGTTGTTAAATAAAGAAAACCAAGCCAAAACAAAGGTACATTGCCCCATAGTCCGCTGTGGTTTTCCATCCTATTTGTGCTCAAAATACTTCAGTAGACTACCGATAAGGCTAGGAGATGGTGAAAATCACATAATTCTCATTAGCATGGCGTCACTTTAAAAATGTGTGCCAACCTTTTTTCCGAATTTATTGCGTTCACAGCAATCTTATTTTTTCAAACTGACTTTTAAACACTCCATTTTTGAAAGTGTTATAGTTGCCTACAGAATCCAGTTCGATGAACGGGCAGTCACAGAAGTTGGTCTGCTTCCAAGCTGCAGGTGCAATTCTCTCTCAAGTTGTGTGAAATATATGTAAAAGTAGGCTCCTGAAATGAGCTTTTCTAAAGCGTGTCTGTACGTTCTAATCTTAGAGAGTATACAATTTGCATAAATTATAGCTTGCCTGTTTACTGCTATATATATTCTTTAACCATAAATATCACTCGGGGTAAGGTATCACTAATAAGATGCGATTAGTGGAGGTTTACAGATGACTTCGTGCCTGTGTCAGATGTGAGTAGTGTGTAATGATGCTACCGGTATGAATATAATATTTCTGGATGCCTCAATATGAAAGACCAGCATTAAAGCTGAATAGACTTTAATGCGAGACAACTCATTAACACCCTGTACATTTTATGAGTGTTTATTTGTGGCGTTATTATAAATTCAATTAGGGTGAAACAGTCTTGGTATATTTCTATTGCATGTAAAAGTCCAGCTATTTCCCATGATAGCGTTAATAACCCTCTGCATGGTTTAAAAGCCCTACTTTATTACTTATGCCAATGTTTCAGTGCCCAGAGGCTTGCTAGTTGTTTGTCGGTCATATCTAGTTACCGTGATTTTCAGAATGGTGCGCCAAGTCACACTTGTGTTTAGAAACACCTACTAGGAAAGCGCTGAGGTAAATTTTTTTTTTTTTTTTTTTATAGAAATAAAACAACTGACATGGGGATATTTATGAGGTGGGGTGTTGTTGTAGGAAATACACCCTGGACCACTAAATGCCAGCTATCCTCATATGTATATGCTTTATATTGTGTGTGCCTTGTGTTCAATCTCTGGAAAGGTCAATATTTTGATGGCAATTCATTACTCCTATTTACGATTGGCAATAATTACTGCTTCCATGCAAGAATGCTAATGGAGGAAGCCGCTTATAATGGTTGTTCTCTTACCTTGGTTCGTTCTAGCTTTGTAATGGCCAACTTCTACACTGGTTAGGAACGGCATTCATGATCAGTACCCTTTACTTTCCATAATAAAGTTTGACGGTTTATGTTTTCTCTAGTCTGAATAGATTGCATCAAATGGGTTGTAATTGGAGACAGAAGAAATGTTTGTCCCACCAAAATGTTGCAAAATGTTATGCTTTATGAAGTTTCTTCATTTTTAAATTTAAACCTTCCCAGCTTAGTAACTTTAATGCCTTTTAATTATCCCCCTTGTTACTATACTCACGTAATACGTAAATATTTATGAAGCATAAAAAATACCTGCTCTGCACGTTTTTTGCAATTTAAAGTTAAAACAGTTTTAGGTGGTATCCCATGCTGTCTTCACTGGCAGACAAATTTCTCTGACAACCACCAGTTAAATCAAGTCCGTTATGAGCAGGAATGATAAAGGGGTTGTATGGGATCAGAAAGCCGTTTTATATGGCTGGGGGTTGTATTAAACAATAATCATACTTGCCTCTATTTGGACTCCCATTCGCACTGAATTTATTGCCAGACTCTGTTTGTATAAAGAGGATGGTAGTGAGATTTGTGCGGCGCTAAAGCAGGAGATTCGCCGCCCGTCGAAACTGTTCCGACCTCGTATTACCCTACAAATAGCATCTGATGTAACACCCATTGCGTGAGAGAAACGTGAGCCCCAGAGAGATCTAAGTATGATGATGTTTATTGTTTTAATATACCACTCAGCCATATGTCAATTTTTTTCCCTTCCCTCCACAATGGCACCAGACCAGAGGGATTCTCCACCCCAGCTACAGAAAAATAACACAATCTTAAAGGAGGTCCCTCATCTCCTACCTCCTACCTTGTTTCCTGTCCCTGGACACAAATTGAAGTTTCTCCTGTCAAGGATATCACTCAGCCATCCTGTCAGGTGCCCTGCCAGAGCGTTGTTGGAGGCTGATGCAGGGAGCAGGCCATGGGGCTTCTGCTCCTTCCGACTCCTGATTGTAAGTCCCCTGCGGCAAAGCGGCTGGTCTGGGCAGATCAGAGGTTTGATATCTCCAATGGAGTTTGCCGCGGGCTGATAGGCTTTAGAAGGTACCATGATGGCTAAAATCTTGACCAGTTTTTGGCACATATACAACTGTACCACTAAGTGTGACTGTGTTATGGCAGTAAATATGGCCTGTTTTTTCTGATATATTGTAATTTTTATGTCCTTTTCTGGGTAAAAATGATGAATAAGAACTGTATCTAAGTAAAAAAGAACACTGGGCCAACTACGAATAGAGTGAAAAATTAGTGTGATTTGGTGACCTGCACCCAAATACGAAGACCACTTAAAAAGGGAAACACAAATGCATATCACATGAGATGGGGGGAACACTCCCTGCGCCTAAACACAACAAACAATGAAGGGATTCTAAACTGGAACAATTAGCTTACAGGTATACCTCGTACACATAGATATACCTGTTTTGAGTACGCCGTATTGTTTCATTTGAGAATCCCTACATTGTTTATGTAGTTAGCGCAGGTGTTTCCCCATCTAAAGACCAGTCTCTGTTTTGTAGGTCCTCCATCAATGTTTCAACACAGACATAGACATCACCATTAAGTGGCCAAAATGGCATCTAGAGGCTCCCGAGAACGGAGTATGTGATATTGAAAGACTGCAGCCTCTTCACAGGCTACCACGCACAGTTGTATGTGGTTGTGCTTGGTATTGCAGTAAAAACCTATTAAGTTGAATGGGACAGATCCACAAAAGTTCATGTTACAAATGGGCGGACATCACAGCATTGTGGTCCCTTGAACGGCTTCATACAGCTTTTTCTGGGATGCTGGCGGGTCACCTCTTGAGGATCCTTATTCAATTCACTTTAATAAAGTTGTGTATTGGTACATAATTAGGTTTGTGTGTGGAGCCTTCTACCTTGTGGGATCATGGTTCTGTCTTCTCCGCTAAAAATCGAGCCTCATCTCCTTGTTCACAGGTTACAGACACTTGAGTTCTTTATAGCAGATAAAAACCATGTTTGGCCTTAGTTTGTTTCAGAGGTTCTTTTTTTATTTCCTCACATTTATATGTATACAGCTTCCACATAATTGACTCTGTTTCTAGTTCGTCAAAAATGTACAGAGATATGCTCTCTATTCCATTTGGCAGAGTGCTTATAATTGGCACTATAGACTGCTACCATCCTTCCTGCCACTTTGGAGAATGACTGCATTACCATGAGCTTTCACTAATGAAGCCATCATACACATTGTACATAACATGGGATGCGCTGATAATGGGATCCGGTCTTGCTGTGCGCCATCCGCTCTTGATTTCACTGTACCTATACTCTGACTCCAGCCGACTTACTATACTCTGACTCCAGCATCTCATGCCTGGAAAACCCCAAGACGCCGGCTGCACCCCGACCCAAACCCTATATGCCAGTAGGAGAGTTGTGCCTTATGTGGAAGCACAACTGATCCAGGTAAGCGACTGTCTAACCACGTCAGATACCTTGAACTAGACGTTATCACCCTATGAGCGCTGTTGTGTTCCCTGTCCGCTATCTTCCTAGTGGTCAAGATGGTTGACCAGTAGAAGTGCTTCTATGTCTTGCATATTTTCACTCCAATTCCATGCACCTTTTTTAACACTGTAGATAATTTAATTATCTCTTTCACTTGGGGACCTTCACACTCTAAGCTCTAATTGATGAAATCACAACACTGACTGAGACTCCTTTGTGAATGAAATAAAAGGAATGAAAATAAAATTGGATAGAAGAAATGAAATGACCTTACTAAGAAATAGTTAGAACTAGTAGAGTTCAGGCAGCCTTCCAGTGATGATGGGATTCACACATTTAAATCCAGTGGGGTTTTAGTCCCAACTCCTGACTGGGATGTGACAGAATGGGGAGGTCGACATTCCCCCATCATTTCAGAAAGGTACCCTCTGTGGATGATTTCGATTAAAACCCCATAACTTTTGATCACCCCATACCAAACTTTGGGTGGCTAGGCGTAAAATCAGGGGTGTTCACAATTTACCCAGTTTCCACCCTAGATTATTAAAATTTAAAATGGCTGGGTATGACTAAAGGCGATTGTTATTAAAGAACTGGAGACAATTGCTTATGGCCATTTATATTTTTTTCCACACTGATGTACATGTTTAATTGTACTGTGATATTGCATAGGTCTCTCTTCATTGCACAGTACTAAATGAGTGTCATTGTACTGTTCTATTTTATACAATAAAACAAGTTAAAAAAGAGGTTTTCTAGGGTCGTAGTTATGACCCATTCTTATGATATGAAGTCCAGGCCAGTATCATTTACTTGACTTAGACTCGTCTACAATAATCAGGCCCAGACACTACACAATGGTAAGTGCCATAACATTTTTAGAGCTACAAGCTGATCAAAAGGGGGTCATGACTTGAACCCCTACTTGATATTAATGAGCTAACCCCTTTAAAGTAATCCAAAAGAGAAATGGCTTTCATCTTTAGGCTCCTTTCACAAGAACATATTCTTTTTTCAGTCATGTATTTCAGTGCCATATTTGGTTGTATGTACATGACATTTTTTTATCTGTATGTGCATGTCACTGCTTCGTTCTGTATACAATATGCTGGGTTTGTTACTAGCTTGCCACATGCAACATATATTTTAAATGTTCCCATAGACTTCTATGAGGTGTACAGAATGTAAATACTGGAGAAGATAGGACATGCTCGACATATTATTTTTAATTTTTTTTACGTCTTGGGAAATTCGTCTATTTGTCCAATGTAGTGAATGTAGCCATGTGCTACCCGTATGAAAATGGCACGGTATGGGTAGCGCACTGCAGTTTTAATACATTTGTGTAAAATGGGCCTTAGCTGTAGAGTAACTGCATTATGCAAATTCTTGTTCTGTCCCGTAACCAATTGCTATTGTGTGCCTCGCTGCCAGACCTCTGTTTCGTTTACAGAGGCTGACGCGCATTTTGCCGACCAAGGTTGGGCATCTCGCTCAATGGGCATATTCTGTATGAGTGTATGTGGTGTATTCGTTACAATGTTATACATTATTATTTGATGAGAAGTATTATATAGTTTCCTATACAATATTTATTTGTACTTATTACTGTGTTGAAATGTTTGTGACCATTTACCACAACTCTATTTATTCCTCTCTTCCTCATTTATTTGGTTGCCGTGGAAAACTGATTATTGGGGGTTTCCATTACCTTATCAATATCGGGGCATACTCTGTTAGAGATTATTATCTGGGGCTCAACTCTCCCCCCCCATTACTTGGTGACTTTCAAATCAAATCTTTCATGGCTCCCGGTACCAGGGAGGAGAGAACGAACTTAAGACGCAGACACGGTCTTCAGCGGCACTCATATCACACTCTTAATTTAAAAAATCCCTGTCCTGTATATAAAAACAAAGAAAGCTTCAGAGGGCGTGAAGGAAAGGAGATAAGGTGCTTAGAAGCTATAGGCTTAGTTTAAATGTACTACAACGGCCCTCTAATATTTTCTACGAAAAGTTTAATAAATTGTGCCCTGTGTTCTCTGTACCCTTCTCCACAGATAAATGGTATTGTTTATATTATCTGAGCCACAGAATGTACAGAGAATGCCACCAGATGCTTCTTGATAACCAAAGCAAATAAAAAGAAAACATACAGGTCAAAGGACAGTAAAATGCCAAGGAGAATGTGAGAGGCAAACAACAGTTTAAATAAGAAAAATAGCTGAATTAAGACATTTAACCCTATAGCTTCTAAGTGGGCAACATACCCCCCCAGGCCAGACCTAAAATGGTGTCTGTTTGGTTCTCTTGATCAAGATGGCCGCAGTAGAGGAATATATCACTAACAACTCCTTTGGCTTGCAACAGCCAAAGCTGGAACGGATCAGCAAGACACCAAGTTTTAGGTTAGGAATCCATAGAAAATAACGTAGGCTGACAAAGTTTGGATACCTGTGTTTGGTTACATTTAGCATTCATTTTTAAGTCTTATGTTCCCTTAAGACATTTCAGAAGGATCTAAACTCATTGTTGTTTTCTGGGTCACTCGGTGTAAATGATATCTGGTCTCTTGGAACTGGGGTAGGACTATTGTGTAGTGAAGGCATTACTTAGAGATGTGCATTTGACCTCAGGAACCTCAAGTTACAATTCTGGCTGCCTAAAGCGAAATGTCTAAATTATGAGAGCTACAGTAGTTCTTCATAGCAATGATTATTCTGTACATAGATCAGCTGCTGATTTTGGCAGAACTCATGTTTTTTTTTTTTTATTTCTCAGTACATCTGCAAAATCTGCATAGATAGATGACCTCAGTATCTCCTTGGTCATCTTAGTTGGTGCAGGATGCTAGTTTTATAGTCGTATGAATGTCTCTTCATGTTCAGTTGATCATGCATGCTTGACCAAGCAGCCAGAGAACATCACCGAAGCTCTGCACTTCAACAAAGCCCTCCAGAGATAGACCTGTTAAAGTTCTGGTAGGTAGAACATTTTCAGTATTAACAACCTAGTTACGTGACATGGCATGTTGCTGTGGCAACCCGTAAAGAAGAAAACTTCTCAAAATGTGCTGTTTGTAAAAGAAAGCTGCAGAAAGAGAGAGATGGAGAGGACACAGAGTACATATTTGTGTACAGGAAGCTGTTTACTAGCTTTCTACATTTGATTATATCCAGGTACTATGGTTAGAATTGTGCAAATGAATAACTCGTTGTATTTGTCAGAATTATTGAATAAAGTTCTGCAAATCATTTATATTCATCTTAACAAGGTTTGCTGAAGCTTTTCTTGCCACCAGCCAGATTAAAAAAAAAAATTATCTGTGATCTGATCTGCATGGAAATCTATGGTGAATCCATGCTCCCCAGGTGGAGGAGATCAGCAGCAGGGAATTGGCTTACGGGGGCACATGCATCTTTAAAAAAATATATATATCTTCCTTTAAAATCGAGCATAATGCACCAAGGGCATTTGATCGTAGATCCAGGCAACGTGACTGTGGTATTCCTGTTACACTGCAGAAAATGTGCCCATGGTCAATGTTGAAGGGAGGTTGTATTGGGTGCAAAAAAAGTTGCAAAAGCGCTCATGCACTACAAAAAGTTGTTAATAAAGAAAAGACCAAGCCAAAACAAAGGTACATTGCCCCATAGTCCGCTGTGGTTTTCCATCCTAATTTGTGCATAAAATACTTCAGTAGACTATTGATAAGGGCTATGAGATGGGGAAAATCACAGCATAATTCTCATTAGCATGCGTCACTTTAAATGTGGTTGCCACCTTTTTTCCGAATTTATTGCAGTTCACAGCAATCTTATTTTTTCAAACTGACTTTTAAAACTCCATTTTTAGAAAGTGTTATAGTTGCCTACAAATCCAGTTGAGATGAACGGGCCAGTCACAGAAGTGTCTGCTTCCAAGCAGCTGCAGGTGCATATCCTCTCTAAAGTTGTGTGAATATATGTAAAAGTAGGCTCCTGAAATGAGCTTTTCTAAGCGTTCTGTTACGTTCTATCTTAGAGAGTATACAATTTGCATAAATTATAGCTTGCCTGGTTTATGCTATATATATTCTGTAACCATAAATTATCACACAGGGGTTAAAGGATGATACACTATGTAAGACTGCGATTAGTTGGGAAGGTTTATCAGAACTTACTTCGTCCCTGTGTCAGAGTGAGATGTGTAATGATGCTACAGGTATGAATATTAATATTTCTGGATGCCTCATTATGGAAGACCAGCATTAAAGCTGAATAGACTTTAATGCGAGACAACTCAGTAACACCCTGTACATTTTATGAAGTGTTTATTATTTGCGTGTATATTATTAAATTAATTAGGGTGAAACAGTCCTTAGGTATATTTCTATTTGCATGTAAAAGTCCAGCTAATTTCCCATGATAGCTGTTAATAACCTCTGCATTGGTTTAAAATCCCTTACTTTATTACTTATGCCACATGTTTCAGTGCCCAGAGTATTGTTGTCAGGTCATATTCTAGTTACTGTGATTTTCAGATGGTGCGCCAGGTCACACTTGTGTTTAGAAACACCTACTGGGATGCTGAGGTAGAATTTTTTTATTTTTTTTAGAAATAAAACATCTGACATGGTGATAATTTATGAGGTGGGGTGTTGTTGTAGGAAATACACCTGAGACAGCCTAAATGCCAGCTATTCCTCATATGTATATGCTTTTATATTGTGTGTGTCTGTGTGTTCAATCTCTGGAAAGGTCAATATTTTGATGGCAATTCATTACTCCTAATTTACGATTGGCAATAATTACTGCTTCCATGCAAGAATGCTAATGGAGGAAGCCGCTTAATAATGGTGTTCTCTTTACCTTGTTCGTTCTAGCTTTGATAATGGCCAATCTTCTACACTGGTTAGGAAACGGCATTCATGATCAGTACCTTTACTTTCCATAATAAAGTGTTGACGGTTTATGTTTTCTTAGTCTGAATAGGATTGCATCAAAATGGGTGTAATTGGAGACAGAAGATAGAATTTGTGCCCACCAAAATGTTGCAAAAATGTTTTTGCTTTATGAATGTTTCTTCATTTTTAAACCTTCCAGCTTAGTAACTTTAATGCCTTTTAATTATCCCCTTTGTTACTATATCACGTAATACGTCAAATATTTATGAAGCATAAAAAATACCTGCTTCTGCACGTTTTTTGCAATTTAAAGAATTTAAACAGTTTAGGTGGTATCCCATGCTGTCTTCACTGGCAGACAAATTTCTGACAAACCACCAGTTAAATACAAGTCCGTTATGAGCAGGAAGATGATAAAGGGGTTGTATGGGATCAGAAAGCCGTTTATATATGGCTGGGGGGTTGTATTAAAACAATAATCATACTTGCCTCTATTTGGACTCCCATTCGCACTGAATATTATTGCCAGACTCTGTTTGTATACAGAGGATGGTAGTGAGATTTGTGCGGCGCTAAAGCAGGAGATTCGGGCCGCCCTGTCGAAACTGTTCCGACCTCTGTATACCCTACAAATAGCATCTGATAGTAACACCCATTGCCGTGAGAAAATGTGAGCCCAGAGAGAGCTAAGTATGAGATGTTTATTGTTTTAATATACCACTCAGCCATATGTCAATTTTTTTCCCTTCACCTCCACAATGGCACTGACCAGAGGGATTCTCCGACCCCAGCTACAGAAAATAACACAGAATCTCTAAAAGGAGGTCCCTCATCTCCTACCTCCTACCTTGTTTCCTGTCCCTGGACACAAATTGAAGTTTCTCCTGTCAAGGATATCACTCAGCCATCCTGTCAGGAGCCCTGCCAGAGCATTGTTGGAGGGCTGATGCAGGGAGCAGGGCACATGGGGCTTCTGCTCCCTTCCGACTCCTGATTGTAAGTCCCCTGCGGCAAAGCGGCTGGTCTGGGCAGATCAGAGGTTTGATATCTCCAATGGAGTTTGCCGCGGGCTGATTAGGCTTTTAGAAGGTACCATGATGGCTAAAATCTTGACCAGTTTTTGGCACATATACAAACTGTACCACTACAGTGTGACTGTGTATGGCAGTAATATGGCCTGTTTTTCTGATATATTGTAATTTTTATGTCCTTTTCTGGGTAATAAAATGATGAATAAGAAACTGTATCTAAGTATAAAAAGAACACTGGCGCAACTACGAGATAGAGAGTGAAAAATGTAGTGTGATTTGGTGACCTGCACCCAAATACGAAGACCACTTAAAAAGGGAAACCTCAAAATGCATATACAACATGAGATGGGGGGAACACTCCTGCGCTAACTACACAAACAATGAAGGGATTCTCAAAACTGGAACAATATAGCTTACTCTATACCTCATACACATAGATATACCTGTTTTGAGTATGCCGTATTGTTCAATTTTGAGAATCCCTACATTGTTTATGTAGTTAGCGCAGGTGTTTCCCCATCTTAAGAGAGAGTCTCTGTTTGTAGGCCTCCACCAATGTTTCAACACAGACATTTGATGACAGTGGCCAAAATGGCATCTTAGAGGCTATCACGAGACTGGAGTTATGTGATAAGACTGCAGCCTCTTCACAGGCTACCAAGCACAGTTGTATAGTGGTTGTGCTTGGTATTGCAGCTAAAAACCTATTAAGTTAAATGGGACGGATCCACAAAAAGTTCATGTTACAAATGGGCGCGACATCACAGGATTGTGGTCCCTTGACGGCTTCATACAGCTTATTGCTGGGATGCTGCTGGTCACTCCTTGAGGATCCTTTATTCAATTCACTTTAATAAAGTTGTGTTATTGTACATAATAGGTTTGTGTGGAGCCTTCTTAACTTGTGGATCATGGTTCTGTCTTCTCCCTAATAATCGAGCCTTCATCTCCTTGTTCACGGTTACAGACACTTGAGCTTTATAGCAGATAAGAACCAGTGGTTTGGCCTTAGTTTGTTTCAGCAGCTCATTTGTTTTTATTTCCTCACATTTCTATGTATACAGCTTCCACATAATATTGACTCTGTTTCATAGTTCTCGAAAAATGTACAGAGATATGCTCTCTATCCATTTGGCAGAGTGCTTTATAATTGGCACTATAGCTGCTACCATCCTTCCTGCCAACTTTGGAGAATGACTGCATTACCATGAGGCTTCCACTAATGAAGCCATCATACACATTGTACATAACATGGGATGCAGCTGATAATGGGAATAATGTCATTGTGTAATTCCCCTTCACATCTTGTAACTCTGCAAAGTTAATTAGAGGTTCGGTAGCGCAGACAGCTACAAAACGCTACATGTAGAGTGACAGAAAGCGAGAGTGAGGTGGCTCCATGTACAGAACTCCAAAGAGATTGCCTTTATGTCTCCTAGGCTTCATGAACAATTAAAAGAGTCCCTGGAGAAGCAGCTGGAATCGCTCCCTACCAGTGCTGCTCTGGCCAGCGAAGCTTCTACAGAACAGGAATTAATTAAAAACCTACAGGAACAATTGCAACTTGCAAATCAAGTAAGCCAGAAAGTCTCTCCTATGGAAGGGATACTCTGTCCTGATGCTATCTCACCTATGTGTATTTCCTTTTCACATAAAGCCGAGGCAGGATAAACTTAAAGAAATAACAACGAAGAAATAAGCCTTTTATGACTTTGGTAAGAGCTATTTTAGCTCTGCTGGCACAGCTTTCTTAAACTACACAGATGTACACTAACTCACGAAACATCTGTGACCTATTAAATTAGCTCTTCATATATGGTGTTAGAATTTCTATTCTATCTGGAGTACACAAGGTACAGCAATATACTGCGCAGTCCTTCAGCCTCTGCTGGTGCGTTCACTGCTGATAGGTGAAGCAACAGTGCCCCCTGCTTGATGAGGAGGTACTTTTACTTAACCTTTATTGTAATGAAAGGTTTTCTGTTTAGTTCCTGAAATGGCTGCAAATTTTTGTGCATAAATACCAGATAAAACACTGTGAAATGGCACCGCAAGTATTATTACCTCCATAAAAATATAGGCTAGTCATCTATTCACAACCATCATACTGTCTTGTTTTAAAATGGGAGTTTTTTATGCTATGTGCAGCGCTGCGTAATCTGTGTGCACTATATAAATAAAGAATTATTATTATTATTATTTTTTGTCAAAGGAAAGGGACAGTGCATTACAGCTCTGGCAGACGGTTGCACAGGAGATGGATCGCTTACAAGTTATGTACCAGAAACATATGACCGATGCACACATACATGTGGCAGAGCGACAGAAGCAAAAGGTATTTGCCTGCATGTATGTTCAACCATAAGAGAAGATCTGACTACAACTGATCATTAATGGGGTTGTCAGCTTTCGGCAATTAATTTAATATTGTTTGTGTAAGGAAAAGTTATACAATTTTACAGTATACTTTCTGTATCAAATCCTTACGGTTTTCTACATCTCTGCTTGCTGTCCTATAGAAAGCTCCTGTTTACTTCCAGTGGTGTAAATGTTTATTTTTATGGTCATGTGATGGACACGCAGGGGGAGAAGCCATTAGTATCACATTACTCTCTGCTTGTCCATCACATGACCATGGAAGTAAACGTTTGCACCACTGGAAGTAAAGATAGAAGCTTTCTATAGCAGGACAGCAAGCAGAGATCTAAAAAAAACCTTAAGGTATTGATACAGAAAGTATATTGTAAAATTTTACAACTTTTCTTTAGACAACACACAAACAATACCTCTTGCTGAAAGTTGACAACCCCTTTAAATAAGGACGTCAGTCTAGCCAATGTGGCAACCAGTGGGGTTCAGTTTTATCATCTGATCTTTGTCTTGTACCTATCACATGATATAATATCTCTCTCAACTAATCATCAGCAATGACTGACATCATGTGATTCCTGCACCTTTCTTTGTTTAACGGGATGAAACTTCAGTTAATGCAGTTGGAAAAAAAAAATGTTTTGGTCTGGGTTGTAATCGCCTATGTAAGGAACAAGTGTTTGCATGTCAATACAGGAATGTTAAAGGAGTGGTCACAGCTTACATATTTATTGCATAGTGACAAAATATACCCTTATTAACGGTGCGGGGTCCTGCGCTTTCATCCACTGAATGAGATCCACATTCTAGGATTGTAGGAGTCTGGTCTTTTAATTCTAAAACAAGGAATATGTGGGTATGCCGGGAATGTCTGTGATGGAAGTAGCAATATAAAGAGGATTTCCAGCAAAGTAAAATTATGGCTTAAAAGCTTCTAATGTGGGCATAAAATATCATAAGGGTCCTTATGGCCTCCATACTGCTCCATTATGGCCAATCCTTGTTCCACATTGATTTCCTCTTTGTCACCAAACATGACTGGTGGAAACCAATTGTTGGAGCGAGTTTCATGTGGTGTCAGGAAACCCACAGCAAGGGGAGTGCAGCGGGTGCTGTACTTGTTGTTGTTATTATGTTATGCGCCCCCCCCCCCCCCCCCCCCTGTTTTATTTACTTCACTGCATAACTTTCAGCTGATGTCTATATGGGCGGGTAGATGGTAACACTAGGTAAGAAATCCTAAAATGCTGAATATTGTTCCTCACCTAAAGTTCCATATGGAAGTTCAACTTCTTGTACCCAAGCGATTGGGAAATTAGGGGCCCAAAGTGCCCTTGTTAATAGAGCCCCATTGCCGGGCATGACCGCTGTTATATTTACTTCTATGAGGCAGCGCATCACTTTCCTATATAAATATAAACTCCTTTAGGTTATAGAATTATGTAGGTTTTGTTGTACCATTTATTTAGTATTTGATTTACATTTTAACATATGAAGGAATATTAATTGGATACATTTATTTCTTAGGAAGAGCTCGCAAATCTTCAGCAGATAACCAAACAACTTCATGGTGCACATGAAAAGGTAGAACAGGTAGGTGAAATAACCATAAAGACAGTATGTGATGTGTGAAATGTGATGGAAAGGGTGGCTGAATGAGCAGTGCTAAACCTTCAGTGGCTTTACTCAAGTATGAACAGTGCATATTTAAGGGCCCATTACAGACTCCTCATAAGGTAAGTCTAATGGTGTGTTAAAACCACAGTCTCAGTCCATTTTACACGGAATATACTTTTTAACAGTGTGTGTTTAAATGACCAATACATATTGCTATAAAGGATATCAGTCTACATTTTCTTTGTCTTTGTACTAAATGTACACATTAGGGGAATAAAGAAGTTGCTAATTGTAAACCATTGTTCTCTCCTTCACAAATGCATTTGACTACATTAAAAATTAAAACCATGAGTAACTTAACCCTTTGGGTACCTTTTACATGTTTTAACAATTGGCACTATGGCACTTGGGCAGCTGGGAACTTGCTATAACAAGCAACATTTATGGACATTTATCCCATTAAATCCCCTGGTCAATAGTGAGCCTGGCATCTAAATACATTCTCAAGCTGGGCACTCACGCTCTCACCCTACTGTTTTTCCCCCTCAATTTGATCCTTTCTATTGTATCTTGAGCCCTGTTATTGCATACCGCAAGGAAAAAATACAAAAATGTTTTTGTTAAAATGAGTCTTTTAACATTTTTATCAAAACATGTTGGGTAAAAGCATTTGATTTCTACTCCAAGATCGTAACTAAACTTGGAGCATTGGCGGAGTGTCCAAACATTGAAGTGCTGTGAAATCTTTGCTTCTTACTGCATGGGAGTTAATAAGAGTTCGGACTTTTTAGTAATTCCGCCGTAGCATTCATTTGAATTTACATATGTGCTAGGTCCAACCTGGTGTAAATTTCAGCTATAACATGTACCAGTATTCCATCACAGTAAGTGACCTCCGGCATTGTATAACGCTCAATAACAACTTGGAAAAACTATACGACCCCTCTCACTAGCTCCAGTCAAATGAGCCCAGTCAGCCGCTAAACCGCCACAAATTTTTTGTTGGATATCAGCCTTAATGGATTTGTATTGGGCCAGAAGCCAGCCAAGGTATTGTGGGTATAGGTGTATGTATAGGTGTATATACAGTAACAGACCAAAAGTTTGAACACACCTTCTCATTCAAAGAGTTTTCTGTATTTTCATGACTATGAAAAGTGTAGATTCTTACTGAAGGCATCAAAACTATCAATTAACACATGTTGAAAATATCTTATATTCTAGGTTTAGCCACACTCTTGGCATTCTCTTGATGAGCTTCAAGTGGTAGTCACCTGAAATAGGCTTCCAACAGTCTTGAAGGAGTTCCCAGAGACGCTTAGCATTTGTTGGCCCTTTTGCCTTCACACTGCAGTCTCACTCCAAACTGCAGTCCAGCCCCCTGTGGTCCACGGGATATCCCTTTCACAGATTTTTATCCTTGTTTGGGTCAGAGGTGACTCTTGGTCTTCCTTTCCTGGGGTGGTCCTCATGTGAGGCAGTTTTTTTGTAGCGCTTGATGGTTTTTTTCAACTGCATTGGGGGACACTTTCCAAGTTTTCCCAATTTTCTGGACTGACTGACCTTCATTTCTTAACCCGTTAACACTCCAGGGTGTATGAAGAGAGCTCATGGGCTTCATACAGAGCTAATACCCGTTGTCAGTGATCACGGGTATTAACTCTTTCAATGCATTTAAAAGACAACGGCTCGTACCGATTGTCGCTCCCCCCAATGTTGTCGGGGGGTGGGGGGTACTTAAGGGGTTAAAGTAATGATGGCCTAACAGTCTATTCAGAAGGACTATGAGCTGTGTATCCACCTGACTTATACACAACACAACTGATGGTCCCAACCCCATTTATAAGGCAAGAAATCCCTCTTATGAAACATGACAGGGCACATGTGATGTGAAAACCTTTTCTGGTGACTACCTCCTTGAAGCTCATCAAGATAATGTCAAGAGTGTGCAAAGTAGTTATCAAAGCAAAAGGTGACTACTTTGAAGAGCCTAGAATACAAGCCATATTTTCAGTTGTTTCACACTTTTTTGTTAAGTATATAATTCCACATGTGTTAATTCATAGTTTTGATTTCATCAGCGTGAATCTACAATTTTTATAGTCATGAAAATACAGTAAACTTTTTGAATGAGAAGGTATGTCCAAACTTTTTGTCTGTAATTTATGTCTATAAAATAGAAAATGGCACCACTCCAAAGTTCTGGATCAAATTCAGGTGGTTTTTATTCCAAAGCTGCTATATTTCACCTGAATCCTTTTTTGTGTGTGTGTCCGTGTGTGTGTGTGTCCGTGTGTGTGTGTGTCCGTGTGTGTGTGTGTGTCCGTGTGTGTGTGTGTGTCCGTGTGTGTGTGTGTGTCCGTGTGTGTGTGTGTGTGTCCGTGTGTGTGTGTGTGTGTCCGTGTGTGTGTGTGTCCGTGTGTGTGTGTGTGTGTGTGTGTCCAACAACATTGACAGGTGGAGCCAGATCAATATAATGTGGGAGCCTAGTTAAATTTACATATTTAGTTGCTGTAAGGGCACATTAGTCAAACACTTTACAGAAAAGAAATGTGTATTTATATAGTGGACAGAGCTACAAACTGCAGGTGAAGATACAAGTTTTTGCAAATAATATATAATAAACAATAAAGTACAAGTTGGTTACCGTGGTCCTTTCATTTTCATTTATACATGCAGTGTACAGCATAAATCTCCCCTAGAAGACAAAGAGCCACATGTGTCCTAACCCCTTTTGTTGGACACTCCCTGCCTTCCTCTGGGTGAGTTCTAGGACTCTCCCTCCTGGGTCGAAAAGCTAAACCTTTGAAAACCTTGGGTGTGTCAGAGTTCCTCTACGGAAAAGCATAGAATGGTGATACTGGTTCCATGTGATCTGTCCAGGCCCTCAAAATGTTTGTACACACACCAAACCTCTCTGCTGTCAGAGTCCTTCGACAGACTGTAAACTAGGTGGCCTTTTGTCCAAGTCCCCAGATCCCAGAAATGTATTCTATACACGGCTAGGACGAACCATTGCTTTATAACTAACTCTCTTATAAAGTTATGTGAAGTTATGTCTAGAAGAGTTCCTTTTGAAGTGGGGCTTCCAGCTCCTCTGTCCATGGTGTCAAAAGTATCCCTTCAGAGCCTTTTGTGTAGGTCACCTATTATTCACACACACTGTTTATTTACTGCAGTATATATTTACATACTGAGATTACAATTCTCATGCAGGCTTGCCCAGCAGGCTATGAGTAGTGGGTTCCTACTTTCTGTTACCATGCCATGCAGCGCAGCCCAGTCAATATAGAAACTCCAGCTTCGACAGTGTGTTTGGTTGTCCCTTACCCCTGTCCGCAGATCACGTCCATATTGCCAATGTTCTCTCTTTGACATCGAGGAAAGACTGTTTTAGAAGGAGTTTCTTTGCTCTACCCCTTAGCCATCATCTCTGAAATACATGTCACAGCTGACATGCAAGGGGGCACTGACTGATTGCTCCGGCTCTCCTCGTCCCCTTCCAGCTTTATGTGCAACTCCATATCCATTCAGAACCTGGGATTTTGGCTATGGTTGTGACATCACAGTAGGTATCAAAATTTGGATCAGGACAGGTTACATCTCCAGCAAGAAAAGACACAATTTTCACAAAATTGAGAGAAAAATGTAAGGTGTCTTTTGTGTTAGACACATTCATCAATTTGGATTTTTGGCCAGAAAATCCCTTTAATTTTCACATCCAGTTTGCTAATTAGGCACTCTGGTGTCAGACAGACAGCCTAGAACCACCTACCTGACAGTAACATTCAGAATACGAAGAAGGTTCTCTTCTAATGCCTCTGACACCTTCAGAATGGTGGGGTTCAAGAAAAATTTCTATTGTGTCTACCTCTGGCAGCATTGGCAATTGCCCTCTCCCCCATAGTACTTGCAATTCATTTCCATAATTTTTTAGCAGTAAAGGAATTTCCAGCACAGATCTTGCATGAGGGTAGCAAGAGGAATCTGCCAGTGGAGCTGCTTTAGTATAATCCAGACGTTAGATTTCACTGAAAGGAAGACCTATCAACAGAGTTGGTGGTGAAAGGCTCTCTTTAAACTGAGACATATTATTGAAAGTCCTCCAAGAGCAGAGTCTTTGTCAACAGGGATTGGAGAAACTTGCAGCTCGTTCCATTGATTAAAAAAAAAACACATTTTAGATTTTATAAACAATGCAAAACAACAAAAGTCCCCCTATCCCTGGTGAGCGCCATAGTGCTTTATTTTTTTTAACAGTCGCTGGTACATCTTACAGAAATAAAGATATACAGGAGCTTGGTGCACTTCCTATACGGTCTGCAACTTTTTCCTTTTTTTACCGTGGGCTTAGAAACTGTTTACTGTTTCTTTTTTTATCACACCTTTAATTCTAAAAATGTATTTAATTTACAAATCATTATCGATAATGACTATCGTTATTGACACCTTGTACTCTTCAATGCATAGATGGCGATTGCCACCCAGTAAACAACGAAGTGTGATGAACATCAGGGAGTCTTGCTGTAAATTTGCATACAAGCCATCTGTAATTTAGTATGGCTGTTCTGATTCATTTCATACGCATGTTCTGTGGTTTCTTATATATTTGTGGTTACTAGGCGTTGTGAGAACATGCAGGACACTGAGTCATCTCTTGACATAACCCAGCGTTTAGGTTTGAATACAGCCAAAGCTACTGTACAGCACATTTAGAAAGGAAATCTTTATAAATGTTTAGTCAGCTGTGGGTAAATGGGAAGGAAATTTAGAACTGTCTGTGGCCCTACATTATAGAGAGTATGCAGTGTCCTCTGTAACATATGAACTGTAGATTAGGCATCACTTAGTAGCAAAGAAGCTAGTGTGTATTAATCATGTGGTAGACGTGTGTTCAACAGAAATCTTTGACATTTCTCTTCAAAATATATATATCTACATAGCAGGTATCAAAAGTATTATCTCTTATAAGTGGCTACAAGGAGTCAAAAGAATGCCAGATTTATTAAAAAGTGGGCCATTTTTGGGTGCAAAATTTTGGTTTAAGTGCACTGCTCAAAACTTTAAAAACTTAAAAAGTGAAGGGCTTGAATAAGCGATCGGATGAATGCTTGTTCAAGCCAAAGTCTGGAAAAATAAAAAATAAAAAAATAAATATAATAATAATTTACTTTGTAGGTGCCGCAGAGCTAGAGATCTAGCCCCCTTTCAGATTCTTAGCCAGCAGGCTGGAGGGAGAATTTGGAAGCTTATGCACCTCACAGAAATATTGACTGCATATGTTACTAAATTTTGATAAGGGATAATGTCAATTAATGTTCATGTTTTTAACCCTCTCCATATTTAGAATAATCTAAAGCACACTTGCTCTCTAATTGCCTTATATTACCCTATATACTCGAGTATAAGCCGAGACCCCTAATTTTACCACCAAAAACTGGGAAAACCTATTGACTCAAGTATAAGCCGAGGGTGGGAAATGCCACCTGATGCCGTATTATACAGCCAACACACTTATATTCTTCGTGGTCCTACTGAATATACTCCTGTTCTCATTTATCTTTACTGCCTAGTTTTGGAGAAAAATTGTCTTTTAAAATATGGCAATGAGCCTCAGGGCCCTAGTAAATCACTACTGCCCGACGCCTCCCTCCCGCACAGAGAGTTGGTGACACCTGCCAGCCCCGTTAGTATACAGCCCTGGCCAACCCCGTTACGTAAAGCCTGCACCCCGTTAAGTAAATACAGCCAGCCTGCCAGCCCCGTTAAGTATAAGCGCCATCTGCCAGCCCGCATAAAAAAAATTATAACTGCATACATACCACCTCATCCTGTCCTCTTCTGTCTCTCTACTCTGTAACAAGCCGGGCATAGGCGCTGCACATGTTATCTGTTCAGTCGGTCGCATACTATGACGTCCAGTGGCTGCAATCATAGTATGCGCCGGCTGCTGATGCATGGCCGGATGTTACAGCGATAGAGAAGACGAATAGACAGTGACCAAGATCGGAAGACAGAAGAGGACCATGAGCAAGGATGCAGGAAGCCAAAAGTGAGTAGAGTTATGGTTTTTTTTTCTCTGTGACCTTGTGTTAGCCGAAGTAAATTTTTCAGCATTTTTTGTCCTATACACAGTAATATCGGTACCAATCTCCCCAATTCACTCCTTCTTAGGTTCTGTCTCAAGTTAGCACCTTGATTCCTTGAGAGCTCAGTCAGTGAAGCAGAGTGTCTGCGTAGTTCATGTAGGGGGATGGGGCCGGGAATTAGGTAAAACCGAGGCAAAACACCAGCAAATTTCACGCTATAAAATCCCTATGGCGGCTATGTGGGGTAGTCTTCAACCACTCGGAGAAGGGGGAACAGAGTAATAAACCGGGACGTGTTCCACTGTACTGGACGGTTAGGAGCTATAAGATAGCTATCAAATAGACTCCTCAAAAAAAAAAGATAATATTGTTGTATCACACAAAGACCAATATTTGAATTACAATTTATTTCCTCACCCTGCACAGATGCATGTTTGAAAGTTTGCCATAGAACTCAACGTCTAAAATGCAGGAGCATCTCCGTGCATTTCTTGGCAGACTCTAATGAGCAAGGCTATTGTAAAGGAGGAACTTGGGTCAGGAATGAGGAAACCTGTCTAAACATCCTTTTTCTTTAGGTGAACCTTCTCAGGGGGGGGTCAACTTAATCTACTTGAAATCAGGCTGTTTATGGGCGGCAGTGCGCTTTCATTGCATGAATGAACAGGACACATATTTCATTTTTTCTATGTCATGCTTTGTTTACTTGATACAAGTGGCGTAATAAAATGCCTAGTGATTATGATTGTGGATGATCTACACTAGCTGCGACTTCATACCTAAATCCATACATAAAAGGTCTGTGCAGTTTTAACAACCCATTTAGCGGCAGGGTAATTGAGGTTTCCGTCTCGTCAACCTGCACATTGCTGTGTTCCCCAAAGTGTGTGCTTGTTAGTAGAGATTTTACGAGTCAGCTCTGCATCCTCAGGTGAATAAGTCATTCTAGAGATCGTGTGTGGTGGGTGCCATTTGTACTGAGAATGGGGATGGTCTTGACATGTGAGATTTTGATATATGTTACTTTGCTTTCCTCTGAAACTATATTTTTGTTAAGTATTTTGATTTTCCCAATTTATAAACTACATTGGAAATTAACCAAGACAATAATCTGATACTATAGTCCAGCATTGTGACATTCAAATATCAGTAACTTGCATGGAACATCAGACATAGAACACCCACTGGGTTGACAGCAAAAACACCAGAGTACCATAGTCTGACCATAACAACCAACCAACACTAACCGAACGACCTACACCAACAGACAAACACTTCAAAACCCCTCTCAAGCTCGTCCACACTACACGAAATCAGAGATTCTACTTTCTGTTTGCATATTATTTATCAGATGCCGAAAAAACCGACACTGGGCGCTGAGTTTATATTTCCCAGTTTATATATATATTCTGATATGGACTGATTGGCTTGTTTTTGCAATGCTGTGTGTTTATGTGCATATATACATAAAGGAATATGTATTGAATAAAATTGCCATAAAAGTAGTCATTGTGGTCCCTTAAAATGAAATAGTGTACCGTTTAGATACGACCACCCCTGCATCCTGGCAGACAGTGGCCAGAGAGCGTTATGGAGGCGCCCAACCACATTGATTTGTGTTCATTGCTACAAGACAACTGGGGGACAATACAAGTAACTACCGGCATCAGTTAATGCAAAAACTATTTGTTCCTTTGCACAATCACTCCGAGACAGTTCATGTCCAAATGTAGATCTCTTTGAGTTTTAGAGGGAGTATTTACTTACATTTTTATGGAATTATTTTATGAAGGTAAATAATTTTTAGTAACATCCAACGAAAGATATGTGTAATGGCGAGGAATTAAATTAAAGGGAACCTACCCACATATCTACCTATAAAGGTAGATTGGGTAGTAGGTGGTTCTATAGGATGGATAGCCACTTTTAGGGGGTAAATCCTCACATCTCGCATCTTTTGCTAACTTTCATTCATAAATATTGTAAATTTTGTTAAGAGCTGCTCCTGGGCGTGTGAGTAGCGGATCTGAGGCTACATGGCGTGGTTATCCACGCCCCAGGTGCCTCTTTGTTCACCTACCAAATTTTTGTTGGCGGCGAGCCCCTCATGACCTGCGCCGCCCTTTTCCATCCGAGAGTCCTGATGTCTGTGCAGGCGCGGCTAACAGGTCACTGCCTGCAGTTTGATAAAATATTTATCTGTTATTATAGAGCAAAAATCAAGAGAACCGTTAAAGCCGTCATGAGAGAAAGATGTTTTCTGAGGATAGAGGTATACAATTTACATGGTATCAATGTTAATGGTGTTATGGAGGTCATATCTCTTTACTCTTTCAGTTTTTTTCATCTTTGTCCCTTTTTTTAATATGTGTCATATGTTGTCACAATGCATAACCCTTCATCCCATCCTCCTCATTGAAGAAAAATACAAGTCCGCTATATTTTGTTTGAATTGCTAGGCACGTATTATTTAATGTTAGGGGACGAGGACTGGTTTGAGCATGTGAGGTGACACTGTAGTGAGAGCTCCCCTCCATCCATCCTGGCAATGCATCATACAGCCAGTACTATCGCACAGTGTTTTGCTGTAGTCTTGAGGGAGTGTCTCCCCGGGATCTCTGCTGACTCTGCTGTCTCCTCTCACAGACGCACTGCTTCCATTTTTGGCCTGTCTCACATTCCAGTCCCAGAGCATTTACTTCAGACCTCTGTGTACTGGCATGATGACGACAAAACAGAAAGGCCCTAAGGGTCACAAAGTCTCACAAGTGGCCTGAAGAATGAATTTCAGAGGAAGTCCCTCGGGCTCGAAGCATGCGCTCATAACTCATCACACCGTCAGCTTTGTTCTTGATGTGGGTGCCCGCTAGAAATTTTGAGCAACCCCTCTCAGCCTGATGCTCCATATAGTGGGGCACTGGCCAGGCCGATTATTCCTTTTGCTAGGTCATCTGATTCCCCTGATGACCTTACAGTCAACTACTCTGGTGTTCCTTTATGTTCCCTGCAGTGCCGGGTCAGCCATACTAACAAAAATGTTGCTATTATTTGCCACGATCTGCAAAGGATATCTAAGTGCACTATAAAGATCAGGATCTCAGACTTGGAAGGCCGTGTGACGCCATAATCTTGAGCTTGCAGCGTTAAGGGCCAAAGCGGGGGGGGGGGGGGGGGTGGGGGGGGGGGGGGGGGGGGGGGGGGGGGGGGGGTGCGGATGACCTAGAAAACAGGCCTTCACCTAACAATACCAAGTAGTATACGTGCTCCACTAGAAGAATATTTCAATTTCAATGTCGTATTGGTTACCTTACTCACTGTTTGGGAGGAAATGAAAATGTTTCTGCGGGAAGAAAGATCTCTGACATTTATATCAAATGTGGAATATAATTCCCTTGTTTGTACTACATTTAAGAACAATTGGGAGAAACCCTCCAGGTATAAAGATATGGCTGCCAGTCACTTATGGGACCGCCCCCTCAGGACTCCAGAGCTCAAAATTACCAGAGATCTAATGATAATAATGAAGGGTTTACTGATTTCTCACACCAAGCCTCCTGTAACATGCTCTGCAGACAAATTGGTTTCATCTATGGACGTTCCCTTACACCTCATCTCCACCAGAATTGAAGGATGTATACCGCACATGAACGACTGGTGTGTGACACCTTCTGGCAGGACCTGCTTTACCCCTAGTTTCTTACAAAACAAACGCTTTAAAATTATGTAAATGAGCTGGAGGGGCTTCGGACTGCATGGGTGTTAATTGAGCCTGGTTCACTCCGGTTTATTTGCATGATTTTAAAACCTTTTTTTCTTGAAAGCAAGGGCAGCTTAAAGGCCGCGAGAGGGGTGCAACAGACCATCATGTAATTGTGGTTGATTTACTAGCATTCATCCTGGTGGTAGTTCCTTTAATTATTTGGTAAACTATTTCATTTTCTTGTATTAATTATTTGTTTTTCCTGGCCTGAAAGGTTAATTTTTCTGCGCAAATATACATTTTATAATGTACATCAAGTAATTTATTGTTATCAATCCTTTATGTATTTTAGATAGAGGTAATGTTAGGAATTTTTAGGTGCCTCATTCCATCTAGCGAGAAAAGTAGGTTTGTTTTTATAGGATGCTAGAATGATCGCTCTAGATTGTTAAGGTCAGGAAAATTTATTGTACACAACACGGTACTGCAGCCTTGAGTGAGATAAAATTTGGAAAAACTGGTGTATACTAGGATTTTTTTATGATAGATGATGTATTAATAAAATCTAACAAATTGACAAAAGAACCAGCACTGTGATCAGGCACATGAAATAGTCTGTACTTCTACCTGGTGTCAGCAATGTTTCTTCCTACTAGAATGCAGATTTCCAACTGGAGAATTACAATACAGCAGAGATTGAGTTAACACAAACTCAATTTTCAGGTTATCTGGCATCTATCAACTCCTTATTTAACCCATCTGTTATTCTGCCTACATTAAAAGAAACACAATTGAAGCTTGTTATTTGTTTTTATTGCAATGATATTGTTAAATAACATATATTTATATGTTTATTTTTTTTTTAACTAAGGCTGAAATGGCGTTGAATGAGGTACAGCAGAAAATGTGAAAGAAAATGAGTACGTAAGTTACCCATCTATGTTTATATCGGTCCTGCTTCTCACTGCTGCATATGGTTTTACCATCTCATGATTGCTTTACTAATATTACTATATCTGCACATAACATTTTATTTTTTTAGAATTGTATTACAACATTAGCTGGCCAGGTTTTTTTTTATTTTTCTGTTAACATTGGAGGGAAAACCTAAGGAAAATTCTCTTATTTATTGAGATAAATGTTGTGCTGCATCTTATCTACATGATCAGGAGTGAAGACTCGGCATAAGATCACAGTAAAAGGCACTGGGAATGAACGGCCCACATGTATTATGCACTACTAGAGGACCAGAAAACAGGAGGAAAGATTAAAATGTATGGACAATACAGTACTACAATGTGTCAACAGCCATCATTCTCAATTCTGTTATTAGGAGACTATTAATGTCAGTAACATAACCACTTTAGTGATGAAGGCGTCTTGTGCTATTCGATCCTTACTCATTGACTACGTACCAGAATTCTATTTTATGTAGAATATGTGAGATCTGGGTTCACTAGTGGACCACTGAAAATGCCCTAATCAATGCAATTCAATAAAAAAAAAGTTATGAAGTTGTAAGTATGCCCAATATAAGTAAACACCCGTAGTAACCTAGCCCCAGTCCTCCAGCTGCTGTAGTTTTGGCCCCCCCCCCCCCACCTTTTCATAGGAGGGGGTATCTAGAGACGTATCCACTGTATAAACAAGCTACAGTGGATAGATCTGTTCCTATGTTTAAGGACACATTGGGAAGCCCGCACGATGTTTCACTTATAACGTATTCAAGCGAAAGGGTAAACCTAGCCTTTTCTTCCATCTCCTGTTGAAAGTTTTGTTTCCAAAATTACAGCTGTTGTCAAGTGGGTAACTTTGCCTAGTATTTTAGTGTTATCAATTAGCGCTATAATATCATGTAGACATCAGAGCATCAGTCGGTGTGGTTTTTTATCTCTCACTCTGTCATGGTTATTACTAAAAATCTGCCCTCTTATTATACAAAAGAAAAAAAGGGTCCTCGCATTTCAGGGGAGGGGAAGAACATTCATCAGATCTCTCTTTCTGGGCGTCATGCAACGAACTAAGTATGCCTGGCGCGGGCACTACAGCTGGGTGCGTCAGGTGAATAGAGGGGTGAGCAACTCCTCACCCATCCCTCTTCATTGAAATATAGGTTGGCCACCACTACAGTACAGCAAATATATGACATTGACTATAGTTTTGGTGCAAGCCGCCCGGACTCATTAGTCTGTGACTGATGAACAGCGATTTGCACCACCTGCACCAGAACAGTGCGAAAGACTTTCTTGGGGGAGTGATCCTGCACCATAGACTCCTCTCTCTCCACCACTGTTTTCAAGTTACTTTATCTGCTTTGCTGGGAGCTGTTTAAATTTAATAAAGGGCTAAAAACAGAGGGGTTAATTATAATATTTATAGTTATTATAAACTTTGTGTGAACTTCGCTGCTCGTTTTTTATCCTTATTGTACGCTGTGAAGTGCTCTTTCCAAATGATGCCAACATCTGGCGTTTCACTTAGTATAAGCACGTATGTTAGCCATGCAAATATTTTCTATTTAACTTCTTATTGGAGTGCTGCCTTAGAGAACAGAAGGGGTTTTCCAAGGAGTTGAGGTAAAGTATTGTAGGTTCAAAGATAGGAGATCGCAAAACAAACAGTGGAACAGGAAGGAAGGGATGTACTCCCCGGCCGAGCAGGAAGGTGCAGATAGTGAGATATCTCGGGTGTTAATAAGTATAGAAGGTCAGAGGTATGTTAACTTAATGGGTTGGATTACCATAACACTTATTTGCTAATGCATTTTTCGGTCACTCAGTTGAGACCCTGCTGTCTCAGATGGAAAATGATCATCAAAGGTACTGTTTGTGTGTGTTTCAACATCGGAAGGAAAAAATGGATTTCACCATTTTCCTAGGCACAAATTCAAATTGATAAAAGTGCATATTTGCAGATGGTTAATTTTTTCAGGGTTCCTTTTAGGTTGATAAAAAATGAAGGAACCAGATTATTTTTTTGTATAGATGTTAGGTTAGAGCTACCAGTCCGTCCGTTCGTGATGTAGCTCCTCAACTTTTCCGTGCCCGGTCTGTACTTTCTGGTCGCCCTTCCTCCGACCTTGTTTGTAACTCGGGGTTCCCGTTACCTGTGTTGACCGTAGGCACCACCTCCGACGACGTTTTCCTTAGTCGGGTGCATCCTGCTTCAACTATGTACCCCAATGGCTGTATCCCTCTTTGCCCATACACCTCTACACTGCACGCTTCCCCATGTCAATCTTTCTACTGCAACCACCCTGCGAAGAAGGTCTCCCAACTTTGTGCTTTCTTTTTTTTACATTTTAAATCCTGCTGTCCAACAAAAGAATGTGTTAGTCCAAGGCCACTCAGGGTGAAACAGTGTCTTGCTAGTGGGTGTAATTCACACTGTTAATGCAAATCAATAAAAAGGAAGTTGTAAATCACGCAGCACTCTTTGGTTTGTATGAATGACCTCCTGCAAACCAGAGGGTCCCTCCCCACGTAATTGCGTCCGGTGGATCACCATACACAGGCAGGGCAGTAACAGTGTGGGGTACCTAATCTTTTTTTGTTCTAGTGATAAGAGGTGGCTGTGAAGGTCACCGCTGAGCTCTGTATACAAACAGAGGCGGGCAGTTGATGTGTGGTGCCAATTGGACTGGAAGCATCAGAGGGGTTTGTAATACTTATTTTTATACCCCCTGGGGACCTGCATAAAAAATCCCAATCCCGCATCCCCGAATGGTATATTTACACGTTTTTATAAATCATTCAAATGGTGTTTTAACCTTGCACTTAAGAATTTTATGTGTATGTTATATCTTTAACTTTATTCATAAACCTGGTCATCTATCAATTGGACATGTTTGCCCGATAATAATAGAAGAAACTGATATCACATTGCCTTCAGATATTCTTTGGTTCGAACATGGAGTAGTAAGAGTCAGCGTGTCTGTAATTGATTGTGTTATTGGTAGGTGACAGGCTGCGATACACCTTCTAGTACATCTTGATAAATGCAGCTTCACATTGCAGTCTTCAGTTAGTCATTACTGGAGATAAAACAAAAGATTGGATATGTAAGTAGTTCCCATATGAATGTGGTAAAAATGTTTTTTTTTTTATATTCCCTACCAGTAGTTTTTCTAAAAAAAAAAAATTATAGAATTTCCTGTTCGGTATAATGCAACCCTACTAACAAGAAATAGCTGTAAGATGGTTTGCTAGTGGTCAAGTGGTGTGACCATAAGAAGTGCTTCTATGTTTGACATTTTTCACTCCACATTCCATGATCTTTTTTGACACTGTTGATAATTAATAAGTAGATAATTAGTCTCTTTCACTGGGGACTTCATACTCTAAGTTCTAATTGATGAAAGGACACCCTCTCGGGTATATGGCATTGCTAACTTATTACCCACTGTTTGGGCCAGTTAAAAATAAGGGGATACTGCTCCTTCAGCCCCTAGTTGCCCTGAATTTCACTGGCCTCCTATCTGGCTTAAAGGGGTATTCTCGTCTGGGCATTCATATTCGTTTCATTAATCTTCCATTGATAAACATTTCTCAATTGATGTTGCTTAAATAAATGTTCCCTGTGTGAAGATAATGTCTCATAAAGTAGTATTTCTGTCCCCTAAAACGAATGCTTCCCGGACGTCGCCACGTCACACTCTTGCAGCAGTGGCCAGAATGCGCTATGAGTGCTGTATGACCACTAGGATTCAGCCATCATTACCACAGGATGCTGTGGGTCATTGTAGTTAAATTCCCGGACCATTTCATATACAAAAACCTTTTGTTTTTTTTGTGCATCCCTCAGCAGAGTGGTCGTATCCGACGGAAGCCATCTCGTTTCTAAGGACTAATAGACTCATTTATGAGAAATTATCTTCACACAGGAACATATTTTTTATAACATCAATTGAGACAATGTTCATATATGACAGATTTATCAACTGAATGTGACTGCACAAACGAGAAACCCCTTTAAGGTCCCTGTGGCCGGTACTGGAAATTCACCAATAGTATGGTATGCAGCGAAGTTGGTTCTCCCGCTGGCGGGGATTGATGAGATCTCTTGTGAATGAAATTAAGGATGAAAAAAAATTGGATATGAGAAAGAATGCAATACTAAGAATATTTTAGAACTACTTTGTCTGGGATAAGTTCAGGCAGCCTTCCATGATGATGGGCTTCACACATTTAAATCCCAGTTGGGTTTTGGTCTCCCAAACTACCTGACTGTGATGTGACAGAATGGGGACGGTCGACATTCCCCCATACCTTCAGACAGGTACCCTACCGTTGATGATTCGATTAAACGCCATAACTTTTGATCACCCATACAACCTTTGGGTGGCTAAGCTTAAGATCAGGGTGTTCACATTTACCAGTTCCACCCAGATTATAAAATTTAAAATGGCTGGTATGACTATAGGCGATTGTTATTGAAAGAACGGAGACATTGCTTATGGCCTTTATATTTTTTTCCACACTGTGTACATGTTTAATTGTACTGTGATATGCATGGTCTCTTTTCATTGGTACAGTGCTAATGAGTGTCAGTGTACTGTTCTATTTTATGCAATAAAAAGTTAAAAAGAGAGGTGTTTTCTAGGGTCGTAGTTATGACCCATCTTATGATATGAAAGTCCAGGCCCTATCATTTACTTGATTAGTTGTGCTCATAATCAGCCCAGAATCACACAATGGTAAGTGCCATAACCTTTTTAGATCTACACAGCTGATCAAAAGGGCATGACTTGAACCCCTAATTGATATTAATGAGTCTACGCCTTTAAATTATCCAAAAAGAATGGCTTTCATCCTTTAGGCTCCTTTCACAAGAACATATTCTTTTTCAGTCATGTATTCGTGCCACTATTTTGGTTGTATGTACAGACAGTTTTTATATTTGTATGTGAATGTCACTGCTTCCGTTACTGTATACAATATTGGTGGGTTGTGTGACTAGTTGGCGACCATGCAAATATTTTAATGTTTCCCAAACCTTTATGAGGTGTACAGAATGAAAATACTGGAAGAAAATAGGACACTGCTCGACATCTTATTTTCAATTTTTTTTACGTCTGTGGGAAATTCGGCTATTTGTTCCAATGTAGTGAATCGTAGCCAGTGCTACCACTAAGAAATGGCACGGTATTGGTAGCGCACGGCGTTGTAACTATATTTGTTAAATGGGCTAGCTGTAGAGTATCATTATGCAAATTCTTGTTCTGTCCCACACATTGCTATCAGGTGCCTCGCTGCCAGACCTCTGTTTCGTTTACGAGGCTGGCGCGCATTTTGCCGACCAAGGTGGCATCTCGCTCAATGGGCATATCTGTATGAGTTATGTGGTGTATTTGTTATAAATTTAAACATTATTATTTGCGAGAAGTATATATAGTTTTTTCTATACAATATTTATTTGTACTTATTACTGTGTTGAAATGTTTTGACCATTTACCACAACTCTATTTATTCCTCTCTTCCTCATTTATTTGGTGTGCGTGGAAAACTGATTATTGGGGTTTCCATTACCTATCAATATGGGCATACTCTGTTAGAGATTTTTATCTGGGTCACCCCCCCTCCCCCCCTTACATGGTGTCTTTCAAATTAAATCTTCATGGCTCCCGGTACGCAGAAGGAGAGAACGAACTTAATAACCAGACACGGTCTCAGCAGCACTCATATCACACTCTTAATTTCAAAAATCCCGTCCTGTATTAAAAACAGAGAAAGCTTCAGAGGGCGTAAGGAAAGGAGATAAGGTGCTTAAAGCTATGGCTTAGTTTAAACTGTCTACACCGCCCTCTAATATTTTTACGAAAGTTTCATAAATTGTGCCCTGTGTCCTGTACCCTTCTCCACAGATAAATGTATTGTTTCTATTACTGACCACAGAATGTACAGAGAATGCCACCAGATGCTCTTGATAACCAAAGCAATAAAAAGAAAACTACAGGTCAAAGGACAGTAAAATGCCAGGGGAGAATGTGAGAGGCAAACAACAGTTTAATACAGAAAAATAGCTGAATTAAGACATTTAACCCTATAGCTTCTAATTGGTCAACATACCCCCCCAGGCCAACCTAAAATGGGTTGTTTGGTTCTTGATCAGATGGCCGCAGTAGAGGAATAATATCACTAACAACTCTTGCGTTGCAAGCCAAAGCTGGAACGGTCAGCAAGACACCAATTTAGATAGGAATCCTAGACAATACGTAAGGCTGACAAAGTTTGGATACGTGTGTTTGGGTTACATTTAGCATTCATTTTAAGTCTTAGTTCCCTTAACGACATTTCAGAAGGATCTAACTCATTGTTTGTTTCCTGGGTCACTCGGTGTAAATGATATCTGGTCTCTTGGAAACTGGGGTAGGACTATTGTGTTGTGAAGGCATTACTTAGAGATTTGCATTTGACCTCAGGAACCTCAAGTTACAATTCTGGCTGCCTAAAGCGAAATGTCTAAATTATAAGCACAGTAGTTCTTCATAGCAATATTATTCTGTACCGAATCAGCTGCTGATTTTGGCAGAACTCAGGTTTTTTTTTTTTTCTATTTCTCAGTATCTCCAAAACCTTCAGATAGATGAGACCTCAGTATCTCCTTGGTCATCTTATTTGTGCAGGATGCTAGTTTTATTAGTCATAGAATGTCTCTTCATGTCAGTGGATCATGCATGCTTGACCAAGCAGCCAGAGAACATCACCGAACCTGCACTTCAACAAAGCCCTCCAGAGATAGACCTGTTAAAGTTCGGTAGTAGAACATTTTCAGTATTAACAACCTAGTTACGTACATGGCATGTTGCTGTGCAACCCGTAAAGAAGAAAACTTCTCAAAATGTGCTGTTTGTAAAAGAAAGCTGCAGAAAGAGAGATGGAGAGGACACAGAGTACATATTTGTTACAGGAAGCTGTTTACTAGCTTTCAACATGTGATTATATCCAGGTCTATGGTTAGATTGTGCACAATGCATAACTCGTTGTATTTGTCAGATTTATTGAATAAAGTTCTGCAAATCATTTATATTCATCTATAAGGTTTCTGAATGCTTTCTTGCCACCAGCCAATTAAAAAAGAAAAAAAGAAAAAAAAAAGTGATCTGATCTGCATGGAAATCTATGGTGAATCCTGCCCCAGGTGGAGGAGATCAGCACAGGGAATTGGCTTACGGGGCACATGCATCTTAAAAAAAATACATCTCCTTTAAAAATCGAGCATAATGCACCAGGGCTTTGATCGTAGATCCAGGCAACGTGACTGTGGTTTTCCTGTGTACACTGCAGAAAGTGCCCATGGTCAATGTTGAAGGAGGTTGTATTGGTTGCAAAAAAAGTTGCAAAAGCGCTCATGCACTACAAAAAGTTGTTAATAAGAAAAGACCAACACCAACAAAGGTCATTGCCCCCATACCCGCTGTGGTTTTCCATCCTAATTTGTTCATAAAATACTTCAGTAACTACCGATGGGCTATGAGATGGTGAAAATCCAGCATAATTCTCATTAGCATGCGTCACTTTAAATGTGGTGTCACACCATTTTTTCCGAATTTATTGCAGTTCACAGCAATCTTTTTTCAACTGACTTTTAAAACTCCATTTTTAGAAAGTGTTATAGTTGCCTACAATCCAGTTGCGATGAACGGGCCAGTCCAGAAGGTCGCTTTCCAAGCACTGCAGGTGCATATCCTCTCAAAGTTGTGTGATATATGTAAAAGAGGCTCTCGAAATGAGCTTTTTCTAAGCGTTCTGTACTTCTATCTTAGAAGTATACAATTTGCATATTATAGCTTGCCTGGTTGATGCTATATATAATTCGGTTAACCAAAATTATCACACAGGGTTTAAAGGATGATACACTATGTAAGACTGACGATTAGTTGGGAAGGTTTATCAGAACTTACTTCGCCTGGTCAGAGTGAGATGTTAATGATGCTACAGGTATGAATATAATTATTCTGGATGCCTCATTATGGAAGACCAGCATTAAAGCTGAATAGACTTTAATGCAGACAACTCGTAACACCCGTACTTTTATTAAGTGTTTAATTATGCGTTGTATATTATTAATTAATTAGGGTGAAACAGGTCTTAGTATATTTCTATTTGATGTAAAAGTCCAGTAATTCCCATGATAGCTGTTATAACGCTCGCATTGGTTTAAAATCCCTACTTTATACTTATGCCACATGTTTCAGTGCCCAGAGGCTTGCTGTATTGTTGTAGGTCATATTCTAGTTACGTGATTTTCAGATGTGCGCCAGTCACTTTGTTTTTAGAAACACTACTGGGATGCTGAGGTAACTTTTTTTGTTTTTTTATAGAAACAACTCGACTGGTGATAATTTATGAGGTGGGGTGTTGTTGTAGGAAATACACCTGAGACAGCCTAAATGCAGCTATCCTCATTGGTATTAGCTTTTATATTGTGGTGTTGCCTTGTGTTCAATCTCTGGAACGTCCATATTTGATGGCAATTCTTACTCCTAATTTACATTGCAATAATTACTGCTTCCATGCAAGAATGCTAATGGAGGAAGCCGCTAATAAGGGTTTCTCTTACCTTGTTCGTCTAGCTGTAATGGCCAATCTTTACACTGGTTAGGAAACGTGCATTCATGATCAGTACTTTATTTCCATTAAAGTGTTGACGGTTTTAGTTTTCTTAGTCTGAATAGTATGCATCAAATGGGTGTAATTGGAGACAGAAGATAGAATTTGTGCCCCCAAAATGTTGCAAATGTAGCTTTGAATTTGCTTTTTTAACCTTCCACTAGTACTTACTCCTTTTAATTTATCCCCTTGTTACTATATCACTTAAGCGTCAAATTTATGAAGCTAAAAATACTGCTGACCGTTTTTTGCAATTTAAAGAATTTAAACAGTTAGTGGTATCCCTGCTGTCTTCACTGGCAACAATTTCTGACAAACCACCAGTTAATACAAGTCCGTTATGAGCAGGAAGATGGATAAGGTTGTGGTAATGGGATCAAAAGACCGTTTATATATGGCTGTGGGGTTGTATTAAAACATAATCATACTTGCCTCTATTTGGACTCCCATTCGCACTGAATATATTGCCAGACTCTGTTTGTATCACAGAGGATGGTAGTGATATTTGTGCGGCGCGTAAGCAGGAGATCTGGGCCGCCCTGTCGAAACTGTTCCGACTCTGTATACCCTACAATAGCATCTGATATACCCCCATTGGCCGTGAGAAAACGTGAGCCCAGAGAGATCAAGTATAGATGTTTTATTGTTTTAATATACCACTCAGCCATATCAATTTTTTTCCCTTCACCTCCACAATGGCACAGACCAGAGGGATTCTCCGACCCCAGCTACCGAAAATAACACCATCTCTAAAAGGAGTTCCCTCACTCCTACCTCCTACCCTTGTTTCCTGTCCCTGGACACATTGAAGTTTCTCCTGTCAAGGATATCACTCGCCATCCTGTCATGGTGCCCTGCCAGAGCGTTGTTGGAGGGCTGATGCGGGAGCAGGGCACATGGGCTTCTGCTCCCTTCCGACTCCTGATTGTAAGTCCCCTGCGGCAAGCGGCTGGTCTGGGCAGATCAAGTTTGATATCTCCAATGGAGTTTGCCGCGGGCTGATTAGGCTTTTGAAGGTACCATGATGGCTACAATCTTGACCAGTTTTTGGCACATATACAAACTGTACCACTACAGTGTGACTGGTGTATGGCAGTAATTGGCCTTTTTTTCTGATATATTGTAATTTTTATGTCCTTTTCTGGGTAAATAAAATGATGAATAGAAACTGTATCTAAGTATAAAAAGAACACTGCGCAACTACGAGATAGAGTGAAAATTAGTGTGATTTGGTGACCTGCACCACTACGAAGACCACTTAAAAAGTGGAAACCTCAAAATGCATATACCCATGAGATGGTGGGAACACTCCTGCCTAACTACCAACAAATGAAGGGATTCCTCAAAACTGGAACAATATGCTTACAGTATACCTCGTACACATGTATTATACCTGTTTTGAGTACGCCGTATTGTCATTTTGAGAATCCCTACATTGTTTTATGTGTTAGCGCAGGTGTTTCCCCATCTTAAGACGTCATCTGTTTGTAGGCCTCCAGCAATGTTTCAACACAGACATTAAGACATCAACACATTAAGTGGCCAAAATGGCATCTTAGAGGCCATCACGAGACTGGAGTTATTTGATAAGACTGCAGCCTCTCACAGGCTACCAACGCACAGTTGTATGGTTGTGCTTGGTATTGTCAGCTAAAAACCTATTAAGTTTGAATGGGACGTCCACAAAAAGTTCATGTTACAAATGGGCGCGACATCACAGGATTGTGGTCCCTTGACGGCTTCATACAGCTTATTGCTGGATCTGCTGGTCATCCTTGAGATCCTTTATTCAATCACTTAATAAAGTTGTGTATTGTACAATAGGTTTGTTGTGGAGCTTCTAACTTGTGGATCATGTTCTGTCTTCTCCCTAACAATCGACCTTCATCTCCTTGTTCACGGTTACAGACACTTTAGCTTTATAGCAGATACGAACCACTGTGTTGGCCTTATTTTTGTTTCAGAGTTCATTTGTTTTTATTTCCTCACATTTATATGTATACAGCTTCCACATAATATTGACTCTGTTCATAGTTCTCGAAAATGTCCAGAGATATGCTCTCTATCCATTTGGCAGAGTGCTTTATAATTGGCACTATAGCTCTACCATCCTTCCTGCCAACTTTGGAGAATGACTGCATTACCATGAGGCTTCCTAATGAAGCCATCATACACATTGTACATACATGGGATGCAGCTGATAATGGGAATAATGTCATTGTGTAATCTCCCTCTCACATCTTGTAACTCGCAAAGTTATTAGAGGTTCGGTAGCGCAGACACTCAAAACGCTACATGTAGAGTGACAGAAAGCGAGAGTGAGGTGGCTCCATGTACAGAACTCAAAGAGATTGCCTTTAGTCTCCTAGGCTTCATACAATTCAAGAGTCCCCTGGAGAAGCAGCTGGAATCGCTCCCTACCAGTGCTGCTCTGGCCAGCGAAGCTTCTACATAACAGAATTAATTAAAACCTACAGGAACAATTGCAACTGCAAATCAAGTACCCCAGAAGTCTCTCCTATGGAAGGGATACTCTGTCCTGATGCTATCTCACCTATGTGTATTTCCTTTTCACATAAAGCCGAGGCAGGATAAACTAAAATAACAACGAAAAATAAGCCTTTTATGACTTTGGTAAGAGCTATTTTAGCTCTGCTGCACAGCTTTCGTAAACTACACAGATGTACACTAACTCACGAAACTCTGGACCTATTAAATTAGCTCTTCATATATGGTGTTAGAATTTCTATTACTGGAGTACACAGGTACAGCAATATCAACTGCGCAGTCCTTCAGCCTCTCTGGTGCGTTTCACTGCTGATAGGAAGCAACAGTGCCCCTGCTTGTGAGGAGGTACTTTTACTAACTCTTTATTGTAATGAAGGTTTTATGTTTAGTTCCTGAAATGGCTGCAATTTTTTGTCATAAATACCAGAAAAACACTGTGAATGGCACCGCATATTATACCTCCATAAAAATATAGGCTAAGTCATCTATTCACAACCATCATACTGTCTTGTTTTAAAATGGGAGTTTTTTTATGCTTTTGTGCAGCTCTGCGTAATCTGTGTGCACTATATAAATAAAGAATTATTATTATTATTTTTTGTCAAGGAAGGACAGTGCATTACAGCTCTGGCAGACGGTTTGCACAGGAGATGGATCGCTTACAAGTTATGTACCAGAAACATATGACCGATTCACACAATACATGTGGCAGAGCGACAGACAAAAGGTATTTGCCTGCATATATGTGTCACCATAAGAGAAGATCTGAACTACAACCTGATCATTAATGGGTTGTCAGCTTTCGGCAATTAATTAATATTGTTTGTGTAAGGAAAAGTTATAAAATTTTACAGTATACTTTCTGTATCAAATCCTTACGGTTTTCTACATCTCTGCTTGCTGTCCTATAAAAGCCCCTGTTACTTCCAGGGTGTAAATGTTTATTTTTATGGTACATGTGATGACACGCAGGGGGAGAAGCCATTAGTATCACATTACTCTCTGCTTGTCCATCACATGACCATGGAAGTAAACGTTTGCACCCTGGGTAAAGATAGAAGCTTTCTATAGCAGGCCAGCAAGCAGAGATCTAAAAAAAAACCTTAAGTTTGATACAGAAATATATTGTAAATTTTACAACTTTCTTTAGACACACACAACAATACCTCTTGCTGAAAGTTGACAACCCCTTTAAATAGGACTTCAGGAAGCCAATGTGGCAACCAGTGGGGTTCAGTTTTATCGATCTTTGTCTTGTACCTACACATGATATAATATCTCTCTCAACTACATCAGCAATGACCTGACATCGTGTGATTATCTGCACCTTTCTTTTTAACGGATAGAAACTTCAGTTAATGCAGTTGGAAAAAAAAAATGTTTTGGCTGGGTTGTAATCGCCCTATTAAGGAACAGTGGTTTGCATGTCAATCACAGGAATGTTAAAGGAGTGGTCACATCTTACATATTTATTGCATAGTGACAAAATATACCCTTATTAACGGTGCGGGGTCCTGCGCGTTCATCCACTGAATGAGATCCACATTAGAGATTGTAGGATCTGGTAATTTAATTCTAAACAGGGAATATGTGGTATGCCGGAATGTCGGTGATGAAGTACCAATAAAGAGGATTTCCAGCAAAGTAAATTATGGCTTAAAAGCTTCTAATGTGGGCTAAAATCATACGGGTCCTTATGGCCTCCATACTGCTCCATTATGGCCAATCCTTGTTTCCACAGTGAGTTTCCTCTGTGTCACCAAACATGACTGGTGGAAACCATTGTCGGAGCGAGTTTCATGTGGTCAGGAAACCCATGCAAGGGAAGTGCAGCGCGTGCTGTACTTGTTGTTATCATTATGTTATGCGCCCCCCCCCCTTTTTGTTACTTCACTGCATAACTTTCAGCTGATGTCTATATGGGCGGGTAAATGGTAACACTAGGTGAGGAACAATGTTCAGCATTTTAGGATTTCTTACCTAAAGTTCCATATGGAAGTTCAACTTCTTGTACCCAGCGTTTGGGAAATTAGGGGCCCAAAGTCCCTTGTTAATAGAGCCCCATTGCCGGCATGACCGCTGTTTTATTACTTCTATAGGCAGCGCTCACTTTCCTTATATAATAAACTCCTTTAGGTTAATTAGTTTGGCCTCGAATCTGTTTATGTAGGTTTTGTTGTACCTTTATTTGTATTTGATTTACATTAGTAATTGGATACATTTATTTCTTAGGAAGAGCTCGCAAATCTTCAGCAATAACCAAACACTTCATGGTGCACTGAAAAGGTAGAACAGGTAGGTGAAATCCCATAAAGACAGTATGACTGTGATGTGTGAAATGTGATGGAAGGGTGGCTGAATGAGCAGTGCTAACCTTCAGTGGCTTACTCAAGTATGAACATGCATATTAAGGGCCCATTACAGACTCCTCATAAGGTAATCTAATGGTGTTAAAACCACAGTCTCAGTCCATTTTACACGAATAACTTTTTTAACAGTGTGTGTTTAAATGACCAATACATATTGCATATAAGGATATCAGTCTACATTTTCTTGTCTTTGTACTAAATGTACACATTAGGGGAATAGAAGTTGCTAATTGTAAACCATTGTTCCTCCTTCACAAATGCATTTGACTACATTAAAATTAAACCATGAGTAACTTAACCCTTTGGGTACCTTTTACATGTTTTAACAATTGGCACTATGGCACTTGGGCAGCTGGACTTGCTATAACAGCAACATTTATGGACATTTATCCCATTAAATCCCCTGGTCAATAGTGGAGCCTGGCATCAAATACTTTTCAAGCTGGGCACTCACCTCTCACCCTACTGTTTTTCCCCTCAATTTGATCCTTTCTATTGTATCTTGAGCCCTGTTATTGCATACCGCAAGGAAAATTACAAAAATGTTTTTGTTAAATGAGTCTTTTAACATTTTTATCAAACATGTTGGGTAAAAGCATTTTGATTTCTACTCCAAGATCGTAACTAAACTTGGAGCATTGGCGGAGTGTCCAACATTGAAGTGCTGTGAAATCTTTGCTTCTTACTGCATGGATTTAAAGAGTTCATACTTATTATTCCGCCGTAGCATTTCATTTGATTTACATATGTGCTATGTCCACCCTGGTGTAAATTTCAGCTCTAACATGTACCATATTCCATCACGTAAGTGACCTCCGGCTTGATATGCTCAATACACTTGGAAAAACTATACGACCCCTCTCATATCTCCAGTCAAATGAGCCCAGTAGCCGCTAAACCGCCCAAATTTTTTTGTTGATATTACGCCTTAATGGTTTGTATTGGGCCAGAAGCCAGCCAAGGTATTGTGGGTATAGGTGTATGTATAGGTGTTATACAGTAACAGACCAAAGTTTTGAACAACCTTCTCATTCAAAGAGTTTTTCGTATTTTCATGACTATAAATTGTAGATTCTTACTGAGGCATCAAAACTATCAATTAACACATGTGAAAATTCTTATATTCTAGGTTTAGCCACACTCTTGGCATCATCTTAGAGCTTCAGTGGTAGTCACCTGAAATAGGCTTCCAACAGTCTGAAGGAGTTCCCAGAGACGCTTAGCATTTGTTGGCCCTTTTGCCTTCACACTGCAGTCTCACTCCAAACTGCAGTCCACCCCCTGGGTCCACGGGATATCCCTTTCACAGATTTTTTATCCTTGTTTGGGTCGAGGTGACTCTGGTCTTCCTTCCTCCTGGGGTGGTCCTCATGTGAGGCAGTTTTTTTGTAGCGCTTGATGGTTTTTTTCAACTGCATTGGGGGACACTTTCCAGTTTTCCCATTTTCTGGACTGACGACCTTCATTTCTTAACCCGTTACACTCCAGGGTGTATGAAAGAGCTCATGGGCTTCATACAGAGCTAATACCGTTGTCAGTGATCACGGGTATTAACTCTTTCAATGCATTTAAAAGACAACGGCTCGTACCGATTGTCGCTCCCCCCATGTTGTCGGGGGGTGGGGGGTACTTAAGGGGTTAAAGTAATGATGGCCTAACAGTCTATTCAGAAGGACTCTGAGCTGTGTATCCACCTGACTTATACACAACACAACTGATGGTCCCAACCCCATTTATAAGGCAAGAAATCCCTCTTATGAAACATGACAGGGCACATGTGATGTGAAAACCTTTTCTGGTGACTACCTCCCTTGAAGCTCATCAAGATAATTCAAGAGTGTGCAAAGTAGTTATCAAAGCAAAAGGTGACTACTTTGAAGAGCCTAGAATACAAGCCATATTTTCAGTTGTTTCACACTTTTTTGTTAATATATAATTCCACATGTGTTAATTCAAGTTTTGATTTCATCAGCGTGAATCTACAATTTTTATAGTCATGAAAATACGTAAACTTTTGAATGAGAAGTATGTCCAAACTTTTTGTCTGTAATTTATGTCTATAAATAGAAAATGGCACCACTCCAAAGTTCTGGATCAAATTCAGGGTGGTTTTTATTCCAAGCTGCTATATTTCGTGTGTGTGTGTGTGTGTGTGTGTGTGTGTGTGTGTGTGTGTGTGTCTGTGTGTGTGTGTGTGGTGTGTGTGTGTGTGTGTGTGTGTGTGTGTCCAACAACATTGAAGGTGGAGCCGGATCATATAATGTGGGAGCCTAGTTAAATTTACATATTAGTTGCGGTAAGGGCACATGTAGTCAAACACTTTACAGAAAAGAAGTGTGTATTTTATATAGTGGACGAAGCACAAACTGCAGGTGAAGATACAATTTTTTGCAAATAATATATATAAACAATAACGTACAGTTGGTTACCGTGGTCCTTTCATTTTCATTTATACTATGCAGTGTACAATCATAATCTCCCCTGAAGACAAAGAGCCACATGTGTCCTAACCCCTTTTGTTGGACACTCCTGCCTTCCTCTGGGTGAGTTCTAGGACTCTCCCTCCTGGGTCGAAAAGCAAACCTTTGAAAACCTTGGGTGTGTCAGAGTTCCTCACGGAAAAGCATAGAAGTGTGATACTGTTCCATGTGATCTTGTCCAGGGCCCTCAAAATGTTGTGTACACACACCAAAACCTCTCTGCTGTCAGAGTCCTTCGACAGACTGTAACTAGGTGCCTTTGTCCAAGTCCCCAGATCCCCGAAATGTATTCTATACACGGCTAGGACGAACATTGCTTTTATACTAACTCTCTTATAAGTTATGTGAATTTATGTCTAGAAGAGTTCCTTTTGAGAGTGGGCTTCCAGCTCTCTGTCCATGGTGTCAAAAGTATCCTTCAGAGCCTTTTGTGTATGTCACCTATTATTCTACCACATTGTTTATTTACTGCAGTGTATATTACATGCTAGATTACAATTCTCATGCAGTTGCCCAGCAGGCTATGATTAGTGGGTTCCTACTTTCTGTTACCATGCCATGCACGCAGCCCAGTCAATATGAACCTCCAGCTTCGACAGTGTGTTTGGTTGTCCCTTACCCCTGTCCGCAGATCACGTCCATATTGCCAATGTTCTCTCTTTGACATAGAGGAAAGACTGTTTTAGAAGGAGTTTCTTTGCTCTACCCCTTACCCTCATCTCTGAAATACATGTCACAGCTGACATGCAAGGGCACTGACTGATTGCTCCGGCTCTCCTCGTCCCCTTCCAGCTTATGTGCAACTCCATATCCATTCGAACCTGGAATTTTGGCTATGGTTGTGACATCACAGTAGGTATCAAATTTTGGATCAGGACAGGTTACATCTCCAGCAAGAAAAGACACAATTTTCACAAATTGAGAGAAAATGTAAGGTGTCTTTTGTGTTAGACACTTCATCAATGTTGGATTTTTGGCCAGAAATCCCTTTATTTTCACATCCATTTGCTAATTAGGCACTCTGGTGACGACAGACAGCCTAGAACCACCTACCTGACAGTAACATTCAGAATACGAAGAGGTTCTCTTCTAATGCCTCTACACCTTAAGGTGGGTTTCAAGAAAAATTTATATTGTGTCTGTGTCTACCTCTGGCAGCATTGGCATTGCCCTCTCCCCCATAGTACTTGCATTAATTTCCATAATTTTTAGCAGTAAAGGAATTTCCAGCACAGATCTTGCATGAGGGTAGCAAGAGGAATCTGCCAGTGGAGCTTTAGAAATCAGACATAGATTTCATTGCAAGGAACCTATGAAGAGTTGGTGGTGCAAGGCCTCTTTAACTGAGACATATTATTGAAAGTCCTCCAAGAGCAGATATTTTTTGTCTTGTTTTCTTTTGTCTGTTGTTTGTTTTTTTGCTCTACAGAGTCTTTGTCAACAGGGATTGGAGAACTTGCAGCTCGTTCCATTGATTAAAAAAAAACACATTTTAGATTTTAACAATGCAAAACAACAAAAGTCCCCCTATCCCTGGTGAGCGCCATAGTGCTTATTTTTTAACATTCGCTGGTACAACTTACAGAAATAAAGATATACAGCCGCTTGTGTCACTTCCTATACGGTCTGCAACATTTTCCTTTTTTTACCGTGGGCTTAGAAACTGTTTATGTTTCTTTTTTTATCACACCTTTAATTCTAAAAATGTATTTCATTTACAAATCATTATCGATATGACTATCGTTATTGACACCTTGTACTCTTCAATGCATAGATGCGATTGTCCCCAGTAACAACGAAGTGTGATGAACATCAGGAGTCTTGCGTAAATTTGCATACAAGCCATCTGTATTTAGTATGGCTGTTCTTATATATTTGTGGTTACTAGGCGTTGTGAGAACATGCAGGACACTGAGTCTCTCTTGACATAACCCAGCGTTTAGGTTTGAATACACCAAAGCTACTGTACAGCACATTAGAAAGGAAATCTTTATAAATGTTTAGTCAGCTGTGGGTAAATGGGGAAGAATTTAGAACTGTCTGTGGCCTACATTATAGAGAGTATGAGTGTCCCTCTTAACTATGAACTGTAGATTGCATCACTTAGTAGCAAAGAACTATGTGTATTAATCATGTGGTAGACGTGTGTTCAACAAAATCTTTGACATTTCTCTTCAAAAAATTATATCTACATAGCGGGTATCAAAGTATTATTCTTATAAGTGGCTTCAAGGAGTCAAAAGAATGCCAGATATTAAAAAAGTGGGACATTTTGGATGCAAATTTTTGTTTAAGTGCACTGCTCAAAACTTAAAAAACTTAAAAAGTGAAGGGCTTGAATAAGCGATCGGATGAATGCTTGTTCAAGCCCTGGAAAAAGTTTTAAAAAAATAATTTACTTTGTAGGTGCCGCAGAGCCAGAGATCTAGCCCCCTTTCAGATTCTTAGCCAGCAGGCTGGAGGGAGAATTTGGAACTTATGCCACCTCACAGTATATATTGACTTCATATGTTACAAATTTTGATAGGATATGTCATTAACGTTCATGTTTTAACCCTCTCCATTTTTAGAATAATCTGAGAACCACTTGTTGCCTTTATATTACATGATCATTTATTTAACGAAAATAGAGTGAAACAATGAACATTCGATCCTCTTTGCCTAATGTGGTTACATATTAACACTGCGACCCAGAACATGTCCATAAAGTTAAATATTTCACGACAAAACACACCCACGTTCCTGAATAAAGTTTTTATTTCACACCATCCTCTATTATTTATACCTATGTTATGGTGCTTTCTGTGTAATATATTTTTAACCTTTTAAGGACGCAGCCATTTTGTAGCTTAAGGTTCAGTCCCATTTTTTGGATTCTGACCTGTGTCTCTTTATATGGTTATAACTTTTGAACACTGTTACTTATCTAAACGATTCTGAGATTTTTGCCTTCCTCTTCAATTTCTCATTCAGACCCCGCACATTCCATGATAATATTTTAACCATTATGAGGTATGTGGAATTGTCATGCTGCATTGGATATAACAACTCAACTCAGCCGCCAACCGCCTTATCCCGCCTTCTGCTGGTGTTTACTACCCCTTTCATGTCTGATTGGATTGGCAAAATGGCTAAACCAGTGTCTTTCTCATATGTTATCACCTTTGATTTATGCTAAGTTGCTCCATCATGCTGGAAAAGGCATTGTTGATCACCAAACTGCTCTTGGACAGTTGGGAGAAGTTGCTCTAGGAGGACATTCTGCTACCATTCTTTATTCATGGATGTGTTTTTAGGCAAGACTGTGAGAGAGACGATTCCCTTGGCTGAGAACCAACCCCACACTTGAATGGTTGCAGGATGCTGTACAGTTGGCATGTGACAAGACTGGTGGTATTGCTCACTTTGTCTTCTCCGAACAAGCTGTTTTCCAGTTGTTCCAAACAATCGGAAAGGGGGTTCATCCGAGAAATTTACTTTACCCCAGCCCTCAGCAGTCCACTCCCTGTACCTTTTGCAGAATATCAGTCTGTCCCTGATGTTTTTTCTGGAGAGAAGTGGCTTCTTTGCTGCCCGCATTGACACCAGGCCTTGCTCCAAGAGTCTCCGCCTTACAGTGCGTGCAGATGCACTCACACCTGCCTGCTGCCATTTCTGAGCAAGCTCTGCACTGCTGGTAGCCTGATCCCAAAGCTGAAACGGTCCTGGCGATTGCTGGTCCTTCTTGGGCGCCCTGGAGCCTTTTTAGTAACAATGGAACCTCCTGGAATTCCTTGATGATTCGATAGATTGTTGACTGAGGTGCAATATTTCTATTTTCGATACTCTCCCCTGTTAGGCCAGTTTTGTGCAGTGCAATGATGCACGTGTTTCTTTAGAGATAACCATGGTTAACAGAAGAGAAACAATGATGCCAAGCACCAGCCTCCTTTTAAAGTGTCCAGTGGTGTGATTCTTACTTAATCATGACAGATTGATCTCCAGCCCTGTCCTCATCAACACCCACACCTGTGTTAATGGAGCAATCACTGAAACGATGTTAGCTGCTCCTTTTAAGGCAGGCCTGCAATGAAGTTGAAATGTGTTTTGGGGGAAAAAGTTCATTTTCAAGGCAAATATTGACTTTGCAATTAATTGCTGTTAAGCTGATCACTCTTTATAATATTGTGGAGTATATATGCAAATTGCCATTATAAAACCTGACGTAGTAGACTTTTTAAAAATTAACATTTGTATCATTCTCAAAACTTTTGTCCATGACTGTAGTATTCTCGGAAGCACATAAATGTAGCCATATCCTCCCTTTGAAAGATAGCTGTCCTTGGTTTACGATTAACCCCACACACTGGTAGCAGTGGCTACACATGTGCTATTGAGTTTACTGACCACCTGGATTCAATGTTAATTACCTCTTGGACATTTTATATGCCAAAACTATTTTCAATAACTCCAGCAGAGGTGCTTGTATCCAAGGAAAACAATTTTGTTTCCGAGGAACAAAATGGCTACATTTATGGGAAATTATCTTGAATTAAATCTTAAACTTAAATTATCTTCATTAATAACATCCAATTGAAGGAATATATGTATATGGAAGATTAATTTAATTAAATGTCAAAGCTGAAATGAGAATACCCCTTTAACTTTGGCATTTCTTCATGGTTTTTATTATGAATGGAACCTACCAATGTAGATTTAACTTATAAGGGAGTAAGTCAAGTTTTGCTTAGGTGTGTGACATCTAAAAATGTTTTTCATTTTGTATCTGGCAAAATGCTGTAGTGATTGTTCAAATAAATGTTGTATTGTCTGGTCCTAGATACATTTTCTACCCTGTGCTTTTCAAAATATATCTTTGAATAAATGGGAATGGATTAATGTGACTACACACAATTTGTCAGTGGAGCGATGGATACATCTTCATATGACCATTTAGAAATAAAACCAGTGAACATTTTTAACAAAGGCTATTTGTAAAATGATAAAAATGGTGATAACTGAGAAGATCTGCTGTAACTCATCCCCAATAAACCTTTGCATGGTAGATTGAGATGTTTGTCTTTCTTTTGAGAGAGGATAAATTATGTTCTTCATTTTTTGGTATTGTATCCCTCGCCTCCTTAATGATGAGGGATGTTACAGATCTGAGAATTTGTTCTCTATTAGTAAAGAAAGAAGTAGACTGATCCTCCCTTCCCTGCAAATTGTACAGATGTCTATGTGTAAATGTTGTATACTTCCATGGTAAGTGTGAACTATTTCTAATATTACATTATAGGTGTAGCCTTATTTATGTGATTTTATGAAATTTATGTATGTGATTTTATATTTCTATTTTTTTTTTTTATCAGACAAATCAACAGTTTCTGCATACTGTGAGTGAGCAGCAAATGGAAATCGACCAGCTTCAAAAAGATATAAGGTAGTACATGGTGCTTGTGTTCATAGATAGAATTTCATTTGTAGCATTTTGTAAAATTGTAGCCAGCAACAGCATTGTTATTGGGTCTGAAACAAGCGTAACCGTACAAAATAGCAAGTTGAAGTAAGGACATACAGTTTCCTTGTATAGATTTTGCAGTGTAATAATCCTCTATATGCCGTCCAAAATTCTTCCTACGTGTTTGAGTAATTTGCAGCCAGGTGCATTTTCCATATGTATATCTCCCAGATTATTTTACTGCAAGACTATAAGTACAATCTGTGAAAATGCTTTTTCACAGCATGTGGGTGTCGTAATAGCCTTTTTATTTGGTCCAATGTATGTTAACAGGCAAGGAAAATTGGATGTAAAAGTAGCAAGTATGAAAGCTGAAGAAATGGCCGCAGTTGTTAAAACATTGGAGGATCAGCTCAAGAGGAAGGTGAGGCATGAACTACTTGTATATTGTTAAGGCTTTGCATGGATGAAAAAAAGATGAATTTGGTAGCAGAGAGAGGACAACATGAATCTTCGCTGTGCTTTAGATTGATGCAGATCAGATATTAGAGAGCAATAAACGTTTTGTGTGCCTGAATTGTATCGGTTGTTACCAACATCTGGTGCCAATTTCAATAACACCTTTAGAAATATATTTACTTAGGCTGTTTTCACACTGCCGTGTGCTCACCCAGCCATAGCCCAGGTAAGCACATTGCAGTGTGCTGGAGCGGAGCAGTGGTGAGCTCTGCTTACCCCTCCCCTCTCCATAGCGACGCATAGCCGACGTACTAGGAAAGATAGAGCATGCTCTATCTTTTCCCTTTGAGCGTTTCAGCACGGTGCAGGATATATGTCCCCACATGGGCAGTGTGAAAGGGGCCTTAAAAATTGAGGACATGTTGAATATATATTTCACCTGCTGTATAGTAGGTGGTGGACTGTGCCTTTGTTAGGTTAATTTTATGGCCACCTTTAAGCCATTAGTATTTTTAGTCTTCATGGGACCCCTTTAGAAGGTTTTTCCAGGTTTTTAATATTGGTGACCTTATGCATAGAGAGCGGTAATCCTTATAGGGTAAATTGGGTTGTGACACTCAAAACTTCTACCGATCACCAAGTTCTGACACTGGAAAAATAGCAGAGATTGGAGCCAGATACCCAGCTCTTTTCTCTGTTTAGTTGTAGGTCCCTGATCATGATGTCCTATCCTATGATTCAGTCAATTGCAGACTTGTCCCAGAAAGACCCTTAAATGACCTTCGTAATACAATAAATTGGGACATTGCCCCCCACAGTCCAGTGTTAACCCAAAGATTACTGATAGAAGATAAGTTAGTTATGTACTTTCTTATATTTTTTATCTATTGTTACTATATGAAATGTAGATGCTTTTTTTTCCCTGTTGTGTTGAATTGCTTCTCACAGAGCGAATAACCTCTGTAATAGCAGATCTGTGATATCCTAATCCAGCATCTGCCCTATCTCATTACTGATAAGATGGTGGATATTTCACTTCAAGCAATGGCCCCCGAGTGTGTAGCAAAAATGGAAGAGCTATGCCTTTCTCGGTCTTAATGTCTGAAGCCATAATTGAGACACTGCTAAGAAATCAATAAGTAAACATTGTGAGCAATGAAAATGTATATGTAATGATGTTTTTTTGCAATCTCTCCGGCTCATAATGAGCAGAAAGAGATCCAGGTGCTTTTGTTAGTGCAGAATATGGGTTATGTAGAATTTGTTCTCTGCTCTGTAGGAGGAAGAGGTGTTGGCAGCCCGGGGCAAGGAAGACGCGTCAGACAAACGGGTGCAACAGCTTCAGACTGCTGTAACGCAATTAGAAACCAGGTAATGACTGCTACGCTGAATGTGAATTATTTTACTTCCATGCATGCTGGCAATAGCATGGTCGAATTAATGAGTCCGCTTTGTGTAGGTAATTGGTTTCATGGTGATCTATTGTAAGCATGTCATCTTTTGATGATAACAAAATGTAGTCCAGCACGCTAGAGTGTAACATTAAGGGTATGTGTGACATCAATGTGTGACTTTTTTTTCTCTTTTTTTTTTTTCTCTTTATTGAGGATCTGTCTGTGTTAATAAGTGAATAAATGTATGGATCAATTCAGTGTCCTTGTTATCATTTAAAATCATCCTTTTGTTACTATGCAAGGCTGCATTCACACGAACATAGGGTAACGGCCGTATATACGGCCATATATACAGGTAGCATATGACCTCGTTAATTTCAATGGGCAATAGAGCCATCCATTCACATGACTGTTTTGCCCACCGTTTTGTACCGTCCCGTAAGCAAGACATATAAAAATATAGAGCGTGTCCTATTTTCCACCGTATTTCTGTTCTGTACGGCCCATAGAAGTCAATGGGAACGTATAAAATACAGGCTAAGGCTACATTCACACACATGTATGGGGGACGTATATACGGCCGATATACGTCCCCCATACACTCCTATGGGCTCACGGCCCTGTACGGGAGCGGTACGGTGCAGCACACAAGCGGCACCGTACCGCTCCGTAGCACGGGAAAATATAGGACATGTCCTATCTTTTCCCGTGATACGGCGCCGTGCGCTGTATCTCCCTATGGAGAGGGGCGGGGGTGAGCAGCGCTCATCCCCTGCTCCTCTCCGCAGCGCCGATGTATGCCCGCCGTACTACGGTATGGCGGGCATACATCGTGTGAATGTAGCCTTAATATGTTGTGCACCGTATGCTTTTGTTTATACGTGCAGTATCCAGAATCAGTGGGCCAACCGTATATTATACAGATGAAAATCATCACATATATATGGATTCATATAGTACGGAAATACAGGACTGGCGAAATCACATGTTCAAATGAATGCAGCCTCAGATAGACAAGTCCAGTTATAAAAAAAAAAGTCAGTTCTGCAAATGCTTAGCATGTTCAGTTCAAAACCCAAGGGTTCACCAGCCATGAGGCAAGTTAAAGAGGACCTGTCACCAGGTTTTGACCACCCTGAGTAACTATGCCTGCTGATAATGGGTTGCAAGTCCTCCCAAAAATTAGCTGCCAGTGGGGCACTGTACCTTAATCACAGATGTTTTTCTGATATGTAAATTAGCTTTTCTGACTCAAGTCTGGTGTTTGTGACTCTTCTCTCTCTCAGGCGTGCAGTGAACTACGCCCTATTATTTTGACTGACAGCCCTGTGTTTCTTCAAATCACTGCCGTGCCTTTTGTGCTTAGGGACTGTCTTCTTATATACAACTACAGACAGAAAATATGGGAAATATTGTGTCAATTGTTTTACACAGTGCCATGTGTTACATTTATGACATGTGACCAGTGACCTCATCGCTAGTCCTTTCGCCTTCTAAGAATAGCGAACTACACACCATTTATGCGAAATCACAGCAGCCTCCATAAAGGAAGGAAAGGAGTAGAAGTCCATAGAGGATGCTGTGACCTCATGTGGTCAGATACATGCATGGGGTACAGTTTGCTATTGTTAAGAGGTTAAAGTACCTGAGATGATGTCACTCTGGTCCTATGACATGAACTGTGACCAGTATGGAGGCATAAGGCATGGCTGTATATGTGCAAATGTGGTGATAGGTTCCCCTTAAGCCTCCTGCCACAGGCAGCACCACTTAAAAGATGGTGTTTGATCAGGGGCGCATTTATCTGCTACAAAGGACCTGCCACATAAAAATATTGTCTCTTTACACCTGAAGTCAGCATGGCTATGGAACACTGCATGGAGAGCCCACTTACTAAAAGAATAACCTGATATATTACTAAATGAGCATAATGTGTAAATCATTTGTAACAATTGTAAACTAAAAGAACTTACATTGTACTTGCCACCGCAGCATTGTCATCTTTGCTATCAGGTTTTGCTGGGAGATCTCTGGTCATAGACCAGTGATGGGGAACCTTTTACAGACTGAGTGCCCAAGCTACAACCAAAACTCACCTACTGGCATTGTTGTCACACACCCATGGATCTCCACATCAATGCACCCAATATTAGCCTTTTGTTTGTATTTATTGAAAAGTGTCAACCTGGAAATGTAAGCAGTAAACTTATTGCTCTCTTATCCGGCATAGATTTTAATCATGTCCATATCTGGAGAACACCAATACGGTAGAAAGATGGAGGACAAATTCAGCTTGCCCTGAACAGGAAGATTTGTCAGGCCTTGAGCCGAAGCTACAATGATGAGGCAGATCTGTCCACCCCTTCCAATTCCTCCAGTAGTCTAAGGCAGCGCTGTTGCTTTAAAGCGGTTGTCCAGAGCAACCTGACTGATTTTTTTTTTTTTCCCCAAAAACAGCACCACACCTGGTCATGGTTTGTACCGATATTGGTACTTGGCTCCATCTTTATCCAGCACAGCTGCAATACCAGCACAAACATGGTCAGATGTGGCCCTGTTTTTAGAAGAAAGCAGCCAAGTTTTTCAACCTCCTGCCAACCCCTTTAAAATAACACTGAGCATGGTAAGTCCTTGGCTTTCTGGAGATCCATGAAGATACCTTGCATCCTTTAGTGGTTAGTGATGGCCTGGGTACCCATAGAGAAGGCTCTGAGTCCCACCTCTGGCACCCATGCCATAGGTTCGCCACCACTGCCATAGACTTTTTACCTTTACCGACACAATACTTATTCAATACAGAGTAGGTAAAGACTAAACTATCCATATTTGAGACCAGTATTGGCAAAATGTATAAATATACAAGTGTAAAGTTTGCCCGCTTGTGTTTTTTTATCATTTCTTACTGTACTTTATCCAAGGAGATGTTGATGACAATGCTGCAGGCTGTGTGCAATAATCTCCAAACAAGCAGCAGCAGATAGTATGTGCCCCTCTGTTCTGACCTTTTTTACTCATAACCTTGTTTGGGCACTTTTGCTGCTGATAGATCTGTGATGTGACCAGATGTCGTAGCAAATTCTATACAAAAATAGATAAGATCAGGTGTGATAAAAAATGGTTATAAGCTGCAGATGTCATACTGGTTGTAAAGAAATAAGTGGACATTGTGTACATGACCTTTAATGGCCTGTTCCTTCATATTTCACTGCGTATGTTACTTTATGTTCATCAACCTTTATGCTTGATTTTCAATACAAAGGCTGAAAGCTGCAGCGCAGGATGTAGAACAGTTAAAAGGAGAAAAGACACGATTAGAAAAGCACCTTGGGGAGCTGCAGACAAAATATTCAGAACTGGAAGCGGAGAAGTATGAAGCAGTTTCCAGAGTACGAGACAGTTTACAGATCATAGAAGAAGCCAATCTACAGAAAGACCAGGTAAAGCTATGCAGTGTAATGGTGGCTTATAGAAATGATTGACACAAATTGGCTTCATGTACAAGACAACTTATAGAGCCTTACAATGAATCTTCAACTGCATGATGTCCGTAATGAACTGCCTCTTGACACCTCACTTTAAGAAATCTTAAGAGGTTAAATGTTTCCTGCTTGTAAAAAATGTTTTACTTGCTTGTCTGAAGATTTGGAAAACTGCTTTAAATTCACCTTTGAACACCATTTCATATTACCTAGGATATAAGGAAGAACATTTAAACCATCAGAGTTCTAGTCTGTACTCATAATTCTACTATTTCATACTGGACATCTGTAATAACCCTGAGCTGCTCTATGGACCTCGGACCATTGACTTCTACTTGAAACTGTATAAAATGTAGAATTAATATTAATATCCTCAATGGATATCACCTTTTGCTCTGCCAAATTATTGAAATATTATTGAAATGTGATATGTTTTGCAACCCTAGATATAAGCATGCCATCTAACAATGTCATTTTTATGGGCTGGTACCACAGATCTGCACAAATAAGTGAGGCTTGTGGAAAAATATGGTGTGGAGATTGGGTTATAAAAACGATCGAGAATTGAGATATGTCAACATATGGGTGACATGTGAAGTAGTATTTTTTGAGTGAAAAGCCGAATCCTGAGAGGACTCCCTAGCAGAAGCAGTGAGAGTCCAGTCCATTGGTGATCCCCGCTCTAGAGATTCAGTTAAAGGGAACCTGTCACCAGGAGAGCCATTTTTAGCACTCCCCCAGTCCCCACAGAGCATAGTACATCACTGCCAAAGTGTTTTTGGTATAAAAATAGGTTTTACAGAAAAAGATATGTGTCATATTGTACCTTTCATTAGCATCTGCCGTGTGACTGCAGTTGCTAATTGGGAGGGTGCTGGAAAGGAGCAACCCCCCCCCTTTGGGAAACATCGCCATTTTCAATAATGAATTATATTTCCCCTCACTCTGGATTGGCTGTAGAGGAGGCAGGGGCGTCGCTAAGCCAAGTGATGGGTGTTTTCATATATTTGAAAAGTCACATGGAGAAGCTGTTCCCCAAGGGGGGGGGGGGGGGGAATGTCCCTTTTTCAGCCCCTCCAATTGGCAACTGCCTAGCTCACAGCACAATGCTATGAAAGGTACAATATAACATCCTTTTTTTTTTTCTGTAAACCAATTTTTAATACAAAACACATGGGCGTAGTGTATGTGTTATGCTCTGTGGGGACTGGGGGAGTGCTAAAAATGGGTCTCCTGGTGACAGGTTCCCTTTAAAGGGGAAGATGTCTTTTAATGTGGGTGGTTGGGGTATTACTTAATCCTTTCAACATATACCCAGAAAATGTTACATGTCACATAATGCCATATATCACAGAGCTCAACTTCTCTCCCTCTTTCACATGCTGCTCTATACTACTTTAAGTTTATTTTTCCAAATTAGATTTCCTTGCTCTTTTAAAGCAAGAATATTGTTCCATTATAGCATGGTTGTCATCTTTTTTTTTTTTCCTACCACAAGACAGCTTGAGTTTTGAGGATAGGCTAATGGATCACTACCTCTAAAAGCCTGACATATCTAAGGCAGTGGGAGTTAAACAGAGCATGATAAGCCATATTTTTGTAATTGTTTGTTAATCTACTTCTCATAGACATTATGTCACTTTGTTTGTGCATTAGCTGATGTCTGCTGACACTCGGGCTTCAATTAAAGAGTTAATGTGTTTCCTAGCACGGGATCTTATGTGAGTGTCACTCCAATTTACGTAATTGCTACCATGTCTACTGTAGCACACCAGACTGTTGGCTTCCGCCCAATAGTAAATGAAACCTTCCTGTTCAAGGGAGGTCAGCAATTGCAAGCTGCGGGAAGTTGTTGCGGACTTCAGTTATATTCATATGTGTCTATTTTGTTGTGCATGTGTTAAATAGACCTTGTTCTTTATTTCACAGACTCCCATTCAGTAGATTTTACTGGTTGACACATATCTTTTAGGTCACATATTTAACATATTTCTTTTGGAACTAGGAAAAATCGAAACTTTTTTGGCCGATTGCTCTGGATATTTACTGAAGTCAGATTTCCCTATTCATTTCTGTTAGAGTTGTGATGTGGGCACTCATGTACATAACATTGGTTTTGTATATGTTCTATTCGTTAATTCAGTGGATAGCGCACAAACAAATTCATTGCCCACACAAAGAGAGAGTCATGTTCTTGGCTGTGTATACTGCTTGGGCAGTCTTTTCTACTGTCCGCACACACCAATGACACACGGGCTACGAACAGACCATGGATATGTAGTTTGTGGCCTGTGAAATTCAGGGAGCCTGATGGGAATGAATGTGGAGACTCTCCATCCATCAGTTGGAGGAGCAATGTAAAAACAATAGCTCACAAATACCTTCACAACAATTTACAGGTTCACTTAAAGGGGTATTCCAGGAATCCGCATAATCCATATAAAAATTAACCCCTTACCGACGCGTGCTGTAATAGTAATAATAATACCCGTAATGCGGGTCTTCTGAAGACCCGAGGCTGTCTCATTTTAACCCATTCATTACCATGTGCGATTCGCACATTTTAATGAATGAGGTGGAAAATCCCCATATATTGCCATACTGTAGGTTAAAGTACCCTAGGTAGTCTGAAAAATAATAAAAATTAAAAAAAATTATAATAAAAAACATTAAAATTACCTCCCCTTTCCCTTGAACTGATATAAATGTAAACAGTAAAAATCATAAAAACATTAGATATCGCTACGTCCGAAAATGCCCAATCTATCAAAGTATATTAATGTTTTTTTCAATGTATTTAACCCCGTAACGGAAAATAGCGCCCAAAGTCGAAAATGCCGCACAGTACCTAAAAATGTTAGCATTAAAAACATCATCAAAATTTGCACAAAATGACACCACCCACAGCTCCGTACACCGAAGTTTGAAAAAGTTATTAGCACTAGAAGATGGCAAAATCCCACCTAAAATTTTTGTACAGGAGTTTTAAATTTTGGTAAATGTATGAAAGCATCATAAAACCTATGCAAATTTAGTATCCCCGTGATCGTACCGACCCAAAGAATAACGCAGACCTGTCATTTGGGGCGCACAGTAAAAGCTGTAAAATCCAAGCCCACAAGAAAACTGTGCAAAATCGGTTTTTCACCATTTTCACTGGTAACACTCGGCTCCAATCGCGAGTGTTACAGCGAGGTGTCAGCTGTAATATAAAGCTGACAGCTGCTGCTTCTGGTGCCGGCTCCGTTCGTTGTAGAACGTCCCGGTGCGGGAAGTATCTACCCACAGGGCCGTACTATAACGTGCGCATAGGGGTTAAGCTCCATTCTGTGAGTAATGACATTTGAGTTTTGTTATATTCATTTATTCATAGCATTATGGGTTATTGTATCAGACGTTCATATTTCGGAATATCCCTATAACTAGTGAAAAGCTGAAAAGACCCCATATATCCATGTCATTATTACATCTGAATTTAATTTCTGTCTCCCAGAGAAAAAAGTCAGTGTTCTCTATCATAATGTACGCCCCACACTCATAAACAGTTTTTATTATTGTTATTAATTATTTTTGAATTAGTATAAATAAATATCAGACCCTGCATGATTGGCCATGGCCTGTTTGTAGATCAGTTCTATAGACGTGACCGTGCTGTGTAAGATGTGTAGAGATGGCAGAGCTCATCTGATTCCGGGAATAGTTTCACACCTCCACCTGATGATCTTGAATTCATTAAAGGGGTTTTCCCATCTAATTTATATTAAACATAAATACACAAGATATGTTATAAATATCTGATAGATGCAGGAGTCCTCTGAGACCCTTCCTGCAGCTAGAGTACAACATATGCACAGCCTTTCTCCATTCACCTCTTTGGGAGCAAAGAAAATAGCTGAGACTAAACTCTGTGCTCTCATAGAGTTTAATGGTAAGTGGCTGCACATGCGCAGCACACTCTCTGTTCCTCCTAAACGCGTGGAGGGTGTTAGTGGACTTCCATTCCCAAAACAAGTACGGGTCTTGGATGTGTCATAATTAGTGTCACAAAAAAACTTTCATTATCCTAATTGAAGATCAATTTAAAATAAATCCTGCAATTTATGGTGATATCTTTGGAACTGCAGTACATATCATAACAATTTTTCTTATTTTTTTTTTCTATCCTTTTTAGAAATTTTATAGAATTAGCAGACAAATAATTACATTTTTTTTAAAAAATAAGCATTTTGTAATTTTTCCCATTTTTAAAAAAAAATAAGTGAACCTGGAAATTTGTACTATAGTTTGGTAAAGGTTTAGACAATTTTACCAGAGGCAGAGGGTGCATTGACTTTCTGCACCTCCCTCATACTGCCTTTACCTGACCAGACTGGAGGGGGACTCACTTGAAACATATCCTGAACCATGGCATCTAGAAACACAATTCTGGTGTCATATTAAAGAGGAGAACCTCTGTTTTAATACATCAGGTTTATATCGGGATTGTGTTTGTAGGTGAAACAGAACCTGTTACAGATGGGAATTGAGATCTGTATTTAAAAATGACATTTTGTACTGCAACTATAACAGTAGTAGTATTAGTAGTTTGGAGGTAGTTGGGGGTGCATGATAAACATAGTCCCTTTTTTATCCAGTGTATACTTTTTGTATTGCTATTAGAGGAATTCTTCTTCATCTGCTTATGCTAAGGAACAGTATACATTGTATTTTAGGTGCTGTCAATAAATGATTGCATTACTTTATTTATAAAGTGTGTTGACCCAGTGAATAATAAGTCCGTGGTTGTCCTGTGGATTTCCATCATTGTTTTGGAATTTAATGGGCTGGTGAGTTGTAATCAGTAGTGGAAAATTCTGTACCTGTTTTCCTCAGGGGCAACATGGATTTCCATGTGGAATACAATTTCCTCACAAATTTTAGTGCTCATGAAAAGGGTAGATGTTGTATTGGCTTTCACATTTCTTCTATAGTACATTATGTGATTTATCGGGTGAATGTCATGTCATTTGCAGGCGCTGCTCAAAGAAAAGCAAAAGGAGGAAGAAATACAAACTATGAAACAGGCAATTGCTAAGATAATTCAAGAAGCTGCTGCAAGAACGCGGAAGGAGGTAGATAACTAATATGTGTGACTGGTAGTGTTGATCGGATATTGAAATACATGCTCTCAGTGAACAGTAATGGGAACTCCATGTAGTCTGACTGCTTCCTGTATTGATAATTATAAATCGCATCATATCAGTGATGATATGAATTATAAAATGAGGAGGTAAGATCTTTCACATTTACTTTGTTATATGTGAAAATACATTGGGAACAATACTTGTCACATCCCTAATAAGTGCTTAGTGCCATTTCCTTAAGAACAACACATATTGTAATTTAGTTTAGTGAGGACTATTATAATATCATTAAACAAAATTTGCCTTAACGTATAATGGTTATTTTCTCTTAAAGCCAAGGAGACATACTTTTATTCTAGCCTTTAGGTGTTACTTACTCACACACAATATATTGAAAGAAATTTTCTGAACCCATCATTTTCTATTCTGCAGACAGCTTTCATATACAGAGGGTGCAGTCAATTATTGTCTAGGACAGTGGTGGCGAACCTATGGCACTGGTGCCAGAGGCGGCACTCTAGCCCTCTCTGTGGGCAACCCAGGCATCCCCCAGCATGATTTCATCCAGACAAACTCAAAGATCTTCCCTACAGTAATCTTCCTACAATGATAGGTGAATTTGCCCTCCTCCTTTCAACTGCGTTGGAGCTGACATTGAAAGTTGTCAGAACCAGAGAAATAATTACGGCTAATTCTGTGCTGGCACTTGTCAATAAGGTGGCTGTTGTTTGAGAGTTTGGGACCCTCAGGCTCTAAAAGGTTTGCATCACGTCCTGACCAACCCACTGGACTGAACATTATTAGGAGCTTTACCAGCCTAACAAAGAACTTTACTATTGCTCTGCTATCTAAGATTTCTGTTGCTGTTAACTCAAGGTATAAACTTTTAAAACCTTAGTTTGGAATATGCAAGTGGGGTGTTCCAATCTTAACCATGTCATAAATAGATGTTGGATTTGCGTCTTACTGCACCTATCTCTGTAACGGAGGGCCTCTTTCACGCTGTCAGGCTGAATGGAGAGAGTGCTGCACATGTGCAGCCATTTTCCTTATAACTATATGGGACCTGAGACTATACACTCAGTGCTTCCATAGAGCTGAATAGAGAATGGCCGTTCATTACCAGTGCATTCATCCAGGCTGAGGGGAAAATTTTAAGCGGACCTCTGTATCAGAGATAGGTGCTGATCTCCGAAGTGACACTGGCATCTACATATATCCTTTAACAAGTCAGGGATGGGGAGGATCTTAGTTAATGCATTGCCCTGTGAATGCATGACTGAGCTATGTGAAGCTACTCCCTACCCCAGTCACTAGGTCAGGTCATAATCAACAATCTTAAATACCTATAACTTGACTTTTTAGCAAGAGAACTTAAGCTAATCAATGACTCAAAACAAACTACAAATACTCATCCCTGCTCCTCTTGATTTTGATCCCGGCACTGTTCATCGCTTGTCTTGACATGCCTCGAAAGTTATAATTAGCAGTGCGGGGACAAGATGTCCGCCGCTCATGGTTGCTAATTATGCACGCCCCCTTTATGATGTCACCTCCCTTTCCCATGCTCCCAACATGGGAGAGGCAGGTGGCGAGGGCGTGCATAATAAGTAGCCCAAAGTGGCAGAAATTCTTTTGCCCGTGCTCTGTGCTGCTAATTATAACGTTCTTTTCTAGGTGATCCTGGCGTGTCAAGACTAGCGATAGACAAAGCCTGGATCAACCTCAAGAGGAGTAGAGATATTTGTAGGTTTTTTGTGTTAGTTGAGTGGTTGATTTCCTTTAGTTTAAGGTAGAAAACCACTTGAATGGTTCCCTTTACATGCATAAAATAAATCTTGTACTGAGTCTTCCTGCTCTATAACAGACTTCTTACAGATAGCACTACATATACAGACATGTTTTAAAACTGAGTACCCATGAAGTTTGAGAGTATAAATTACTAAATAACATGTCTCATTTCTGTTCAGCATTTTGTCTGCTTTAAATGCAGCTCCTTCTCCAATGTGGTTAAACTATGAATCACATAGTGTCGTGCGGCAAATGAACAGTAATCCGTGGCTTTCAGAGGGTCATCTGCATCGCTGTAACCGATGTAGCTTATAATTATAATGAAACAAAGATTTACCCAAACTCCTTGGAGAGGGGAACTTTGCGATTGTGCAGATTCTGATGTCTGCAGCCTTCTCATTAAATATTAAAGCTACAAAGTATTACTAAAAAGTCAGGCAGGGAAGAAAAAAGTTAAGTTTCTGTTTTTTTGCAGGACGAATATTTTTAAATTGAGTCCATTTTCATCTAGTGCTGCCATGAGACACATACTAATACTAAATTGTACACGATCAGCACTTAAGAAGTGAAATCATATTCGGCGGGTCACGAACCACAGATTATTTCATTCATTATTTAGTTATTGTTCAAGTGCAAAAATTAAAATGCAATTTGTACAGGTTTTTTATCATAGAATATAAAAGTAGAATATTTCTAGTATCCAGAGTAACAGGAAAACGCTGACTCTGGAATCCTGTTCTCTTTTTATTTTTATTATTTATGCATTTTAGTACTGGCAATATGCATAACAAGTACATGTAGAATATAAGGGCCCTTTAGGCTAAGACCCAACTTGACAAAATCTACAGTAATTCTGAATGTATTACAGTAAATTATGATGGGAACTTTATAAGAGAGTTAAAAAACCGTAGCTGCTTCCTTCTATAGACAGCACAACACAAGCCAATGAGTTGGATTTGATATTGCATCTTTGTTCTGCTGTAATGGAACCTGGAAGAAAGCACCCACATTGTTGCTGCCCAGAGAAAGCTACTTTGCCTATAGTAAATGTACATTACCATATAGAAGGGCAAGGTAATGCCTAGCGTAAATGGCCTTTTAAATTAGGGCCGCACAATGACATTGGACACACTCGCATTTCCGAGTGGATGCATTACATTCGCTCGTGTGTAAGGAGCCTAATTCATGTCAACATTATGCTGACAAGCTTCCTCTGCGCTCATTGATACATTTTACAAGCATTGAATAGCATAGCAGACCATGCTATTCCATGCACTGGCACTGTATAAAATAGGAGTCTTTATGCTACTCTCTGAAGTAGGTCTGCAATGAGTTGGTTTCATCTGGAAAGTGCAAAGAGTCCTTAACATACCTTTAGACTTGACATATTGAGTGACATATAATAAGGGTCCATTGTACTCTATAATTTAGAATAAGAACATAACACTGATTGCCAAATAATTAAAAAAAAATGGCATCAAGAGCCCTGTTTTCCAGACTTCTCACATCTTTAGGGAATACTTGATAGGTGCATCTTACCAGTAAAGTTTACCTGTAGCAAGCAATGAAGGGTAAATATAATTTATCATCGGCTAATAAGATCTGATTTAGTAACTTCCGTAGCTATGTTATTAGATGTACCAGTAACTGAAAGTGAACACTACTCCATTCTTATGTGTTTGCATGTGTATTATTAAGGCAGAAAATTAGGTTCTCTTGTTGCTATAAAGCTTTTTCACTGCGCTCAGTGGTCAGGTCTTTTATACCAAGACCAAGGTCTGTGGCCAAAGTAATGCTTTTAGAAGACCACCAGTCTTGTAGATTCAGCTAAAAGTGAAATCGACTCCATTCAACAAGTAAGATGGGCTGTTTAGCCATGTTATAGCTCTGTTTTATGTATGTAAAATAATTATATGGCATATTCACCTCTATGCAACCTACAGGTGTACTCAAATACCTGACCAGTAGTATTCCAAATTCTTCAGAAAGTTCCCAGTTTTTGTTCCCAGTAGTATAAAACCATTTTCTCTTTTGCTTACATTGTGTCTTCCTTTGCTTCTTGTTTTTTTCATTATTAATATAATCCCTTTTTTTAATCCTTTTATCTGGGCTTAAACCTCAAAAAATATTTCTTTGTACACAGCCATTTAATAAAATGCTTCTGTAAAACAACAAAGTGGACTTTAGAGATATGTATAAGCTGCTTCTTAGAGAAAATATGCAAATAAGTGATTTCATTGCAGGGACAACTGTTGTAAGGTTCATTGAAGCATATTAAGCTTATCACAGAATTTACACAGCACTGTCTTGTTACTAAACAGTGTATGGGATTAGTGCAGTAGTCGGTATATAATGTATAAACTATATGGAAAAATGTCTTGCCTGTGGTTTGTATACTATACAGGCGACTAACAGGGTAATGAGATAGAAGTGGGTTATCCATCATGTTCTTGTAGTACTAAAAGATTTGGAAGGAGCAGTTTGTGATATGAGGTCCAAGGAAATCTATCTTGACGACAAATCCGTTAAAGGGATATTCCCACAAAGACAAGTTTCTTACATGTACTTCGCACATAAAAATAACACATTCTCGATTTCACTATTATTAACAAAAATACAGCATTTCACAGACAAGTCCAACCTGTCTCTATCAGTTCTGCTGTACACAATTTCAGTTGCCCCTAGATTCATCCCTGTAACTTAAGACTTAGGGTCGGGAGGCGGCCATCTTGGACGAGATTGTGCAGATGAGATTTCTGTGTCTTGTGCCTGGACGGAGATCACAGACACTGATTAACTTCAAACACTGATTAGCTGCAAACTACAAGCTACAAAGAGATAAGTGATCCGGGGGATGTGGGATGCAGGCACATGTCAGACTGAGACAGAAATCTCTTTCTGTGTCAGTACAATGTCAGAAGCCAGATGGAAGTGCATAAACACCTGTACCCCGATAATCTAACCACATTGTCACCCCACAGAACTAGATGGGTCATAATGTGTCTGCTAGAGAGGCCTCGCCCACACCCTGGGATTTTGCACTGAGCACCATGGAGAGTGATAGGATCTAAAACAGCAATAACACTGAGTAACATTGTAAAGTAAGGGGTTAAAATGATCTTTATTGTGTTAACATCACTAGGGGATTGAAATGTGAGAATTTTCTTTTGTAGGAAAAACCCTTTAAGTAAAATCTACCATCAAAATCAAGCATGGTAAACCAGGGACACTTACTCAAAGATCCAGGCACTGTGATGGTCATAATCTTCTTAGATTTGTTATCCATTGCCTCCTTCCTTCTAAAATAAACTGTAATTAGGCTAATAAGCCAGAAGGATTCCTTTGGGTATTACCAGAGCCCTGCCAAGCTGCAGATTCACCGGAACATACACTGTGCAAGGTGCACTTCCACCTCCCACTGTGTCCTGAAACTTCCTCTGCTGCTGTGAGAAATTACATCAGGCAGATGGATGGGAGAACTGCTGAGGGAACTGGGGAGTTGGCTGATGGGGGTGAAAGCCTGTGAAGCCAGAGCATTCGGGGATTCTGGTAACACCTCCAGAGCCCTTCTGGCTCATTTGCATAGTTTTAAGTTGACTTTAGAAAAAAGGAGGCCATGAATAACAAATACAAGAAGACTAGCTGTAGCTCCCGGCATTGCCTGGGATTTTAAATAACTACTTTTAGCTACAACAAAATAGAATAGGTTAACAAAAAATATTTTATAGGTGGGTGCGATAGTTATGTGGTTGTACATTGCGGTGCAAGTAACAATGGAGTCAGTGGAGATGTTCTAGTAACACTGAAGAGAACACATATTACTTAAATTAAGGGGCATATGCTATACAGAAGTCTAAGGATCCTCACTTTACTCGATAGGTAATCGAAACGGTCCTGCCATACCTTGGACCATCACCAACTTACTCTCAAAAACTGTTGGTGAATGACATCCATACACAACAGAAGGACACTTGAGGGAGTGGGAAAGCTATTTATTGCTGAGCTCTCCTCCTCCATGACTTTATATAAACCAATTCTCTATCTTTGTTTCTAAGCACTTTTCAGGAGACCACACCACAACACTGAAAATGAACAAAAAACACATAAACTTGATTTCTGTTAATTACTGCTTTGACGCCACATGGTAGTGGATCAATTTTAGCTCACACAGAGGAGTATCCCTCTAAGTTGGTTGATCCGGGTCCATCTGGAGACAGTAAAAGCACAACCCATATATAGGATAAAACACACATCTTCATCAAAGTGAAGTAGTAAAGATGTACATGTAGAGATCTAAAATCTCCAAATCAGGCTTAGTCAATATTATATGTCATACCTGCATGTATGCTTTTCAGATGTACAGCTAACATTAATCTGCACAAAGCCATTTATTCGATATGGATTTATAAATGAATTCAAACTTAGTACTGACACTGCTACATTTACTAGAAAAGCAAGATGGAAAGTTTTAGCTCGACACACAGCAAGGAATTATTTTGGATTTCAAAGCAATCATAAACAAGTTAATGAGTTTGCTACAGTAAATACTGTAGCACTGCGGTTTTATCCTAGCTGAGGACATAAGACTCCGTACTTATATATCTACAACAAAATGAAGATTATCGTTGCTTGGTTGTAGGGACCACATATAAGGAAACACAAACTGTCACAGCCACAAGGGTGACATTTTCGAATTTTTTCTTTTTAGTAAATGATCTGAAATTTTTGGAAGCTTGAAAGCAAATTATCTTGCAGATTCTTAGCAGTTTCTAACGTGATTGCACCACTGCAGTAATGAAAAAAAAAAAACATAACGGACAGTTCATGGCCACACAGGATTCTTATCAGACGGGTCATTTCCTGCAAATACATCCATACAGGTTATTAAATGCTACTAATATTTGGCATTTAATGAGGGGCACTAAAGATCTTTAAATTCACAGGGATTAGTTAACCAGTGACTATAGAATCAGTCGCTTGCAGATTGATAGTAATGCTCTATGCCTTCAGCGTAAGATAAAGATGAACTAATGTAGTTTAATCAGCTCTTATTTGTAAAAGTAGCTATTTGTCAGAATCAAAAGGGGCAAGGATTTGCAACGTAACTCGAAATACTCGAAATTCATCAATGGCACATACTTACTTCTCAAAATGCTAGGTGAATATCTAAACCATAAGATGATCTCCTTAGATACAAACAGCACCACTCTCGTAATATAGGCTTGTGTGGTACTTCAGCACAGTCTGTTTACTTGGATGGAACAAAATAATAGCATAACCCAACTTTGAAGTTTTCTTTTGAAATTTATTAGAAGGTTCAAATAGTAAACTTTGTGAATATACTGTACTTCATGAGGGGCTTTCCACAAACCACAGATCGATAGGAGAGCGAGCGCATGCTGTTTGGGCAATTTCAGTCTGATACATAGAGATTAATGAGCAAACTTCCGTCACGGCCATCTGCTCCCTACTCTGACGCGGAGCGACAAGGGTATTTGGGGACCCCATGTTGTTCGTGATCTTGGGGGGTCTCAGCTCCGCACACCCCACTGGTCATCAAGGATTAAGGTCTATGCTTTGGATAGGGCCTACCTTGTGTTTGTGGGAAAACCCCTTTAAGTACAACGCTTCAATACACAGGACAGGAGATCTTTTTATTAACCTACAGAAATTTATCTCTTCAAGGGGATATAGCTGTCCAGTGACCTGCTGCAACTGGTTAATTATTAGACACTAAGAGGTTTCTTTATCTGTAGATGGTCAGTGAGTACACAGACAAACGCAGATTTATCAAAAACTACTCTAAATCAGGAGAATGTCAGGGGAGCACAGGACTTCAATAAATATATTACAAGTTCATATTATCATCTACACTATTGATTTAGCTATTTTGTGAAATCTAAATCCCAATGATAACAGCATTTAATTAAAAAAAACCAAAACAAAACAAACCAACACAAATAATCAGAATTACATGTTCACCAACACTTACCCTTGTAACACTGATATTCCACTCGCACGTGAAATCTTTACATTGCACAACTTTTTGGCAATCGATCTACCTAAAATTTATTTAAAAAAAAAAGTTAATTAAACCTATATGAACAAAAAAACAAAGAGAAAATAATCGTATAAATGAATTCTAGTAAACTTATGACATTATGAAAAGAAGTTGAACAATGTGTGTATTATGCGGTTATGATTTCTCCTACTGTCACCTTTTTCCCAGTTTATAGACTGACGAGAAGAACTAAATGGGCCATTCCTTAATCCCATAAATAAATGACTCAACAAAGTGGCTAACAGATGTGTGCCCTGCTTTATACCAGAATAGGGACTTAGTACCCCTTTAATCACCGTCCCTTAGGTTCTTGTGGTTGACACTCAGAACTATTATGTCAATCTGAGGACAACAATCATCACTGTAAAAACTTTTTTTTAAAGAAATTACCGATTTTCCGACTATAAGGCGCACAGTAAAAACCTAAGATTTCCTTAGAAATCCAAATGCGCCTTATAGTCCGGTGCGCCTATGTTTGGAGGGGCAGCGCACCCTACTAAAGGAGGGCAAGCGGACGCTACTTACATAGGTCCCGCCGCTACCGGGAAAGGACTATAGCAGCATTACGGGAACTGCAGACCACGGCGGCAGTGAACACAGGAGCCTGCGGGCCAAACACCAACTTCTGCCGCGTGGTGCTGCAGTTTCCGTCGGGAGAGTCATTGCTGTCTCCGGTAGCGGGGACCATATGTAAGTAGGGTCCGCGGTCTCACTCCACACTGATGGACCGTCCATCAATCCACTGGAGGAGGAGAGGGGAGGAAAGAAGACTCTCACCTCTTGCGCGGTCTGTGGAGAGTACGCTGGTTGGACGTCTCCTCGTCGGTTTTCATCGGGGAATTCCACGAACCAAACCGCCCCACGACCTCTTCACCGCCCACCGGACCCTGCGCCTTATAGTCGTGCCCTATATATGATTATTCCATATGTAAGGCCTTATACGTCAATGCCCCTTAGCCGGTGCGCATTACATGGAAAATACGGCCTATCGATTGTACATGTTTATCTAATCTATAAGCTGAAGTGGTGTCTGTGTAATTGCAGGACAGCACATATTACAATCGCAACCACAAACTTACGCGACCTTGTGTGCCTTAACTCAGTAACATCATTTAGAAGCTGTGCCAAAACCCCATTACGGCCACCATATCCAAAGGAGCCATTGTCTGCTGCTGCTGCTGTGGCAGTTGGAAGCAAAGCTGTGATTGGGTTACTATTTGCAATGAGTAGAGGCCGTCACTGAAAGGAAACTGCCGGCGACAGGGAAGTCACTGAAAGGAGACTGCGCGGCACAGAGCCGTCACAGAAAGAACTGCCGGTCGACAGAACCGTCACATAGAAGGAGACTGCCGGCGACAGGTAAAAGAAGCCTCACTGAAGGAGGCTGCCGGCGACAGGCCTATCACTGAAAGGAGATTGCCGGCGACAGGCCGTCACTGGAAGGAGACAGAAGTAGCACAAAAGCACCAATCCAACCTGTACTATATGAAATGTAAATAAAAAAATTCAATCATTTTCACTTTTCACCAAATACATTGCCCGGATATTCATACCACTTAAAAGGTTACCTTATGCAAAACACTTGAGTATAACAGTTTAAATAAAAATAATATATTATACATAGAAATATACACACTCTTTAAGACCTCAGGCTGGGCTATCATGATGGTAATTATTTCGGCGTCCTCCTAGTGGTGTGCGCATGCAGCCAAGTGCACTACACTCCTCAGATCACCATCATTTGCAAGGCCCGCACAGCGAGGCACGGACCCCAAGGAGGACACTGTGTCATTCAACTAAACCGTGAGTTGAACTGTATACATGAAAAACTAAAGATCTGACGGTCATAACAAAAACCTATGTTGGACCTGCATCCTAATACCACATAGACCATTTTTTGTTTACTCTTGTCTCGCAATATATATCGCAGAGACATACCATCTAGTCAGAGCGACCACGGACAGTGTAAAAATACAAGCATGACGTAAATGACTAAACAGCAAAAATAAAGAATAAAACATACAAGGACTCAAAACAATCTTAGTATCCACGGACACCAACGTTTTTGTAGTCTATATTTATTTTTAAAAGGCAGAAAAGTGCACTTGGGCCTCTATTAGTGGCCATTTCTGCCTCTTTTTAGCCCAGCCTGAGGTCTTAAGAGTGTGTATATGGTATATATATGTATATATATTTTTTATTTTAACGTTATCTTCAAGTGTTTGCACTAAGGTATACCTTTAAGTGGATGAATATCCCGGGAATATTTGTGAAAAATAAATTTTTTTTACACTCATACTCTATAGCTACAGTGTGGATTGGTGCTTGTGTCTACTTTCTGCTTGTTCAAATTTCGATACAGTTAAGCACCTGTATGTCGCATCAGCACGCCCATGTCCATTTCATATCAATGTAAGGGTCAGGGTAGTGCTGCGATAAAAAAATTTCTTTTAGTACTGGAAGGAGACTGCCGCGCGACAGACAGTCTGGAAGGAGACTGCCGTGACAGACAGTCATATAGATACTTCATTTTTCACCTTTTCAAACAATTCCAGGGATATTCATCACACTTAAAAGGTTTACCTTAGTGCAAAACACTTGAGTATAACAGTTTAAATAAAAATAATATATTTATACATAGAAATATACACACTTTTAAGACCTCAGGCTGGGCTATCATGATGGTAAGTATTTCGGCGTCCTCCTAGTGGCTGTAGCGCATGCAGCAAGTGCACTACAATCACCTCAGATCACCATCATTTGCAAGGCCCGCACAGCGAGGCATCGGACACCCAAGGAGGACACTGTGTCATTCACTAAACCGGGTGAGTGTAATGTATACAATGAAAAACTAAAGATTGACGGTCATAACAAAAACTAGTTGGCTGCCATCTAATACCACATAGGACCATTTTTTGTTTACTCTTTCTCGCAATATATATCGCAGAGACATTAACACTAGTCAGAGCGACCACGGACAGTGTAAAAAAAAAAGCATGACGTAAATGACTAAACAGCAAAAATAAAGAATAAAAACATACAAGGACTCAAAACAATCTTAGTATCCACGGAACCACGTTTTGTAGTCTATATTTATTTTTAACAAGAAAAAGTGCACTTGGGCCCTATTAGTGCCATTTCTGCCTCTTTTTTAGCCCAGCCTGAGTTCTAAAGAGTGTGTATATGTATAATATAGTAAATTATTATTTTTATTTTACTGTTATACTTCAAGTGTTTGCACTAAGGTATACCTTTTAAGTGGATGAATATCCGCGGGAATATTTGTGAAAAATAAATTTTTTTTCTCATTTTTTAAAACATCTATAGCTACAGTGTGGATTGGTGCTTGGTGCTAACTTTCTGTTGTTCAAATTTGCTGATCACGTTAAGACCTGTATGTCGACATCAGCACGCCCACTGTCCATTTCATATCAATGTAAGTCAGAGGTAGTGCTGCGAAAAAAAAATTTCTTTTAGTACTGGAAGGAGACTGCCGCGCGACAGACAGTTGGAAGGAGACTGCCGGTGAAAGACAGTCTATAATAGATACATAAATATTTTTGTTAACCTATTCTATTTTGTTGTTAGCTAAAAGTAGTTATTTAAAATCCCAGGCAATGCCGGGAGACTACAGCTAGTCTTCTGTATTTGTATCCATGGCCTCCTTTTTTCTAAGTCAACTTAAAACTATGAAATGAGCAAGAGGGTCTGGACGTGTTTACCAACATCCCCGAATGCTCTGGCTTCACAGGGCTTTCACCCCCATCAGACAACTCCCCAGTTCCCTCAGCAGTTCTCCCATCTCATCGCCGATGTAATTTCTCACAGCAAGCCAGCGGAAAGTTTCAGGGACACAGTGGGAGGTGGAAGTGCAACCTGCACAGTGTATCTTCCTGTGATCTGCAGCTTGGCAGGGCTCTGGTATACCCAAAGGAACCTTCTGGCTTATTAGCCTAAATTAAAGTTATTTGAAGGAAAGGAGGCAATGGATAACAACATTCTAAGAAGATATGACCATCACAGTGCCTGATCTTTGAGTAAGTGTCCGTGGTTTACCATGCTTGATTTTGATGGTGGTAGATTTAACTTAAAGGGCTTTTCCCACAACAGAAAATTCTCACATTTCAATCCCATAGTGATGTTACACAATAAAGATCATTTTAACCCCTTACTTTACAATGGCTCTCTAGCAGACAATATGAACTATCTAGTTGTAGGGGGACAATGTGGTTAGATTATCAGGGTACAGGTGTTTATGCACTTTCATCTGGCTTCTGACATGTACTGACACAGAAAAGAGATTTTCTCAGTCTCAGTCGACATGTGCCTGCATCCCACATCCCCAGACTACTTATCTCTTTGTAGCTTGTAGTTGCAGCTAATCAGTGTTTGAAGTTAATCAGTTGTTTGTGATCTCCGGCAGCACAAGACACAGAAAAATTCACTCTGCACATCTCGTCAAGATGGCCGCCTCCCGACCCAAGTCTTAAATTCAGGACGATATCTAGGGGCACTGAAATTTGTGTACAGAAAGGATAGAGGACAGGTTGGATTGTCTGGTGAAACTGCTGTATTTTTGTCAATAAAGTCGAAATAGAGGAATGGGGCAATTTACTTCCCGGTCCATTCGGTTCCAGCGGCGGCCTTTCTCCGCTCTGGATTCGGGTCCGGCGGGATTTTATAAGGTAGTTCGCAGCCGTCCACCAGGTGTGCGCGCTGCTTGCTGGAAAGTAAACTCATGCCGCCGGAATGCACCGAGCCTGGACCAGGTGAAGGTGAAGCGGCTTATGTCGACACAATTTTCGGTTTTAAATGCGGGTTTTTTTTTCCGAATTACGTCGGTTTTCGTTCGGCAGACGCCGATTTCCGGTTCGCGCGCATGCCAGCGCCGATGCGCCACAATCCGATCGCAGTGCGCCAAAATCCCGGGGCAATTTAAGTACAAGCGGCGCAAAACGGAAATATCGCGGGTAAAACGTCGGGGAAGGAAAACGGAACGGGCCCTTAATAAATGACCCCCATGTGTTATTTATTGGACGAGTAGTAAATGTAAGAACTTGTCTTTGTGGGAATATCCCTTTAAACGGATTGTCGTCAAGTAGATTTCTTGGACCTCATCTCACAAACTGCTCCTTCCAAATCTGTTAGTCACTACAAGAACATGATGGAAACCCACTTCTATCTCATTACTCATGTTAGTCGCATGTATAGTATACAAAACACAGGCAGAGACAATTTTTCCATATAGTTTATACATTATATACTGACACTGCACTAATCCCATACATGTTTAGTAACAAGACAGTGCTGTGTAAATTCTGTGATAAGCTTAATACGCTTCAATGAACCTTACAACAGTGTCACTGCAATGAAATCACTTATTTGCATTTTTCTCTAAGAAGCAGCTTTACATATCTTAAAGTCCACTTTGTTGTTTTACAGAAGCATTTTATTAAATGGATGCTTGTACAAAAGAAATATTTTTGAGGTTTAAGCCCAGATAAAGGATTAAAAAAGGGATTATATTAATAATGAAAAAAACAAGAAGCAAAGGAAGACCAATGTAAGCAAAAGAGAAAGGTTTTAACTACTGGGAACAAAAACTGGGAACTTTCTGAGAATTTGGAATACTACTGGTCAGGTATTGAGTACACTGTAGTTGCTAGAGTGAATATGCCATATACCGATTCCCGCGTAAAGACGATGGGCTATAAGACGACCCAACAATCTCTGCCCTAAAATATGAGATTGGGTATTACTCCACTGTATAAGGATACTACCCCTTCTCCCAAATGAAAACAAGCATGACTAAAACTTTGACAAAACAAACAAGAGCAAGTTGCCTGGTGATCATAACTGAAGCGTTGATATTAATGACGATCCGACATGCTCTGTAGTGCGCCCTGTGACACCAGCTTGTGACGCCGTAGCTGTGACAGGGTGGCTGCATTAGCATACAGGCGGCGCCCGACAGCGATCGTACTAGCGACTACTTTCTATGACTGTGGAGGCGGACTGCCGCTACTCGCGGCGGTCCAGGAAGCGGATCTCTGGCGCTGACGGGATAAAAAAACACCTCACACAGTGCGGCCCCGTATATCGGCTATAAGACGATCCCCCCCCACTGTAGCATATATTTTAAGTGAGTAAAAGTTAGTCTTATACGCCAGTATATCAGCTAGTAATTATTTTACATACATAAAACAGGCTATAACAGGGCATAAACAGCCAGTCTTACTGGTTGACATGGAGTCGATTCATTTTAGCTGAATCTACAAGCCTGGTGGATCTTGAATGGGAAAGACATTACTTTGGCCCACGACCTGTGGTCTTGGTATTTTTTTTACTCATACATCTATAGCTACAGTGTGGATTGGTGCTTGGTGCTACTTTCTGTCTCCTTCCAGCGACTGTCGCTGGCAGTCTCCTTTCAGTGACGGTCTGTCGCCGGCAGTCTCCTTTCAGTGTCTTCTTCTACTCATTGCAAATAGTAACCAATCACCGCTCAGAGCTCATATTAATGACCTGTGGCAGAATAGCAACCAATCACGGCTTTGCTTCCAACTGCCACAGCAGCAGCAGCAGACAATGGCTCCTGTATATGGTGGGTAATTGGTGGATTTTGGAAAGCGCGGGGTGAAAATTTCACAGTCACAGGCAACAACTGTGCGAAGTTTGGTGATTATAAATGCGACGGTGCAGATTCCTTTAGCGGACATACACAGACACACATCAAGCTTTATATATTAGATAAACACTGTCACAACTCCTGTATCTATGAGTAAATGTCCCTGGTTTATCACGTTTAATTTTGATAGTACCGTATTTTCCTGCTGATAAGGCGCACCGGACTATAAGGCGCATTACTAATAAAGGCCTTATATATGGAATAATTCCATATATAAGGCGCACCGGACTATAAGGCGCATGGCCCGGGGGCGTGGAGGAGGTCCGGGGACGTGGTGTGAAAACCGAGAGGAGAGGTCGCAACCAGCGACTCTCCACAGACCCGGCAAGAGGTGAGCGATCTCCCCAGGAAGATGGGGAAGGGGGTCCGTTCAGGTGGAGGAGGGCAGCGGACCCTACTTACATAGGTCCCCGCTACTGGAGATCTCCAGCGGGAACTGCAGACCACGCAGCAGAAGTTGGTTTGCGCAGTTCCCGCTGGAGATCTGCTGTCTCCGGTAGCGGGGACCTATGTAAGTAGCGTCCGCTGCCCTCCTTTAGTAGGGTCCGCTGCCCTCCTCCATACATAAGGCGCACCGGACTATAAGGCGCACTTTGGATTTCTAAGGAAATCTTAGGTTTTTATGTGCGCCTTATAGTCCGGAAAATACGGTAGATTTTCTTTAACGGGTTTGTCCTCAAGATCTGACATAATTAGTTCCTGAGTGTTCGACCACAAGAACCTAAGGGACAGATATAAAAGGGGTTACAAGCCCCCTATTCTGGATAAAGCAGGGACACACATCTGTTACTGCCACTTTGTTAGCCCATTTTTATGGGATTAAGGAATGGCCCATTTAGTTCTTCCCGTCAGTCTTATAAACTGGGAAAAAGGTGACAGTAGGAGAAATCAATAGCCGCATAATACCACATTGTTCAACTTCTTTTCATAATGTCAATAAGGTTTACTAGTATTCATTTATAGATTTATTTTCTCTTGTTTATGTTTCATATTAGGTTTAATAAATAACTTTTTTTTTTAAATAAAATTTTAGGTAGATGCTGCCAAAAAGTTGTGCAATGTAAAGATTTCACAGTTGACGAGTGGAATATCAGTGTTACAGAGGGTAAGTGTTGGTGAACATGTAATTCTGAGTTATTTGTGTTGGTTTTTTTTGTTTTGGTTTTTTTTAATTAAATGCTGTTATCATTGGGTATTTAGTTTCAACAAAATAGCATAAATCAATAGTGTAGATGATAATATTGAACCTTGTAATATACTTTATTGAAGTTCCTGTGTCTCCCCTGACATTCTTCCTGATTTAAGGAGTTTTGATAAATCTGCTTTCTGTCTTGTACTCCACTGACATCTACAGATAAAGAAACCTCTTAGTGTCTAATAATTTAACCATTTGCATGCAGTCACTGGACAGCTTAATCCCCTTAGAGAGATAAATTCTGTAGGTATAAAAAAAGATCCTGTCCTTGTGTATCTGAAGATGTTGTACTTAAAGGGGTTTTCCCACAAACACAAGTTAGGCCCTATCCAAAGCATAGGACCTAATTTGCTGATCAGTGGGGTCTCGGAGCTGAGACCCCCAAAGATCACGAAAACATTGGGTCCCAAATATCCCTTGTTGCTCCGTCAGAGTAAGGGAGCAGATGGCCGTGCAGGACCGTTCTGCTCCTTTAATCTCTATGTATCAGACTGAAATTGCCAAACGCCGCGCTCGTTGATCGATCTGTGTTTGTGGAAAAGCCCCTTCAATGAAGTACAGTATATTACAAAGTTTACTATTTGACCTTCTCAATTAAATTCAAAAAGAAGACTTCAAAGTTTGGGTTATGCTATTATTTTGTTCCTATCCAAGTGAACAAGACTGTGCTGAAGTACCACACACAGCCTATATTACGAGAGTGGTGCTGTTTGTTTATTCATGGATATCACTTATGGTTTAGATATTCACCTAGCATTTTGAAGAAGTATGTGCCATTGATGAATTTCGAGTATTTCGAGTTACGTTGCAAATCCTTGCCTTTTGATTCTGACAAATGTATTTAAAATAAGAGTGATTAACAGTACATTATGTTTTTCTTTAGTGAAGGCATAGAGCACTTCAATGCAAGCGGAATGATTCTATAGTCACTGGAAATCCCTTAGAATTAAGCATCATTTAGTGCTCATTAAATGCAAATAGTAGCATTTAACACTTATGGGATAATTTGAGAAATGACGTTAAAATCTGTGGATGAATGTGTTATTCTTTTTTTCATTTACTGCAGTGTGAATACCGTTAGACTGCTAAGAATTCTGCAAGATAATTTGCTTTCAGCTTCCAAAAATCTCAGCAATTTCTAAAAAAGAAAAAATTTCAAAAGTCTACCTGTGGTTGTGAAGTTTTGTTTCTTAATATGTGGCTCATACAACAAGCAACGATAATCTTATTTGTTGTATGATATAAGACAGAGTCTTATGTCCTTCAGCTAGGATAAAACAGCAGTGCTACAGTATTTACTTAGCAACTCATTAACTTGTTAGATTGCTTTGAAAATCCAAAGAATTCCTTGCTGTGGTCTAGCTAAACATTTCCCATTGTTTTAAGAAATGAGCAGTGTCAGACATAGGAATCATTTATAAACCTACAGAATAAAAATGGCTTGTGATGATTAATGTTGCGACAATCTGAAAAGCATCATGCAAGGTAATAATAATAATATTGTTAATGCCCTGATTGGAGATTTTAGAATCTCTAATGTACATCATTTACTCTTTCACTTGAAAGATGTTTTTTATCTCTATCATATTGGGTTGGTTACTGTCTCCAGTGACGGCAACCAACTTAGAGGGAACCTGTTAGCAGAAATTGATCCACTACCATTGTGGCTGTCAAGCAGATTAACAGAATCAAGTTTATGTTTTTTTTTTCATTTTCCAGTGTTGTGGCATCATCCAGAAAATGTGCTTAGAAACAAGATAGGAATTGGTTATATAAAGTCATGGAGGCGGAGAGCTCAGCAATTAAATAAAGCTTTCCCCTCCTCAGAGTGTCCTTTCTGTTGTGTATGGCATCATTCACCAAAGTTTTTGAGAGTAAGTTGGTGATGTCCAAGGATGCAGGACCGTCGATTACCTCGAAGTGAGGATACTTATGCTAGAAGAATGTGACTTCAGTACTAAACACTCCACCTCCATGACTGCATACAACCAATTTATATCTCACCCCTCCACACTGGGTAATGAAGGGCGGTCTGCAGCAGCATGACGACACAATGGTGGTGTTTTTTCTCTTAAAGGTTAACTCTAACGTTTATAACTAAACATATTAGTTCTGCAGCGCTTTCCTGATATGTAAAGTGAAGCCTCCTGTCTTTTACCTCATCAGCAAGACATTCCTGACCATAACATGGCTGCAGAAGGAGGGTCATGTGATCTCTAACTGAAGATTGTTCATGGACAGTTAGAGATCACATGACCCTCCTTCTTCAGCCATTTTATGGTCAGGAATGTCTGGCTCATGAGGTAAAAGCAGATGAAAATAACAGTAAGTTATACTACATTTTTTTCTTCAGGAGTGTGCTGAGAAGCAAAGCTTTGTTGAACGTGCCTTAAGAGACAAGCGAGCAGCAGAGGAAGAACTAGAGAAGGTAAACAAAGTTCTTTACATCTATATACATTTAGTGAGGGAGATATATCATGCGCCGGGGCTCCTCTGTCTATAATAGCAGCCACGCCCTTTTTTGTTGCAACAGATACAAAAGAGGCTTAGGCAACTTGATATACCCGGCAGCTAATGAGCAAAACTACGCCAGGTCCAACCTGGTGTAGTTTTGCGTAAAGACTGACAACACCAGCCGCCATGCCCTCTCTGCGGCCACATGCGGTGGAGGTGGCGTATTCGCTATTATTTCACTGCGGCGTAGAAGCAGTGGTAAAACTCTACCTATAACTTTTTAAGTTTTGCATTAATGAGTGCTGTTCTTTGAAGTTTGAGGAACGTGATTGAGAAATTCAATTTTGCTTATGTGTGTTTTATATACACACTTCATGCTCGGCGAATTATTGCTCAAATTCATATGTAGATGCATTTAATGTATTAGGACTGAACCACAAGGAAACTGTTTTATATTGTTAGAGTTCTTTGCTGTATAAATATTCAGCAACAGACAACTGAATCGGGAATATCACCAATGATTTGATTATTTCATCAAAAAGTGATATTTCAAACACTTTCTTTATCGGTACTGAACAAAATTATTGTACCCAAAGGTGAAACAAGCAATGAGTCGCCAAACGAAAGTATTGTGCGATTCGATAAGGCACCACCTCTTTTTTTTTTTATAAAGACTGAAACAGTCTTACAGCTATTCAGTGGAGTCATATGATCTGTACATGATCCCAGTCCCTAGTAATCCCCTGTTGCTAAGCAGTAATACAACTAGCCCTGATGATTTTTTTTTGTGATAGGTCCCTTTAACCAAGCATTTTCCTTTTTATTTTCTTTAGCCCCAGAAAGCCAAATTCTAACACAGACTATATTGGAGAATATCTAACCGTGTTTTTTGAGGCAAAGCAATTCATCTTGTCCATCACAAATAATATTCCTTTTATGTGTTGGTATATTACATAGCATTTAGTCTCCTATGGAATTATCCTGGCAAAAACCATAAAACGACAGGAAGCAAACAAAGATTTCTTCTGTATGTGAAGTTGTTACTTTCTGACTTGGCCCCTATCCAGTGACTACATTTCACTCCTTTATAGTAATCTATTGCCAACAGGATCCAATCTCTTGTTGCAGGTGTATCGAGAAGGCCGGGGAAATGAGAAAGATTATAGGAAGCTGGAGGAACTACAGCAGCGATGCCTGATTGCTGAACGCACAAAAGATGACCTCAAGATAAGTCTGAATGCAGCGCAGAAGAAAATGAAACAACTGGAACTAAAGTGAGCAAACCCTTTTAGCTATCAATTATATCTTGGGAAAGTCAAGTGAGGCAGAAGGTTTCTCCGATGACTATGTAATAAAAGAATAGTCTTTACAATGAAATGCTAACTATAAATTCTGCCATTTGGTAAAGTTAGAGTGCACTTTTTTATACTTTCATGAAGGTTATTGTGAGGCACCATCTGAGCCTCTGGTTATGTCAGTCTACTCATGTAACTTATTCCACAAATAGGTGCACAGAAGGATTAGCCTGTATATTAGAGATTAAAAACTCTTCTTTTAGAAGTTTAATCTATATTTAAAGTGTAACTGTAAAGTTATAATAATTTTACCAAATTATTATATTTGATTCCCCCTAGTAAAAAAAAAGAACGATGCCTACAGAGACAGAGAAAGTTCTGTAGAATCGCAGACTGGGATGGAGGGACTAATAGGGAACAGGGGAGACCTCACTATTCTGTGCAGGAGATATGTATCCACTGTTCTGAACACATCCAGCTACATACACAGAGGGAGCTCTGTCACATGACCTCCTCAAATGTGAGCAGGGTGCATCACCGTCTCCCATGAAACTGACAGATAAACTATAAACAAACTACGGACTCACAGGGCCTATCAGCACAGTTAAAGCAGCCATTGCAGCACTGAGGTAATCTGAGGGCTATGGCAAGGAAAATGCTGCATATAGGTAACAAATATAATAGGCAAAGTTGTTTTACATCCCAAGATATATTGATTTGTGGGGGAAAAAAGATTGCCCTTTAAAGGGCATCTACCATCAGGATGAAGGACTGTATGCAAATGAGCCTGAGGGGCTCCTGGCTTCATAGGTATTTATGGAGCCTGGAGCTCCTCAGGCTCATCCGCATACAGTCCTTTAAGCAAAGTTTTGACTGTTTTATCTGCTTGATGTTATGTGCCGTAAGAAATTAAGGTTTCTAAAAGTGTAATAAGCTGAACCCCTTGCACACCAATATTTCCTAGACACAGAGCGATGAAGCCTTCATAAAGTCTTTGCTATTTTTTGTAAATGGGTCCATATGGTGCCGGTGTTATCGGTCATGTGGCGCGTGTTCACTAGGGCTCCATTTCTTTAGAGATCTTTAGAGATCTCTGGAGCGCTTGCACGTAGCTGTTCACGTCAGCACTGCCACTTTATTCAATAATGTCATGATACCTCCTTTGGTCCCATAGAGAGGGAAGCTACAGCTAGCATGCGTGACCTTTGCTCCATTGTAAACAGGGTTCTGTAGTACCGTATAATTCTGGGGAATCTCCTTCCATAATTTAATAATGCATATAGATATTCCATAAATAGCCGCACGTTCACTGCATAGCTGTGCTTGGAGCTTCTGTACTAGTGGATAGTATGTGTATCTCTCCCCTTAGTGTGTCTATGAGATGGGGGAAGTGTGTCGCACCTCTATCCCTATACACCTTATCTATAATGTGAACACACTTGAGCTAGACATGATGAAATAAAATTACTGAGGCCAATTTAGGAGCCTGCTGATTTGACACATTTTCCCATTTTGAAGTATAACTTAATATTTAACACTGTTCAGAAACTTCAGATACTTCTATGACTGTATAATGATACCACATGTAGCCTTGGATTATTCCAATGCAACTTTGTCAGAAGCACAGTTATATTTTAGGAAAGCACTTAAAATACCAACCTCATTGAGAATCACCTAGGAAGCAGGTCCTTACATTTCTATAGTCTTTTCTATACATTTACTCAATGCTTTCAGGGAAAACCGTCCTCTTCTCCAATCTTACTACCTTGTAATATTTTATTTACTGAAATTATGCGTTTAGATATAGAAGAAAAATATTATTAGCCCATAACTTCCAGCTTGCTTTTTTTATAGCAGCTATCCCTTTTTATGTGATTCTTTCTCCTCGTTTTTTTTTAATACTCTAGTTTTTTTATGAGCACTTTAAGCTTTTCAGCTGCATAAATCTATATGTAATACCTTTTTCTGAAAAGTTGTGATTACAGTTACAATTGTAATTCTCCAAAGGGCATATTTTTCTGTCTGGATTCAGACTACCTAAAGAGCTCCACTGTTCTGATCCTGATGCAAATCAAAGCTCACACACTTTAAGCTATTGTTCCATGTCCTGAATTAGTGAGTGTAAGATGACAATATTATATTCTGATTTTACCCGCAGTCACTTTTGATTAGCACATTATTCCTAGGTAGAGCACATGGATCGCAGTCTGCGGATATGTGGCATTTGGGAGAATAACTTCACCTTTATTTTCTAAAAGTGTGCAGACTAAAAGAAATACATATTGTAATGATTCCATGTACTTCAATAAAATAGACATTGGTCTCTGGTTTGTTTGCTGCATAAAATGATAGTTGCTGCATCGGTAGTTTAGGCATACTATGGATAGGCATACTAAGATACTATGGACTCGAATGGAGAGAGACCAACTATTAATAAAGCCCGCCTGACAGCTCCCATTTTCCAGATTGGTGTAAGTTTCTGAGGTGGGACTCACATATTTCAAGTGTTTAACGTATTCTGATGAAAGAATAGTCCCGATAATTTTTCAACAAAGATAAGGAAAACATCCAGACGAACACTTCAGAAATAATGCAGTGTCTAACAAGTCCCAAATGTGTGTATCTTAAAAGTAAAGATAGAAGTCCATCAAATAGATTATAGTGTCCATTTCCTGCATCGCTCCAGTACTCCTGGTCTCAGCCAGAAGTACCAGTGGGGTCACAGGAGACCATAGATTTTCCACAGCAGGTTCCTTGATCTCCCACTACTTCTGTGCAGGTGTTGAAGTCCCTAAATACCAGTGGGAAGTAGGAACTGGAACAGGATAAGTGGAAATACCCTTTAAGAAAATATATATAAAAGAAATTTATTTGGAACTGCTCTTATTCTTCATGAGTAGGCGGATAAGGATGTTCTCTCTTCCCATCTCGCTCCTCCCCGGTGTACAACAGAATGACAGAACTCTCTGTAGGGCACCAGGCATATCTCACTCCAATACGCTCATACAGAATGGGCTGCTTGTCCGGGAAGATTGAGTATGTCCCCCGTTGCAAAATTTTGGAAACGGGTAACTTGTATTACTGGACAATATGACTTGGTTCTGTTTACTATTTGAACATGGAGATATATGTAGACAATATATAGAGAAGGTTCTCCAGCGTGTCCATTAAAACCATTAAAGCTTTATTTCATATTGATAAAAGTAAAAATAAAGTAGTGTGCACAATGACAAAAGTTGATGCGAATCGGACGGAGCGCCACCCTTTGTAACAAGGTACAAACTGGGTATAGCAGATATTTATACAAACGGGGATTACGACTAAGGAGGGTGCTCCTTCAGAATTGTGTCAACTTTTGTCATCGTGCACACTACTTTGTTTTTACTTTTATCAATATAGAATAAAGCTTAAATGTTTTTAATTGAACGACTGGAGAACCTTATGTCTCCATAATACTTACCTGAAGCAACTTGTCATTTTTCCTCCATGCAGTGTCATTTCCACCTTAAGGCCATTCAATTTCCTTCATCCAGTGAGCTGTGTGCATTTTTTCTTCTAATTCAACATGCACATATACTTTGCTTTGTTTTCACTTTGTTAGGCTGCATTCACACTACCACAAGGGGGACGTATATACGGCCGATATACACTCACCGGCCACTTTATTAGGTACACCTGTCCAACTGCTCGTTAACACTTAATTTCTAATCAGCCAATCACATGGCGGCAACTCAGTGCATTTAGGCATGTAGACATGGTCAAGACAATCTCCTGCAGTTCAAACCGAGCATCAGTATGGGGAAGAAAGGTGATTTGAGTGCCTTTGAACGTGGCATGGTTGTTGGTGCCAGAAGGGCTGGTCTGAGTATTTCAGAAACTGCTGATCTACTGGGATTTTCACGCACAACCATCTCTAGGGTTTACAGAGAATGGTCCGAAAAAGAAAAAACATCCAGTGAGCGGCAGTTCTGTGGGCGGAAATGCCTTGTTGATGCCAGAGGTCAGAGGAGAATGGGCAGACTGGTTCGAGCTGATAGAAAGGCAACAGTGACTCAAATCGCCACCCGTTACAACCAAGGTAGGCAGAAGAGCATCTCTGAATGCACAGTACGTCGAACTTTGAGGCAGATGGGCTACAGCAGCAGAAGACCACACCGGGTGCCACTCCTTTCAGCTAAGAACAGGAAACTGAGGCTACAATTTGCACAAGCTCATCGAAATTGGACAGTAGAAGATTGGAAAAACGTTGCCTGGTCTGATGAGTCTCAATTTCTGCTGCGACATTCGGATGGTAGGGTCAGAATTTGGCATCAACAACATGAAAGCATGGATCCATCCTGCCTTGTATCAACGGTTCAGGCTGGTGGTGGTGGTGTCATGGTGTGGGGAATATTTTCTTGGCACTCTTTGGGCCCCTTGGTACCAATTGAGCATCGTTGCAATGCCACAGCCTACCTGAGTATTGTTGCTGACCATGTCCATCCCTTTATGACCACAATGTACCCAACATCTGATGGCTACTTTCAGCAGGATAATGCGCCATGTCATAAAGCTGGAATCATCTCAGACTGGTTTCTTGAACATGACAATGAGTTCACTGTACTCAAATGGCCTCCACAGTCACCAGATCTCAATCCAATAGAGCATCTTTGGGATGTGGTGGAACGGGAGATTCGCATCATGGATGTGCAGCCTGCGGCAACTGTGTGATGGCCATCAGTAAATATGGACCAAAATCTCTGAGGAATGCTTCCAGCACCTTGTGAATCTATGCCACGAAGAATTGAGGCAGTTCTGAAGGCAAAAGGGGGTCCAACCCGTTACTAGCATGGTGTACCTATAATGCTGGTGAGTGTACGTCCCCTAGATGGCAATGGGCACGCGGCGCCCTACAGGAGCGGTACGGTGCAGCACACGTGCAGCACCGTACTGCTCCGTGCCCCGCGAAAAAATAGGACATGTCCTATTTTTTCAGGGCATATGGCGCCGTGCACCATTTATCCCTATGGAGAGGGGCCGTGTGCCCGCCGTGCTACGGTACGGCGGGCACCGGTCGTGTGAATCCAGCCTTATATATAGGATTCTGTACATTCCATTGTTCATTATGTGCGGTGTGATTTGTCTTAATTTTCACTAAACAGTTTAAAAAATATATATATATTATGGTAACAGACAGACAAGTAAAAAAAAACTTACAAAAGGGAGCAAACAAAGCAGTGATCAGTGATCCTCTTGTAAAACAGGAAATGAATCCAGCGCTTGACCCAGGTAAGTAGTAAAACTTCTTCTTTTATTGAAATAATGCCTGTGGTAATACAGCTTAAAATGCACGAACCGCCTGTATCTTGAGTCATCAGCGAGCTATGACAGATGGTGGTAACCTGGCTTCGCCTACGCGTTTCTAGTGTCCGCAGACACTCTTATTCAGTGATCCTCTCCAGCTTCATTTCGGACACTACAAAAGAGCCCCTCCTCTGTCTACTTCTTGAAACTTTTCAATACACTTGAAATGTCATTGATTGGCTGAAGCAGGTTGCCAGGGCAGGGGACGAAAGGCTGAGAGGTTATTTCCTGTGTGACAAGGTGAACCATGTAGAAGAGACGGGCAGCATCGGTAAGAGAGTGATGGGGCTTGAATGAATGGACTATGGCTTCTTTTTATTTTTCCAAACCTTTTGTATTACAGAATTAAATGACCCAGTGGAGAACCCCTTAAATGCTTGATCCAGTGATCGATCCTGCAGTAGCAGCCAATAATCTATCTGACAGACATACAGATCAAACAGTGGCTTTATATGCTATTAAATAGTTTTTATTTTTAGATCAGGATTTCTGAGATTTTCATTCTTCTGAACCTATTGAGAGAATATACGGTATATTACGGTATTGGAGATTATCTGATTAAAATTTAATGTAGAAATAAGATTGTTTGTATTTTCAGTTCTGAAGAAGAGCTGTCAAGGTGCCGGGAAACTATTGTAAAGCTGAATGAGGTTTTGGAGTCTGAGAGAAAAGAGGGCAGCTCTGTGAGTGAAGAAAGGTTGAAACTCGTGCAGGAAAATGAGCAGTTACGGAAAGATGTGGAAGAATGGAAAAAGTCAGCTATAGAGGCACAGCAAAAAGTCACGTTTCAGGTAACGTTCAGTAAGGTTTGTGCACAGTGGTGTTCTTTATCCCCTGGTTTGCTTCAGATGAGTTTGTATGAAAGTATAAATTATTAAAGCGACAAACTCTGTAAATTTTGTATGATAAAGCAAATGCGCCGATTCGCCATACTAAAGGTATATTTTTTATTCAGTTTTCCCTCTATACTTTATATATGGATTGCATGAGTCAGCCATAATGTCTACGGTAATTAGCCTTAATGATAAATTTATTAGCAATACTCCCTAACACAATAGGGGCCACACTGCTACTGTCTTAGCCTGAACTGAATGCTATGCGGACATGATCTATGTTCATTTTAGATCTCCCAGATTTGCAATGACCATATCCTAATACCACAGAAGCCAAGAAGAATTCACTAATTATTATACATCAGTCACTATTAGGTGCTCATGTCCATATCTGCTTTACAGGGGTAGGTGTAAGCTACGTAAATCTGAGGGCCCCATGCTCTGTGTAGTGGCCTTGTGCTGTATAATCAGCCTTAGCCCCTATTTAAGCAACCATGTTAGCTCCTCAGAGATCATCTACTGATGGTCTGTAGGCCATTAATGATTTGTGGACAGCCTCTTTAAAGGACATCTACCAACAGGATTATGCATTGTAAACCAAACACACGGACATACTGGTGCATGCCCCCTCTGGCAGGATCTTCTCTTCTTTTACATTCTTATGCCCTGGTTTCTAAAAAATAGGCTTCTAAAATTATGCAACTGAGCCTCAGGTGATGTGGGCTCTGTAGGTGTTAATGATGCCTGGAGCCCCCCTGGATCATTTGCATAATTTCTAAAGTGTTTTTTTTTCTTAAACACAAGGGCCTAATAAACTTAGAGAAGAGCAGATCCTGCTAGAAAGGGGCACACAGCAGTATGTTTGTGTGCTTGATTTACATTCTTTCATCCTGGTGGTAGATGTCCTTTAACCTATAATAAAAAATTGTTATGCTGGGACATTTTCACCACCTGGGCTACCGTAAGAGAATGTAATCTTTCCTGATATTGGAGATAGGAACCGACAGATGTGAGAGGAGGAACAGCTGAGGAGAAGGTGTCATAGTCATTCCTGTAACCTTATAATAGCTCAGGAAATGGTTTTCCCATCACATGTGTCAACATACCACTGCGAGTTACAACACCAAGATTGGGATGGTGGGTAAAACCTGTTAACTCGCTGCCCTATAGTGGTGGTAGTTCAAAAAAAAAGAGCAGCTATTTTATTGATGCAAGCCCATATTGTATATGTATCATAGTATATAAGGCTGGAAAAAGAGCAAGTCCATTCAAGTCCAACCTTTAAGAATTAAATAAATGTTTTCTCCCATAACCCGCGATATTTTTTCTCTCCAGAAAGGCATCAGAGCCTCTCTTGAACAGTACATAGAGTCCACCATAACAAACTCCTGCGCGCAGAGGTTCCATAGTCTCAATGTCGTACAGTAAAGAACCTTTGTCTATGTTGAGGTAAAATCGCCTCTCCACTAGGCGCAGAGGATGCCCCTTTGTCCGGGTCACAGGCCTAGCATAAAAATCTTTGGAGAGATCCTTGTACTGTCCGTTCAGGTATTTGTACATTGTAATGAGGTCTCCCCTCAGTCGTCTTTTTCTAATGAAATAATCCCAAATTTTTTAATCTGTCCGTGTATTCTATCCCCCATCCTGCCCTAATTATCCTGGTTGCTCTCCTCTGCCCGTTCCAGCTCTACATATACTTTTATACACTGATGCCCAAACTGCTACACAAATTCCATGTGTGGTATGACCAGGTATTTGTATAAGGGCAAACTATGTCTTATAAGAATCCATTACTCTCTGATACATCCCATAATTTTATTTGTTCGCAGCGAGCGCCTGGCTTGGTCACTAAAATTAAGTTTACCATCCACCAATACCCCAGAGTCCTTTTCAGCTCCAGTTTTACTAAGTAATTGACCGTTATAAATAATTATACTTTTGTTTCCATGGCCCCCAGTGCATAACTTTACATTTATCTACATTAAACCACATCAACCCTTCTCTGCCACTCCTCAAGCTTCCACAAATCCCTCTTTAATGCTTTACACAGCTTAGTATCATCTGCAAAATATGAAACTGACTGTGTAAACCCCTACAGGTCATTAATAAAAATATTAAAAAGAAGTGGCCCCTAACTGACCCTGAGGCACCATGGTAAAGTCAACCCAATCTGAGAATGTGCAGTAATGACCACCTGTTTCTATCACTAGCCAAATTATTTACCAAATACACGATTTTCTCCTATTCCCAGCAGTCTCATTTTCTATACCAACCTTTATGTGGCACGGTGTCAAATGCTCTTGAAAAGTCCAGATATACAAACATCCACAGCGTCCCCCAGATCCAGTCTTGAATTTACCTCCTCGTGAAAACCAATAGATTAGTCTGACAGACCGATCTTCATAAAACCATGCTGACGTGGGTTTTAATTATACGGTTGTGCACAGTGAAGATACTCAGGATGCATCTCTAACAAAACCCTCAAATATTTTCCCCACCACAGAAGTTAGACTCACAGGGTCTGTAGTTTCCAGGATCGCTATTTGATTCTTTTTGTATATGGTACCACATTGTATGACCAGTCCTGAGAACATAACCAGTCCTCAGTGAATCTTCAAATATTAAAAATAACGGTGTCTATCACCGTACATAGTTCAGCAGAACCCGTTGGTGATGCCATCTGGCCCAGGTGATTTATTATCTTTTGTTGAGAAGCGGCGCCGTACCTTTCTGGGTTTAAACTGTTGACATTCCAAAAAAATTACATTATTCCGTCATTGTGTCTTCCACCCGGGGATTTCCTGGGTTAAAGACAGTTGAGAAGGTGACATTCAGTAGATTGGCCCTTTCCTCATCTCCTTCCACAGACCCCCATGTTATTTCTAAGGGGACCACACACTCTCTGTTTTAGTTTCTATCATTTATATACTTGGAAAATAATTGGGTTATTTTTGCTCTCCTGGCAATATATTCTCTCAGTCTCTATTTTGGCCTTTATCTGCTTTTTACAGGATTTATTTTTCTCTCTATAATCCGTAATGCCTCATCGCTACCTTAACGCCTTATTTCTCGCTTATTGCTTTCCTTCAAGACTAGGTTAGCCACATATGGCTTGTTTCTTGTCCTCTTATGCTTTTTCCCATAAGGTATGTGTTTCTCACAGGACTTTTTCAGAAAAATAAGAGAAAAGTCCCATTTTTGAGGGGGGGCTTTGTCTTGAGAACATTATCCCAGTCTATGCCTTTAAGGTCTTCCCATTGCTGTTTGAAGTTTGCCCTCCTGAAGTTTAGAGTTGGTTGCCCCCTTCCCTAACGTTCTTCGTAAAGAGTGTAATACAAAATCAGATGATATTATGATCACTATTCCCCAGGTTCCCCAAACCTGTAGTTTTGATACCTATCAGGTCTGTTGGTTAGGATAAGGTCCAGCAGTGCCCCCCCTCTTGTTGGCTCCAGGACTAGCTGCGACAGGTAATTGTCTTTGTTGTGACAAGAACCTGCTGACCTTTGAAGGACCTGCAGGTTTCTGCCCCCCAGTCAATATTGGGGTAATGAAGTCCCCATGATAAGTACTTCACCTTGCTTTGAAGCCGCATCCATTTCACTTATCAGCATTTCCTCGTTCCTCCATTTATTTGGGCCTTATACAAACCCCTAGTAATATTTATTACTTTTGCCTCCTCTTATCTCCACCCATAGGACTCCACATTTGCTTCATGATGTCAATCCGCAGGACGGGCTTGAGGCAAGATTCACATATAAAAACAAACACCACCTCCCCTTTTTATTATACGATCTTTCTAAAAAAGACTATAACCATTTATAGTAACAAGCCCAGTCATAGCTACTGTCCAGCCCATGTCTCGCTGATACAACTATATCATATTTCCGCTCCAACATCAAGAGTTCAGTTCCTCCATTTGGTTGTGAGGCTTCTGGCATTGTGGTACATGCACTATATGGTTTCCTGTCCGTTTCTTTTGCATTCTATTCCCCAAATCTCATTCAGCCCCCTTCCGCCCCCATGGACTATGACTCTTCCAGCTTCTATCACAATGGCTTATTCGCACTCCCCCAGGTCTCTAGTTTAAACACTCCTCCAACCTTCTAAGCATTTTTCCCCAAAACGCTGCACCCTCACCATTGAGGTGTTCACGATGAGATGGCAAAGAAGTTTTACTACAAACAAGTGCCGACACTAAAACTAAGCTACTTAATGACATCCAGTTCCTAACCAGGTTACAAGGTTCAGTTTAAATGTTACAAGAACTTTTTATGGTAGCTAAAGTGAAGATAAAATGACAAAATAACTAAAATATAAATAAATGGAAACCAAAAAATAGAGGGATAAAATTAAATGAAATACAATGAGAACATGAAAATAAAAAAGCGCTTTGCCGAGAAAATGTAACATTGCACAACAGATTTGTGTGAGGACATTCGCTCTGCAGACCATTCTGATTATTGTGGTTACCATATCTTCTACAAGACACAAAACAGAAAATGGTTTCCACAGTAGCGCTAGTGTGTAGTGTTAGTAGTAGGATCCGAGATTTCAATCTAACCAATGGAAAAGTAACAGGAGAATGTTTGTCCTCTCTGAGTGTCGTTTACTTCCACACACCAAAAACGACTGAACGGGTAGATAGAGGTCATATGAAGATGACCTAATTGTATAGACAGGGTGAGCCCTATCGGAGAGGGGATTGATGTACATAGGTTTTCATAGAAACCGTTCGAATACGGACCAAAAAGATTGTTTGCTGACCTTCCAATTGGATGTCTATACTTTTCTCTCTGTGTACACTTTGGAAAAACAAACAATCTCATTGGGCCAGATTTGGTTGTCACAGCTGCAAATCCAAAAGTTACCCCCTAAGCCAACTTGTTATACAAAAAACAAGGGAAAAAAAAAAAAGAACCTAGTACATTTCTGGTTGAAAAGGCCTTGAAGTTATTCTGTATTATTCAGTACAGTAATAGGAACTGAGCACTTTCCATAAATTACAATTGAAAACCAAATGTATCCATGCAAATTACCGCCACAGACGATGGCAAATGACAATGCAAACAATTGAGCTTTTGAGAGGCAATTATTATATATTGTAATCTTATTAAAATGTAAAAGGATTTCTTCCTATTCGGCTTTTGTATCATTCTAGAGAAAGACCTTTCTCTGCAGCTGTTGTATTGTATGTTATATAGACGATGAAAAGAATCGGGATATCAAAAGGCGAAATATTTGTCTGAATTGGTATAAAAATGGCAAGATAATAAATCCCCTAGAGGGAGAGGAAGCCCACTTTTATCTAAGACTGGATAATATTTGTTGCTATATTGGATGTATGTAGCAGCACACATGTGTTATGGCTAACGTTTGCGCCATAGGACATGAGGCAAGAAATCGTACAAACAAGTAGAATACCAACTGGTCATGAAACCACGCTGTTGTCTGGTGAACAGTCATGTGAAAATGAGTGTGGGACTATGAAGAAGAAACAGTGTTGTTGGTTGTCCTATCCAGCAAAACAAGGAGGGTTTTGTGAGCAAATATAAGAGGTTTTAGAAAAAGCCTGCAGAAAAATGTTGGTGACATAACTACAGGCGTTTCAGTAACATTAGTAAATCGCTGGGATCGTACTACAATAATACTTGATCATCTGTATCACAACTCATTGGGACATTTATTATGCTTTATTATATCTTGTCACAAGGCATAAAAAAATCGCAATGTAGAGCAACTTTTGTTGGTTTTCCAATTTCCACACAAATTCCCCAAAAGTATAAAGACCCTTGGAAAACGTCAGAGACACAAGCTGCGAGTCTCCAGAGGTTGACACTGGCCAGAGATTGTTATTTCGGCACCCAAACAAGAGGTGGTTTGTTTGTATTAAGAATGCGTGCTCAATACGCCATAATGTATTGGTAGTTTCCTCCTGTTGTTGTGCCATTCTTTAACTTTCTACAAATTTATGAATAGGTTGTTTTAGAATTGATTGGACATGGTGACACCTCTGTTTGAGGGGGACAAACAGAGCAATAGCACAAACATTCTTAAAGGACCCTAGTGAATAGAGCAGGTGATGGGCGGGACTTGTAGAGTAAAGGGGAGTGAATAACTTCTAAGACTGTTTAGCATAATTTTATTAACTCTATATTGCTGAAATATCAACATATAGAGTTATAGAGAAGTCCTGAGGAAAATTGGTTCTTGGGAACTGGTTAGTAGGACACATCTGCCATCAGTAAAACTTATGGTAGATGTCCTTTAAGCAAATTATTTTCAGAATTGTTACTTTGTGGGCAATAAATGCAGATTACAAAACAGTTAAAGGGGTATTCCAGGATTAAGCATAATTGGGTCACTAAAATATAAGCAAATATGTAATTAGCTATTTAAAATTTTGTTCCCCTTAGCAGAAAAATGTTGTGGACATATATTGTAATGAAGAATTAAAATACTACTGGCCATTAATCAGTCAATTGATTTGCCCCTGTGGAGGAGACACAAGGACAGAAGATGGCCGCTCACATGTCACATAAAATGTACTGAAACTGACTGGTCAGGTCATGTGATCCACACTATGTTTGGCTGTAGTGGGTTGGTTCAAGTGCATCCCAGTTGGCCAGTGTTGTGGGGAGATGTCTCTCAGGAGGTGGTAATGTGCAGTGATGCCGTGTACACATCATTACTATGGTAACAGAGCAAGACTGTATGTTACATCATCACTGGGGCCTAGCATAAGTGGGAGGAGCTGTTACCTAGAACTGGAGGATCATGGGAGTAGCAATAATATTTGTGAATCATAAAGGCAAACTATTTCAGCTCATTTTGTGATCAATTACATTGAGTTTTGGGTTTTTCTTAAATCGGAAGTTCATATTCCCAGGATACCCCTTTAGTAAACTGATTTAACGGAAAACAAAAAATTTCGCAAGATGGCTGCAGGGCTAATCGTATGCAAATCCACAGTTACAGCACAAGGCACAGACCCTAGGGTGCTGATTTCTGCTTCATGTGCTCCATGTGTACAAGGCTGTGGTATTAAGGAAACCTACCACTTGTAGGGCCCGTAGTTCATCAGAAACCTGCCACTACAAGTGGTAGGTTTCCTTTAGAGCCGACTGATTAAAAAAAGGTTTCTTCTAAGCCCTATAGGCCTGCACAGCAGCAAAGAAAGAATTAGAACTATTATAAAATCTGGAAACTTTGGCGTTTGGCCACTTTTGTCTTTACTAATGTTTGCTGTAATGTCAGGAATCCACCTACAGTTACATTTCCCATGTGGGTGGAATTCTATATATATATATATATATATATATAAAATATTAAGTATACACTTGTGTGGGCTGACTGTGTGACTTGATTAGCGAATGATTTTTCTTCTTATAGGTAAGCACGTTGGGTGTCATGAATTTTCGGTAAAGAGCAAGGTTCAGGGTTGCAGTTACAGGAAATGGAAGACGGCTATAGAAAGTCTATAGAAGAATTAATGAAGCTCTTGATGGCTCAGCAGTAAGCAAAAGCAACAAGTGGAAGGAGGGAGACAACAAACTTACCAAAAGCACAGAACCAGGCTGAAAAAACTGCGGTATGTATGCCAGAATGTCAAATAACATAGTTGTCACGTTCAAATTCCTTTTCTGCTGTAGAGATAATTGTATAGTTTCCAATAGCTGTTAAACATCGCACTGCCGCCTCATAAAACATGGCAGATGTATTGGGGAAGCGCACCGAACAGTTCCTTGCAGGTAAATGTAGATTATCATGAGCCCTATTCCGTGAAGGCAATACACTTGGTCAAGGCAGGTTGATTTGGTTCTGAATGAGAGTATTGGGGGTAACTATTGTGTCCTTATCCAATCATAGAAATTAAAAAGCTATTGAATCTAACACATGGCTGAAATCATTGCATAGAGAGCCCCATTCCAAGCAGTCTTTTTACGATCTACTATTACTGCTTTACAGCATGTTTCTGGGATTCGAGTTCATGAGTTCTATGATCTGTTGATGGATACAGCTCTATTTAAAACCCCCATTCATACAGGTCTGTCTTGAACTCAAAATCCATTTTACTTAAATGATCACTAACTTTTTCAACAATTTTTTTATGTTAAAGTACACATAATTCAAGATTACTTTGAAATATATTTCATCAGAGCAAAATTCATTACTCCATTGGGTCTATCATCAATCATTCCACTGATTTTCACTCTTGAAACTGGGCTTCATTCTATCGTTGTGAAGCTCAACTGAAAGAGTTCATATTGAAGGGAACCTATCAGAAGAAATTGACCTATAAACTACTATCAGATGTTGCAAATGTCGTAAACACTTTCCAGGTCATGTTCTATTAAAAAACCAGTGCTGTGGCATCATCCAGGAAATAACTTTTAGTGGATGGAAATTGGTTGTTATAAAGTCACAGAGGCAAGAATTTAGCACTAAGTTGAAGCTCTCCTTCAGAATACCTTCTGTTGTGTTTAATGCCATTATGTCCCAGGTTGATCGCTAACGATTGGTGGGTGATGTCTTCAGAGAGGGGGTGTTCTGAGATGGGAAAGTTGACTTTCAGGACTTGGCTCTTCGCTTCATTGACTTTATACATCCATATCCATCTCACTTCAAAGTTGATTTCTGGGTATGCCACCATTGTGTGATGTAAGAAACATGTCTGGAAGGTGTTAAGCTACTTGACAACATACTGGAGGGGTTATTAGATCAATTTCTGCTGACTGATGGTTCCTTTTTTAACCCCTTCCGACATTTGACGTAATAGCATGCATGGCGGGAGGTGCGTTCCCGCAAATGCAGTATTTTACGTCAAACCGTCTGGCCAGAAGCTGCGGGTGTCGGCCATATGTTATAACGACACCTGCCTCAACACCCACGATCATTGCCCGGGGTCTGCTGCGATCCTCTCTTCGGGAAGCGGATTCAGCCTTCTGACAGGACCCGGGTGAACACACTGAGCATGCGCAGATGCTCAGTTGTGTTGCATTAACAGTGTAAATACATTGTATTACACTGCTGCATAACGTGAAGAAGAAGGCTTGAACAAGTGATCAGTGGATCGCTTGTTCAAGCTTACCGTTAAAAGTAATTAAAAAAGTTAAAACATTAAATAAAACATTTTTTAAATAAAAAGAATTAATTAAATATAATTAAGTCCCCTAAACACAAATATTCCCTAACACATGAAAAGATGAGAAAAAAATCAAAATCGCCAAATATTTGGTATCGCCGCGTCCGTTAACATCGCTACAAAAACTCGACATTATTGGACCCGCTCGGTGAACGCGAGTAAAAACAAACCGAAAAACACGCGAAAATGTTATTTTCATAAAATCTTTGCAACAAAAATGTTCTAAAAAGTGATCAAAAAAGTTATGTGCACAAAAAGGTACTACTGAAAAGGACAAACTCGAACTGTAAATTTAAGCCCTAACTAGCTCTGTCAAACAAAAATATTAGTACGTCTCGAAAAAAAGATGGCAATATGCAAAACAAATGAGATTTCTTATATAGTTTTTATCCAGTAAAAAAATAATAAATGAAAAACTATATAAGTGAGGTATCACCGTAATCGAGTGACCTATAGAATAAAGATATTATGTATTTTTAGTGTACGGTGTACGACCCCCAAAAAATCCAAAAGAAAGTAAACCAAAATGACAATTCTTTTCACCCATACATTCAAGAGTTAATCAAAATCACAAAATAGCTAACGACCCACTAAAATGAAGTCATTTGTAAAGTGATCTCATGTCGCAAAAAATAAGCCCCTATGTCCAAATGCCAGCAAAAATAAAGATTGTATAGCCAATAAAAGTGACATGCTATTGTCTGAATGGAGTAGATCCTCGATACCCATGCGTGTGCCCATTACAGCAGGTTACCACGCACAATGGCACTGGTGCCAGAGATGGCGCTTCAGAGACCTCTATGTTGGCAAGCGCGGCTGTCCAAGTTTGACAGACACCATGCTCCGCAGTCTAGGTAGTCCAAGTTGTTCCATGACTATTTTAAAGTGACCCATCCTCATGCGCTGGTCCTGCGAAGAGTGAGAAGACGTGGACAGGGTCGATTTGGAGCCTCAAGATTTGAGAGGTATAGCATCAAAGTGTTACTGCCCTAAGATTGTCAGTGTTGGCCACTTGGGAAAAGCTTGTGTCGTTTTGGGACTACTCATTTTGGGGCACCAAATCAGGATCTCTCTAAATGGTTCGCCATCATGACATATGGGGCAGGTATATTGTTATATGCGGGAGGGATTGGGTATCAAATTTTGTGAGTGTGTTGATAATTATTATCACTGAAAAGTTTGTACATTTTCTGAAAAACACATTACTTTAGCCAAAAAAAATTGCACTTTCAAAATTGCATCCGATTGTTTTAACCCATGTAAAACAATTAAATGTTGTTAACAAACTTCATAAAAGTTTTGTTACGTTGTTGAGGGGTGTTGTTTTATAATGGGGTAATTTAGGGGTTGGTTTACTTTTATTTAGCCTCTCAAAGAGATTTGAAACCTGAGCAGGTCCCCAATAGCGGATTTAGCGTTTTTTTGAACAATGTGATGAAAAATATCGCACCAATGTTCAAAGCCTCATAACATCTACAAAAATAAGACTATGCTATAACAAAACTATGTCCACATTAAGAAGGACATTGTGCTGTTGAATGTTAGTCTATAATTTTTTGGGGGGGGGTTGGTTTGGTTATGGACAAGTGTATGGAAAAAAAGTAGAACATTTTGAAGGGTCGAAAATCAAGATTTTTCTCAAAATTTTCACCAAATATCTGATTTCTCATAAATAAATGCAAAACATACCACCAAAATTTTTCAACTAACCTGAAGTACAAAGTTGTCACGAGAAAACAATTTTAAAAATATTGGATAGGTTAAAGCGTTCCGAAGTTATAACCGCTTATAGTGAACAGCCGGCAGTGTCTGAAAAGGTGAAAACGTGGCTTCGGCGTTAGGGTTAAAGAAAAGCTCTATGTAGATGGGAGGGAACAGTAATTCACACCAACTCTACATCTTCTCCCAGAGATTTTCAGGCTGTCAGAAATTAAACTAACTAGTCACTTAATGGGCGCAGAAATTGTGTTAAACCTGATTTATACAGACCAGATATGATTCTCTGCCAGTTTGTGGAAGAAAGGTATTGTTAGAGGATTAAATAAACACTTTGTATTGAAACTTTACTTCACAGAAAGAACTCCATTGCTCTCACTGCTCACCGTCACATATAAGATAACCAATTTCCCAAACAGGTTCAGGCTTTAGTAACGAACCCTTCACCCACAAGGTGACCACAGACAAGTCAACGGCCATCAAATCTCAGTAGTCTAAGATTCACTAAAGATGAGCCAATCTTGAACATTTTCAACATTCAACCTTTTTCATGCCTATTATCTTCTTGGGTTCGTTTTATTTCATCAGAGATGTCTCTTGTACCGTGTTTGGAAATTAATGAGTCACTATTGCACTTGCATTTGAAAATAGACAACAACAAACATATAACGTGTGATACTTGAATCATCAACCCACTGACATAATATGGGATATTAGTACGTTTTCTATACCGTGTTGGTAAAGAGAAAGCCATAAGCTTGCTTGAAATTGGGAATTGATTGGAAGGGTTATATTGCTTCTGTTATCCACAGCTGGAGTACAAGAAAGTTTCTATTGTGGGTGAACTATTGTCGTTAAGACCTGTTAATGCAGGTCACTAGTGGGATGCTGTTTATGGTTGTTTGCCATTGTAGGTATGAGGAAGGCTTGCCATAGGACAATCCGTGACACTAAAAACGCTGCTTGTTACGTTATCCGTCATCTGAGTGGGGGCGGAAAGGACGGATCCATGCAAAGAGAAGTCATGACGCAGGGGCTTTTGATGAGAAAGAGTCAGGAACAGCTGAGGAGAAGGTGTCATAGTCATTCCTGTAACCTTATATTAGCTCTGGAAATGGTGTCCCATCACATGTCAACATACCCACTGCAGAGTTACAACACCAAGATTGGGACTGGTGGGTAAAACCTGTCTAACCTCGCTGCACCTATAGTGGTGCTAGTTCAAAAAAAAAGAGCAGCTATGTTTTTATGATGCAAGCCCATATTTTGTTATATGTATCATTGTATATAAGGCTGGAAAAAGATGCAAGTCCATAAAGTCCAACCTTTAAGAATTAAATAAATGTTTTATCCCCATAACCCTTGATATTTTTTCTCTCCAGAAAGGCATCTAGGCCTCTCTTGAACATGTACATAGAGTCCGCCATAACAACCTCCTGCGGCAGAGAGTTCCAAAGTCTCACTGCTCGTACAGTAAAGAACCTTTGTCTATGTTGATGGTAAAATCGCCTCTCCTCTAGGCGTAGAGGATGCCCCCTTGTCCTGGTCACAGGCCTAGGTATAAAAACATCTTTGGAGAGATCCTTGTACTGTCCGTTCAGGTATTTGTACATTGTAATGAGGTCTCCCCTCAGTTGTCTGAATAATCCCAAATTTTGTAATCTGTCAGTGTATTCTAATCCCCCCATTCCCCTAATAATCCTGGTTGCTCTCCTCTGCACCCGTTCCAGCTCTACTATATTCTTTTTATACACTGGTGCCCAAAACTGTACACAATATTCCATGTGTGGTCTGACCAGGGATTTGTATAAGGGCAAAACTATGTCTTTATCATGAGAATCTATTCCTCTCTTGATACATCCCATAATTTTATTTGCTTTAGCAGCAGCCGCCTGGCTCTGGTCGCTAAAATTAAGTTTACCATCCACCAATACCCCCAAGTCCTTTTCAGCTCCAGTTTTACTAAGTAATTGACCGTTTAGAACATAATTATACTTTTCCATGGCCCAAGTGCATAACTTTACATTTATCTACATTAAACCTCATCAACCATTTCTCTGCCCACTCCTCAAGCTTCCACAAATCCCTCTGTAATGCTTACACAGCTTAGTATCATCTGCAAAATTTGAAACTGACTGTGTAAACCCCCTACAGGTCATTAATAAAAATATTAAAAAGAAGTGGCCCCCTACTGAACCGCTGGGCACTTCATGGTAAGTCAACCCAATCTGAGAATGTGCCATAATGACCACCTGTTTCTATCACTAGCCAAATTATTTACCAAATACACAGATTTTCTCCTATTCCCAGCAGTCTCATTTTATATACCAACCTTTATGTGGCACGGTGTCAAATGCCTCTTGAAAAGTCCAGATATACAAACATCCACAGCGCTCCCCAGATCCAGTCTTGAATTACCTCCTCGTGAAACCAATAGATTAGTCTGACAGACCGATCTCTCATAAAACCCATGCTGACGCTGGGTTATAACGGTTGTGCACAGTGAAGATACTCAGGATAGCATCTCTAACAAACCCCTCAAAATTTTCCCCACCACAGAAGTTAGACTCACAGGGTCGTAGTTTCCAGGATCGCTATTTGATTCTTTTTGTATATGGTACCACATTTGTATGAACCAGTCCTGGGGAACATAACCAGTCCTCAGTGAATCTTCAAATATTAAAAATAACTTTCTGTCTATCACTGTACCTCTTCCTGGGTTAAACTGTTGACATTCCATAAGAATTTACATTATTCCTCATTGTGTCTTCCACCAGGGGATTTTCCTGGGTAAAGACAGTTGAGATGGCGACATTCAGTAGATTGGCCCTTTCCTCATCTCCTTCCACCATGACTCCCATGTTATTTCTAAGGGGACCCACACTCTCTGTTTTTAGTTTCTTATCATTTATATACTTGAAAAATAATTTGGGATTATTTTTGCTCTCCCTGGCAATATTTCTCTCAGTCTCTATTTTTGCGGCCTTTATCTGCTTTTTACAGGATTTATTTTTCTCTCTATAATCCTGTAATGCCTCATCGCTACCTTAACGCCTTATCTTTCTCGCTTATTGCTTTCCTTACAAGACTAGTTAGCCACATTGGCTGTTTCTTGTTCCTCTTATGCTTTTTCCCATAAGGTATGTGTTTCTCACAGGACTTTTTCAGAAAATATAAGAGAAAAAGTCCCATTTTTGAGGGGGGGCTTTTGTCTTTGAGAACATTATCCCAGTCTATGCCTTTAAGGTCTTCCCTTAGTTGCTGAAAGTTTGCCCTCCTGAAGTTTAGAGTGTTGGTTGCCCCTTCCCTAACGTTCTTAGTAAAGCGTAATACAAAATCAATGATATTATGATCACTATTCCCCAGGTTCCCCCCAACCTGTAGTTTTGATACCCTATCAGGTCTGTTGGTTAGGATAAGGTCCAGCAGTGCCCCCCCCCTCTTGTTGGCTCCAGGACTAGCTGCGACAGGTAATTGTCTTTTGTTGTTGACAAGAACCTGCTACCTTTGAAGGACCTGCAGGTTTCTGCCCCCCAGTCAATATCTGGGTAATTGAAGTCCCCCATGATAAGTACTTCACCTTGCTTTGAAGCCGCATCCATTTCACTTATCAGCATTTCCTCTGTTCCCTCCATTATATTTGGAGCCTTATAACAAACCCCTAGTAATATTTTATTATTCTTTTGCCCTCCTCTTATCTCCACCCATAGGGACTCCACATTTGCGTCACTGATGTCATCTCGCAGGACGGGCTTGAGGCAAGAATTCACATATAAACAAACCCCTCCCCCTTTTTTATTTATACGATCCTTTCTAAAAAAGACTATAACCATTTATAGTAACAGCCCAGTCATAGCTACTGTCCAGCCATGTCTCGCTGATACCCACTATATCATATTTCCGCTCCAACATCAAGAGTTCCAGTTCCTCCATTTTGTTTGTGAGGCTTCTGGCATTTGTGTACATGCACTTTATATGGTTTTCCCTGTCCGTATTCCTTTTGTTCTTATTCCCCAATCTCATTCCAGCCCCCCTTCCGCCCCCATGGACTATGACTCTTCCCAGCTCTCTATCTACACTGTCTATTCGCCCTTCCCCCAGGTCTCTAGTTTAAACACTCCTCCAACCTTCTAGACATTTTTCCCCCAAAACAGCTGCACCCTCCCCATTGAGGTGTTCTTACGCTGAAGATGGCAAAGAAGTTTTACTACAAACAAGTGCCGACACTAAAACTAAGCTACTTAATGACATCCTAGTTATCCTAACCAGGTTAAAAGGTTCAGTTTATAATGTTACAAGAACCTTTTTATGGTAGCTAAAGTGAAGATAAAATGACTAAAATAACTAAAATATAAAATAAATGGAAACCGCAAAAAATAGAGGATAAAATTAAATGAAATATCAATGAAGAACATGAAAATAAAAAAGCGCTTTGCCAATAAAATGTAACATTGCACAACTGATTTTGTTGAGGACATTCGCGCTTCTGCAGACCATTCTGATTATTGTGGTTACCATATCTTCTACAAGACACAAAACAGAAAATGGTTCCACAGTAGCGCAGTGGTTAGTGCTTAGTAGTAGGATCCGGAGATTCAATCTAACCAATGGAAAAGTCAATGGAGAATGTTTGTCCTCTCTGAGTGTCGTTACTTCCACACACCAAAAACGACTGAACGGGTGATATGAGGTCATATGAAGATGACCTAATTGTATAGACAGGGTGAGCCCTATCGGAGATGGGGATTGATGTACATAGGTTATAGAAACCGTTCAATAAGCCAAAAATTGTTGCTGACCTTCAATGTGGATGTTATACTTTTCTCTCTGTGTAACTTTGGGAAAAAACAATCTCATGGGCAGATTTGGTTTGTCACAGCTGCAAATCCAAAAGTTACCCTCCTAAGCCAACTTGTTATACAAAAAACAAAGGGAAAAAAGGAAACACTAGTTACATTTCTGGTCCGAAAAGGCCATTGAAAGTTTTATTTCTGTATATTTCAGTACAGTAATTAGGAACTGAGCACTTTCCATAAATTACAATTGAAAACACCAAATGTATCCATGCAAATTACCGCCACAGACAGATGGCAAATTGAACAATGCAAACACTTGGAGCTTTTGGAGAGCAATTATTATATATTGTAATCTTATTAAAATGAAAAGTATTTCTTCCTATCGGCTTTTTGTATCATTCTATGAGAAAAGACCTTTCTCTGCAGCTGTAATTGTTATATAGACGATGAAAAATAATCGGGATATCAAAAGGCGAAATATTTGTCTGAATTGGTAAAAATGGCAAAGATAAAAATCCCCTAGAGAGGAAGCCCACTTTTATCTAAGACTGGATAATATTTGTTTGCTATATTGGATGTATGTAGCAGCACACATTGTTTATGGCTAACGCTTGGCATAGACCTGAGGCAGAAATCGTACAACAAGTAGAATACCAACTGGTCATGAAACCACGCTGTTGTCTGATGACACAGTCATGTGAAAATGAATTACCAGTGCTGGGACTATGAAGAAGATATCAGTGTTGTTGGTTGTCCCTTATCCAGCAAACAAGGAGGGTTTTTGTGAGCAAAATATTAAGAGGTTTTAGAAAAAGCCTGCAGAAAAATGTTGGTGACTACACTACAGGCAGTTTCAGTAACATTAGTAAATCGCTGTGATCGTACTCACAATAATATTTATCATCTTTTATCACAACTATTGGGGACATTTATTATGCTTTTATTATATCTTGTCACAAGGCATAAAAAAAATCGCAATTGCTGGAGCAACTTTTGTTGGTTTTCCAATTCTCACACCACATTCCCCAAAAGTATAAAGACCTTGGAAAACTGTCAGAGACCACAGCTGCAGTCTCCAGCAGGTCTGACCTGGCAGAGATTTTATTCTGGCCAAACAAGAGGTTGGTTTGTTGTATTAAGACTGGTGCTCAATACGCCATACTGTATTGGTAGTTTCCTCCCTGTGTGTTGTGCCATTACTTTGACTCTTTCTACAAATTTATGAAAAGGTTGGTTTTAGAATTGATTGGACATGATGACACCTCTGCTTGAGGGGGACAAACAGAGCAATAGCACAAACATTCTTAAAGGACCCTGGTGTATAGAGCAGGTGATGTTGTGGACATATACTGTAATGAAGAATTAAAATATACTGGCCATTAATCAGTCCATTGATTTTGCCCCTGTGGAGGAGACACAGGACAGAAGATGGCCACTGGTCACATGTCTACATCACATGTCCTGCACCTGCCTGGGCAGGTCATGTGATAACCACCATGTTTGGCAGTAGTGGGTTGGTTTAAGTGCATCCAGTATGGCCAGTGTTGTGGTGAGACATCATCTCAGGTAATGTACAGTGATGGCAGTTACATACATCATTACTATGGCAACAGAGCAAGACAGTATGTTACATCACCACTGGAGCCTAGCATAAGAGGGAGGAGCTGTTACTTAGAACTGGAGGTTCATGGGAGTTATAGATGGTGGCCATCTTGGAGATTACTCCGACTACTTTAGAAAGCATGTAATATTTGTGAATCATAAAGGCAAACTATTTCAGCTCATTTTGTAAATCGGAAGTTCATATTCCCAGGATACCCCTTTAAGTAAACTGATTTAATCGGAATAACAATAAAATTTCCGCAGATGGCTGCATGGGCTAATCTGTATGCAAATCCACAGTACAAACCCAAGGCACAGACCCCAAAGGGGAGCTGATTTCTGCTTCATTGTCTCCTATGTGTACAAGGCCTTGTGGTATTAATGCCGACTGATTAAAACGGGTTTCTTCTAAGCCCATAGGCCTTGCACAGCAGCAAGAATGAATTCAGAACTATTATTAAAATCTGGAAACTTTGTGGCTTTTGGCCACTTTTGTTCTTTATTAATAGTTGGCTGTAATGTCAGGAATCCACCTACAGTTACAATTTCCCATGTGGGTGGAATATATATATATATAATATATATATATATATATATAAAATATTTAGTAATTACACTTGTGTGGGCTGACTGATTTTTCTTCTTATAGGTAAGCACGTTGGGACATGAATTTTCGGTAAAGGAGCAAGGCTTCAGGGTGCAGTTACAGGAAATGGAAGACGGCTATAGAAAGTCTATAGAAGAATTAATGAAGCTCTTGATGGCTCAGCAGAAAGCAAGCAACAAGTGGAAGGAGGAGACAACTAACCTTACCAAAAGCACAGAAACCAGGCTGAAAAAACTGCGGTATGTATGCAGAATGTCAAATAACATAGTTGGTCACGTCAAATTCCTCTTCTGCCTGTAGAAGATAATTGTTATAAGTTTCCAATAGCTGTTAACATCGCACTGCCGGCCTTCATAAAACATGGCAGATGTATTGGGGGAAGCCGAACAGTTCCTTGCAGGTAAATGTAGTATTATCTGAGCCCTATTCCGTGAATGGCAATACACTTGGGTCAAGTGCAGGTTGATTTGGTCTGAATGAGAGCTTATTGGGGGTAACTATTGTGTCCTTATCCAATCATAGAAAATAAAACAGCTATTTGAATCTAACACATGGCTGAAAATCATTGCATAGAGAGCCCCATTCCAAGCAGTCTTTTTACTATCTACTATTTACTGCTTTACAGCATGTTTCTGGATTCTGAGTTCATGAGTTCTATGATCTTGTTGATGGATACAGCTCTATTTAAAACCCCCATTCATACAGGTCTGTCTTGAACTTCAAAATCCATTTTACTTAAATGATCACTAACTTTTCAACAATTTTTTTTATTGTTAAAGTACACATAAATTCAAGATACTTTGAAATATATTTCATCAGAGCAAAATTCATTTTACTCCATTGGGTCTAATCATCAATCATTCACTGATTTTCACTCTGAAACTGGGCTTCATTCTATCTTGTTGAAGCTCACTGAAGAGTCATATTGAAGGGAACCTATCAGAAGAAATTGACCTAATAAACTACTATCAGTATGTTGCAAAGTGTCGTAACACTTTCCAGGTCGTGTTTCTATTAAAAACCAGTGCTGTGGCACCATCCAGGAAATTAACTTTTTAGTGAGATGGAAATTGGTTGTATAAAGTCACAGAGGCAAAGAATATAGCACTGAAGTGAAGCTCTCCTTCAGAATACCTTCTGCGTTGTGTTTAATGCCATTATGTCCAGGTTGATCGCTAATCGATTGGTGGGTGATGTCTTTCAGAGAGGGGGTGTTCTGAGATGGGAAAGCTTGACTTCAGGACTTGGCTCTTCGCTTCATTGACTTTATACATCCATTATCCATCTCACTTCAAAGTTGATTTTCTGGATGATGCCACCATATTGTGTGATGTAAGAAACATGATCTGGAAGGTGTTAAGCTACTTGACAACATACTGGTAGGGTTTATTAGATCAATTTCTGCTGACTGATGGTTCCTTTTAACCCCTTCCCGACATTTGACGTAATAGCACTGCATGGCGGGAGGTGCGTTCCCGCAAAATGCAGTACTTTTACGTCAAACTTCTGGCCAGAAGCTGCGGGTGTCGGCCATATGTTATAACCGACACCTGCCTCTAACACCCACGATCATTGCCCGGGGCTGCGCGATCCTCCTTCCGGAAGCCGGATTCATGCCTTCTGACAGGACCCGGCTGTAACACACTGAGCATGCGCAGCATGCTCAGTGTGTTGCATTATACAGTGTAATACATCTGTATTACACTGTGCAACGTGAAGAAGAGCTTGAACAAGTGATCAGTGGATCGCTTGTTCAAGCTTACCTGTAAAAGTAAATTAAAAAAAGTTAAAAACATTAAATAAAAACATTTTTTAATAAAAAGAATTAATTAAATAAAGTTAAAGTCCCCTAAACACAAATATTCCCTATACACATGCAATAAGATGAGAAAAACTCAAAATCGCCAAATATATTTGGTATCGCCGCGTCCGTAACAATCCGTACAATAACTCGACATTATTGGACCCGCTCGGTGAACGCCGTAAAAACAAAACCGAAAAACACGCCGAAAATGTTAATTTTTCATAAAATCTTTGCACAAAAATGTTCTAAAAAGTGATCAAAAAAAGTTATGTGCACCAAAATGGTACTACTGAAAAGGACAACTGAACATGTAAAATTTAAGCCCTAAACTAGCTCTGTCAACCAAAAAATATTAGTTACGTCTCCGAAAAGATGGCAATGCAAAAACAAATGAGATTTCCTCTATATTAGTTTTTATCCAGTAAAAAATAAATAAATGAAAAACTATATAAGTGAGGTATCACCGTAATCGTAGTGACCTATAGAATAAAGATATTATAGTATTTTTAGTGTACGGTGTACGACCCCCAAAAAATCCAAAAAGAAAGTAAACCAAAATTGACAATTTTCTTTTCACCCATACATTCAAGAGTTAATAAAATCTCATCAATAAGCTAACGACCCACTAAAATGAAGTATTTGTAAAGTGCATCTCATGTCGCAAAAAATAAGCCCTTATATGTCCAAATTGCCCAAAAAATAAAGATTGTATAGCCAATAAAAAGTGACAATGCATAATCTGCTCTGAATGGAGTAGATTCCCTTCGATACCCTGGCGTGTGCCCATACAGCAGGTTACCACGACATATGGCACTGGTGCCAGAGATGGCACTCAGAGACCTCTCTGTGGGCACGCGGGCTGTCTCAGTTTGCCAGACACCATGCTGCAGTCTCTGGTAGTCCAAGTAGTTCCCTGCTATTTTAAAGTGACCCATCCTATGCTGCTTGGTCCTGTACGAAGAGTGAGAAGACGTGGACAGGGTCGGATTTGAGCTCAAAGATTCTGGTAGCAATAAGTTTGTTACTGCCTAAATTGTCGTGTTGGCACTTTGGGAAAAGCTTGTGTGTTTTGGGTCTCATTTTGGGCACTCGATCTCTAAATGGTTCGCCATCACTGACATATGGGGTATTGTTATATGCGGGAGGGATTGGGTATCAAATTTTGTGGAGTGTTTTGATATTTTATCCACTGAAAGTTTGTACATTTTCTGAAAAACACATTAATTTAGCCAAAAAAATTGCACTTTCAAAATTGCATCCGATTTGTTTTAACCCCTGTAAAACAATTAAATGGTTAACAAACTTCATAAAAGTTGTTTTACGTATGTTGAGGGGTGTAGTTTCTATAATGGGGTAATTTATGGGGTTTTACTTTTATTTAGGCCTCTCAAAGAGATTTGAAACCTGAGCAGGTCCCTCAATAGCAGGATTTAGCGTTTTTTATGAAAATGTGAAAAATCGCACCTAACGTTCAAAGCCTCATAACATCCTACAAAAATAAGACTATGCATAAAAAACTATGTCCACATTAAGAAGACATTCGGTGAATGTTAGTTATTAATTTTTTGGGGGGGTTATGACAATGTATGGAAAAAGTAGAACATTTTGAAGTTCGAAAATCAAGAATTTTTCCAAATTTTCACCAAATATCTGATTTTCTCATAAATAAATGCAAAACATACCACCAAAATTTTTCAACTAACCTGAAGTACAAAGTGTCACGAGAAAACAATTTTAAAATCACTTGGATATGTTAAAGCGTTCCGAAGTTATAACCACTTATAGTGACACAGGGCAGATTTGAAAAAATGGGCCGTGTCAGGAAGGTGAAAAGTGGCTTCAGCGTTAAGGGGTTAAAGAAAAGCTCTATGTAGATGGGAGGGAACAGTAATTCACACCAACTAAATCTTCTCCCAGCAGATTTTCAGGCTGTCAGAAATTAAACTAACTAGTCACTTAATGGGCAGAAATTGTGTTAAACCTGATTTATACAGACCAGACTACTGATTCCTGCAGTTTGTGGAAAGGTTAGATGTACTTAAATAAACTTTGTATTTGAAACTTTACTTTCACAGAAAGAACTCCATGCTCTCACTTGCTACCTCCATATAAGATAACCAATTTCCCAAAAGGTCAGGCTTTAGTAACTAACCCCTTCCCCAAAGTTACCAGCAAGCAACGGCCATCAAATCTAGTAGTCTAAGATTCACTAAAGATGAGCAACTTGACATTTTCAAACTTCAACCTTTTTCATGGCCAATTTCTGGCGTTTTATTTATCAGAGCTCTGTACCCGTGTTTCATATATAATGAGTCACAGCACTGGCTTTGAAAATAGAACAAAACATATAAGTGATACTTGACTCATCAACCACTACATAATATGGGATATTATATTTTCTATACGTTGGTAAAGAGAAAGCATAAGCCTTGCTGAAATTGGGAATTGATTTGGAAGGGTTATATTGCTTCTGTTATCACAGCTGGAGTAAAGAAAGTTTCTATTGTTTGGTGAACTATTGTTCGTTTATGACCTGTTAATGCAGTGTAAACTTATGGGATGCTGTTTATGGTTGTTTGCCATTTTAGGTAATGATGGAGGCTTGCCATAGGACAACCCTTGCACTAACACAGCTGCTGTTACGTATACCGTAATCTGAGAGGGGAGGAAGGACGGATCAATGAAAGAGAAGTTGTCTGACTGCAGGGGCTTTTGTAGAAAGAGTCACTGTACCAGATTCAGAGACAATTTTTCACAGGGTACCCTGCCCAGGGTTCTGTTGCATTTCTCACAAACACAATACTGTTTTCTATAGTAATGCATGAAAAAAATTCATTGCACTTACATGTATCTCAAAGTGCGTTTTTGATTCGTTCCTTACAGACACATGCACGTTTCACGGCATTAAAAAGGGTCAAATGCAAGTCCCACATGTCAGAAACACATGTTGGTGTGAAAGGGCCCCAAGAGTCCAGTAACTATGCTGCAGTGGAAGCTTGTAGATGGTGCTTGGTAGAGGTATTGAGATGTGCTACTCATATAGTGCTAGGATCCTCAATCAGGCAGATTTGTGGCTTGTTGGCTAGATGGTGGGAATCCTGGAGAAGAAGCACTGATGACACCAAATATGCTTGTAAGTGAACCACCAGCTAAGTATGGATTAGCAAAGTAGTTTTGTTTTTTTAGGCCTTCCTTCCCAGAGTTACTGGTAAGGACTCAAATGGAACCACGAGAGCAGCAGGAGGAATGTCTTCCTGTCCTAGGCCACTTGTGACTGTGGTCCTCAAGCTGATATATCATCATAGCAGTTCACAGTTCAGTGGACAGCAGTGTACAGGCTTAGTGACAGCCTGTATAATTGCACTAGACCAGACGTTGTGGGAAGAATTGGAAGACCTAAACCTGGCTGTTGAAGACCTGTCATGCTATCATGAGTGCCTCTCCTGCCTTGTATATACCCAATTTAACAAACACACAGTTCGGCTGCAACAGCTATTTGTGTAACTGAATATTTCAGAGGAAGATAGTAGAAAGTAGAACAATTCCTGGAAAAGTAACTTGAGGTTTTTTTGTTTGTTTTTTTTTGTTTCGTGAGTTGGTAAAAAAAAAAAAAAAAAAAAGATCTGGCAGTTTGGGGAGCCTTCTTGTCGCGTTTTCTATTAGAGGTGATGTGTGTAACCCAAGCTTCTAACTTCCCCTATTAATAAATTGTATTTTGCCCAGTCAGCTGTTTTAACATGAGCTTAATTTTAGCTGAGTGAAAAGCGTCCTACTCCAGAATATGTCACCGTGATCTAGTGAGTTCTATTTATATTCCGTGTGGAAACTATATTAATATTTTGCCAAGAAGCCAAAGTGAAGAGAATAATGAATACTGTGGCACAAGTGGTCGCACACTTCATCTGTGTGTACAAATATGCATTGCCTCCACATTTCCTTCATTCCCTCTGCCCTTTAGCTGACATTTTTGCTGAGACTTGAAGCTCATCCAAGTGCTTTGCTTTTTTCCGAGGTATGCTAATTAAAAACTTGCTCAGCAGAATTTAATGTTGCAGTGTTATTTATACTGCCGTAGAACGGCTTCAGCAAATAGTGACCCTCCATGGTGCTGCTAGTATAAGGAAGATCTCCTTTAAGCAGCTGTTATGTGTTAAACTCCATCATTATTCAGAATGGAAGCAGAACCACATTTGGCATTTGGAGTATTGTTTTCCGCTGGATATAGTATTTGAATAGAAGTGCGTGTCTGTGTCATTTTTTTCCCCTTTCCTTGTTTGTGTGCTGACAGAAGATCTGTAAATCTTTCAGAGACTAAGCTGGAACGTTGCCCAGATTTTTAAATTGGTATGGGAGCAGCAGTCACTCTGAAGAGTTAGCTGCCTAATAGAAGCCGTGTCTGCAGTACATTGAGGCAGACAGAGCAATCTATTGTCATTGGGTGCTTCTTTGCCATCAGCTTTTTGGCATTTTGCAAATTGAGGCCCACTTCCTACATCAGAGAGATGATTTCATGGGTGTTAATGTACAGGATAGTTCACATCTTCTTTCTAGCTTGTGCAGTTGATCCAGTACTGTAGGTGGTAGTAACAAGACTCTAGAGCACTGGTTATGTACTGTCTCTGCTCATTCCTTGAGATACTTGTGATATAGTGTTATAAATTGCATTGGATTAAGCTCTAAGGTTACAGATTTGCCAACGATTTTGCCATTATAAATATGTTTAACAGTTCTCTGATGATCTAATTTTAGATTGGTACAACTGAGGAGATCTAAACTATAATGTCCCAACAATTGGTTCCATTCAGCATTTACTTTTTGAGTCTTTAAAAATGTTTTTTTTTGTGTGTGCATACCATCTGGGCCATTTTTTTAATGGATTCTTATGTTACAAATTGTGAGCAAAAAAAACTTCCATAAGTTTTTTTTTTTAATTTTTAAAAAATTAAAAACACTGCTTGCTTTGTCTTCCACAGCCTGAAGTCTGTCTCAAACAGTACACATTGATAGGGAGGATATCTATGACACATTCTTTAAGCCTTATCTCTGCTCTTCTACAGGTCATAAATAGAGATCAGCAAACCTAATGGTCACGCTTGGGCTTGGCTGCCTGATCCACACATATTGCAGAATTGGCAGCCGAACTGCCCATCTGGCAAATTGATACCCCTAGCCATGGCTAAGATTGGCCAGGAAGAGTCCCCTCGGGTCCACTCATCTCTAGTCATAACTACTAATTTACTCCCTTAAGGACTAGGCCAGTCTTTAAATATCCATACTTTTGTAGTTTTCCGAAAAAATCCTAATGCAGTGAAATTGCCAAAGCTTGGCTTGGTATGATCACGGGAATAGTACATTTATATAGGTTTTATTATGTTTTAATAGATTTTAAAAACTTTTTGTACAAAAGTTTTTGCGTGACTTGAGGATGTTTGCATTGCTATCATTTTGGGGATCATACAACGTTTTTATAACATTTTTGTGTGTTGCAAAATGGAAAAAAAAGTGGCATTTTGGACATTTAGACACTACTGAATTTTCTGTTACATGGTTCACTGCCAGGGATTATTATAAGCCGTTTTTATACATTGATTGGGACTTTTGGGATGTGGTGATACCTAACATGTTTGATTTTTTATATCAGTTCTAGGGAAAGGGGGGAGATTAGAATTTTTAAGGTTTTTTTAACTACTTTTTAGACCCCAAGGTTACCTTAAAATTGCAGTTTGTGGATAATTCTCTAAGGATTTGCAACAGTGTGCCTCTGGCATACTGTTATAGATGTTGCCCAATGACAGGTCCTGGAGTCTCATACAGACAATCTAATGGTGACGTCACAGGGATCGGTGGGGGTACATCTCCCACGTGTATGAATAGGGGTCACCCCTTGTGGCTTACATGTACGTCATAATACATTAAGGGGTTAAACTGAATTTTAAAAAATTAATCTTAGGAAAACTGAGCTAAGCGATCGTACTTTAAAAATTGTTGTATTAGGCTTCTTGCACACAAACTTTCTCAACATGTGGCCTAGTCTGTTGTTTGTGTCCTTTGTTTCTTTGGTATACCAGTTCTGCTCATTCGCCAATGCGTTTCTGACTTTAACAGCGAATTTCTCCAGTTCTTTGGAACACAATCCTGATGCAATATTCATAGGGAGATTCTCTGTTTTAAAATGACGCCAAATATGCTTCTACAGTGGGGGAAATAAATATTTGACCCCAAGCCGATTTTGCAAGTTTTCCTGCCTACAAAGAATGACGAGGTCCGTAATCTTTACTGTAGATACACTTTAGCTGTGAGAGACAGAATCCAAAAGAAAATCACACTGTATGGTTTTTAAATAATCATTTACCATTTATTTGAATTAAATAAGATCCCATAGAAAAATGTAACTTAATATTTGGTACAAAAACAAATTTGCAGGGGTCAGACATTTCCTGCATTTCTTGACCAAGTTTACACACACTGCGGCAGGGATTTTTGCCTAGTCCTCCATACCGATCTTCTCCACGTGTTTCAGGTTTCGATGGTGTCACTGGACTACATTGAATTTCAGCTCTCTCCAAAGATTTCTGATTGGGTTCAGGAGGTTTTTGTCCAAAATCCTGCGATACGTGGCCCCAGCCTTCCTCCCATCAATATGGTGCAGTTGTCCTGTTCTCTTTGGAGAAAACCACCCCCAAAGTAATATATTTCCACCCCCATGTTGCACATTTGGGATGGTGTTTTTAGGGCTGTACTCTTCTTCTTCCTCCAAATCCAGAAAGTGGCGTTGATACCAAAAAGTTCTATTTTGGTCTCATGTGACCAAATTCGCTTCCTTGCAAAATCAGCCTTGGATCAAATACTTATTTCCCCCACTGTAGCTGCCACAGTTTAAAGATATATCCGCTTTAAGTACTCCATCTAGCAGTTCAGGATTTTTTTTTTTTACGTAGAAAGTATGATCCTACTTTCAATGATCTGTATCTTTACAGTACTCCTTACAACTGTAGGGTCATGAACAGTCACCTATTCCGTTGACACCACCACCACCACCACCATCATCATCATAAAACAACGTGAGTGTGCTGAACCCGATGAGATCACTCACCCTGCTAAAGTCTATTGCCTTGTATTCCAAAGACTTGAGCACATCCCCAGCTAATGCTGTCTGTATTTATTTCTGTATTTACTTTAGAAAGTGTTACTTTTTTATATTCCCGATCTGCATGTGTGTGTTTTGCTTGGCAGCTGTCCTATCTTGACAAAAGAATATCATTAAAGACTTTTTCTGCTGGTTGAGTAAGACAGCTGCAGGTACTGGCACAATACAGAAATCCATAATCACGGAGAGTAACTAAAGCATATTGCCGTTTTTTCACTAGAACAAAACACATCTGGCACCAGCGCTGTTAATTTGTTATCTGAGCGTCATGAATAATGCACCAGCTACAGCTGGCACATCCTAAACCTATTTGCCAAGCTATGGAATGGAGCGCATTTTACTTCTCACTACCTTTGTCTGTGTTAAATGTCTCCTTCATCAGGATCATCCTCGACCGAAGGCAAGTTCTAGCTGTTGATTTTTACCTTCAAGTACCTTTTTGTATATTAGTGCTCTTAAGCAGCTTAGAAACATTTTATTTATCTGACTTTCAGGAGGCAGCAGTATTTGCAGCTACTCATTTTGCAAATTTAGGAAATTTTACAGTTTCTGTAGCTTCTTAAAGGTTGATTACTGTAATGCGTTTTCACTCTAGATTTCATAGACGTATAAAAACAGCATATAAAACGTAAAACATTGGAGCAGCCAGCACTGCTCGTTTTGTTTCCCCAAGCAGAAGTACATGAAACATAAGCAAGACAAAATGATTTTGGTCTCATTGGATGACTCTTATCTCCAAATTCATTTGTTCATTGAGAAAAAAAAATAAAGTTAAATGAGCGTCGAACAACATCTTCTAAAGAACTGAGTAGAATAAGCATAAAGTTGTATATAATAACATGAAGACTGACGTAAAGCCCACACTGGAAACCTTCTATTCTGTAACTTCTCTCTTTGTGGTAGTTTTTTTTTGTGTTTGTCTTTGTTTTATCACTGAGAGAGAATCCACACTGAGACCTGATACACTGAGAACAGATATTCACCCTATATTCTCAATGTAAGAGAGATTAATTTCAAATAATTTTGAGTCCTAATCCTTTTTTGCGTGGGCACATTTGTGTGTCTGTCCATAAATAGGGCACTTAATGAGAGACACCCTGATAAATGCATAAATGATAATACACCATGATAATGCATAAGTCATTGGGTCTATTATGTGTCATTGTGCCACCTGTAACTGTGCTTTATATGTTTTATTAATTGATTGGTATTTTCACATAAAGACAAAAATTTTTAGTACAATTCTTACCCATGAGTCCAATTTAGGTTATAATTAAGGGTTTATGACATGTAGGGCCAGTCATCTGAATGACTACCATATTATATTCACTCTCTCCTAGACTACTGTAACTCCCTACTAATTGAGCTTCCACTCACCAAACTCTATTCTTATAGGTGTTTTCTCACGAAACAAGTTAGGCAGCTCTTTGTCAGCTCCATAGACATGAATGGAGCAGCACTGACCTGTGCGGCCATCTGGTCTGCTCATCTCTGGGAGGTACATCGGACCCCCCCGTTCTCGTGATCTGTGGTGGTCTCATCAAATTTCAAACCTCCCCCCCCCCCTTTACTAACCATCCTCTGTCCTCCTCCTATAAGTTATCCTGCAAGTACCAGATATATACCAAGCATCAGGCTGCATCATTTAGAAAGTTATTTTATTCTGTTCCCTGTTATAATGGCTGGACCATTATACAATCTCTTCTACCTCTTGTGTCTCCCCCTTATCCATATGACTGTTTGCACTGTGTAATGTCTTATTTGTATATGTCCCCTGTGAGTTTCTAAAGCGCTACGGAATATGACGGCGCTATATAAAGATTTATTATTATGCATACAAATATACCAAATGCTAAATGTTTAAATCCGTTTTTTCTCGGTAAACTTTATCGACAGGCATAAAACAATCAGCTGATCACCATTACTAGTGATCTATAGATTAAAACTGCAGCTATAACTGCCTTTCTGTACTGGCCACTGGATACATTACCTTGGGTCATGTGTGTCAGAAGTTGATAAACCATTAATAATAGTAGATAATATACCTGAAGGTGGGTGGCAGTGGCTAAAATCATGATCATACCTCTAATAATAAGCACAAACTGATGTAATACAGTCTGTCCCCGTGTTTTCATGGATGGACCTTCTGCACATTTAGTAAAAAAATCTTATTTCTGCATATAAGAAGCCGGTTTAATAAAAAAGCAATATATGGACAACCCCTTTAAATATATTCCAACCCCATAGATCTAAGTAATTAAACTTCATATGAGATTCACTTTCACTTATTCTGATATATTTTGACTTTTGTGCACTTCAGGGGATTTACTAAAAAGAACACGATAAAATACTCACCAATCATATACACTACATGTCTTTCCGTAGATTTATCAATGAAGGTTATCCTTGTTTCAGCCTTCTATAGTAATTCAGAGTTTTCATTATTTTGTGACTCATTTAGGCAGAATGGACTTGGCATTTGATTAAACCCACGTCTGCTTTCTGCCACAGAACCATTTAAATAGTTTGTTATAGAATGAATTGCTTTTATTGCTGCTCCGCTAAGTGGGATTATGATCATCAAGTGACCTCTAAATGAATCCGCAAACTTTATCCTCATGAGTCATCACATGCTGAGGGTAAAATACTGGGGGATCAAGAGGCATTACAGAAGATTTACACTACAGCTGCACGCATAGATGTGTTGTATGGCCTCAATATCCTAATGATATTATTAGCACTTGAAATTATAGCATGATTAGTGTTTGAATGGTTATTACTTCTCAGGAAATAAGGGTAAAAATAATATCCACTGTATAATACTTTGGCCCAGATTTTTTACTTTATCATTACAATTGCATTTTCAGAAGTCAATTGAATGATCAGAAAAGACGCAATCAAGAATTAGTTTCTCAACTGGAAAACGCCCATGATAAAAATGTTGAGGTAAGAAGACACAAAAAACGGTATTATTATTAATAATCTTATTATTTTTATTAATCATTGTTGTGATTGAAATTCCAAATTTCAGAGAAAGGCCTCCTGTAGAGATGAGTGGACCCCATGGTCGGGTTCTGGTTCAGCCACCTGACATACTGCTGGATTGGGGGCCCATAGGCAATCTGGCAAATTAATGCACAACTAGCCATGGCTATGATTGGCTACGGGGACACCCACAGAACGCACCATCGGGTCCGCTCATTAGTCTCCAGCCAAATTTAGTTGCATGTTTTGGGACATTTTAAAAAATAAAACTTTGATAAATTGCTATGGACTTCTTTAGAGGAAGACTGCTCTGGTCCCTATGCTGTATCCCCTATATGAATGTGAGCCCAGAACGAAGCTTTTCCACAGATACAGTGCTATAATCAAGTTTTCCACATAGTTACAGTACAAGAGCCAAGCTTACTACATAGATACAGCACCATAATCAGTCTTGCTACATAGATACCTTACTGCATCTATACGGTACCAACCTTACTGCATCTATACGGTACCAACCTTACTGCATCTATACGGTACCAACCTTACTGCATCTATACGGTACCACACCTTACTGCATCTATACGGTAACCACCCTTACTATGCATCTATACGTACCAACCTACGGCATCCTATACGGTACCACCATCCTATCTTAGTTCCATCCTTACTGTCGGCAATAACCAACCTCACCTGCCATCTATACGGTACCAACCTTACGGCATCTATACGTGTCCAACCTTACGCAATCTATACGGTACCAACCACTGCATCTATACGGTGACCAACCTTACCTGCATCTCACGGTACCAACCTTACTGCATCATAACGGTACCACCTTACCGGCAATGAGCACCAGAACCAAGCTGTACTACAGACAACTGACTAAATTGGATCGCCAAAACCAAGCTGACTACATGGATGCAGGACCAGAACCAAGCTGACTACATGGATGCAGGACCAGAACCAAGCTGACTACATGGATGCAGGACCAGAACCAAGCTGACTACATGGAGCTGAACAGAAGCACTGAAGACTGACTACATGGAATGCAGGACCAGAACCAAGCTGACTACATGGTAGGGGACCAGAACCAAGCTGACTACAATGGATGCAGACCATAACCAAGCTGACTACATGGATGCGACGACCAGTGACTAAATGGATGCAGGACCTAACCACTGACTACATGGATGCAGGACCAGAACCAATCTGACTACATGGATGCAGGACCAGAACCAAGCGACACATGGATGCGACAGAACTCAGCTACTACATGGATGCAGGACTCAGAACAGTTACCTGATGCAGCAGAGCATAGCTTAAAACATGCTTGATACAGGATAAAGTATAGTGCTACAATCTATTTGTTACCAGGCATAGTTTTGCTACAGAGTTTTTTTGTACCAGAAACAGCTTACTACAAATACACATCATTGGAACCAACTTGTACAGATATACAATACCAGCCCACTTCAAGATAGATCTGGAACAACACAATAGATTTATATTGACTTTTATAGTTAATAAGCAGTTTTTAAATTTCATTTTGGATATACAATGACATGTATTCGGCAGTATTCTGTCCAATGCAATATAGATAGCAGGCCGTCCCCTACTTAAGAACACTTGACTTACATATGACCCCTATTTCAAAACGCACCACTGGATATGGTAACTTATTGTACTTTAGTGCCTTGGTATCCAAAATAAGCTTATAACCGTTACACAGGGTCTGTAATGAGCTTTATTGTTAATCCTGATTCTTATGACATCCCAACATTTTTAAAATCCAGTTGTCACAGAGATCAAGAAGTTCTTGGCTGGGGATACAATGATAAAATATACATTCCAACCTTACATACAATTTCTCTTAGAGACAAACCTACAGACCCTATCTTGTATGTAACCCGGGGACACCTTGTATACATTAATTGGATTTGAACTTTCATTCTTATGGTATTTTATATTTTTAAACCTTTTGTTCCAAGAGGGGACATGTAGGTGCTTAACCCTGATTGCACCTATAATACACTGCAATAATGTCTGTTGTATACCAGAAATATATATATATTTGGCTGGGGCCAGGGTCAATGGGGAGATGTTTATGTCCCCACATGAACTCTAGTCTCGATGGAAAAATGGCAAGATATATGCAGAAATCTCCACCAGTTCAGACCTGTTCAAATACTGAGTGCCATAGCTCTTCAGGCTCCAACATGCCTGCAGACATGGGGGGTATTTTAGGAACCCAAGTAGTTAGTAGAGCCTACTCTACTCTCTCACTCCTGTTAACAGGTCCTAGAGGAGTAAGATGTTCTGCTGAGCGACATGCACACGCACATGACATTTTCTATCTGTACTGCAAAAGGGCCTGGCACAAAGCACCCATAAGGCTCCTTCTTTACATTTAAAGAAAGCCGTTGCCAGGGACCTCATTTCACAAGACTGCTGAATACCTCATCACATCCTGCATTGCAAATATGCTTTTCTGCTTTCTTTAAGATTTTGCATTAGAATCTAGTTGTGTGTTTTAATTTTCCGTCACTATTCCTTGCTTCTCAGCTCCCACCCTTCACTGGAACAACAGCTCAAAGCTGGTTCCACTGTTATCAGTGGGGCAGGGAGGAGCTATACAAAGCACAAAGGTGGGGTGAGTAGTTAGAGTTTGTAACACAGCAAGTCCCCGTGTTTTTTTTTGAATGGCAACCAAACAAAGCCTACCCCAGACTACACAGAGGATCTTCAGTCGTAAAGGTAAATTTAACATCAATAATTGTAATGCACAATGCTTGGAAAGCAGTAAAAAGTATGTGCAATGCACTGTATTGGTCTTCTGCAAGACCAGTCTAAGTGGAGTAAATTTAAGGGGTGCCGCATGTGACAGCATTCCACTTAAATAGCAAGTTAGATACTAGCTGGGCGATAGTGGCCAGCTAATACTGAGATGGTTTCCCCCACAATGGAGACTTTTATTAGCTATGTAAGTCGAGAAACAGAATCTTCCTTGTAATATATGTCATGTCGGGAACATCAAGTAGCCAGTCTCCAACACGTATATGTAAAAGTGGGGAAACACACCAAACAAGTCGTAAATGCCTCCTACTCAGGACAGCATTAATCTCCAGACACCTCAGTAGGTGTATGAGTGTCCTTTCTGAAATCTCTTTAATTCTGTAATCTTCCTCCTTTACTACATTAAAAAATCTATATCCAAAGTCCACTAACAATAACTGGGTGGGTCAGGCATGAGCGGAGATCGATACACGCGCTAAAATTTCCAACTATGTCTTTTTATATCGAGTCTGAAAGAGGTGATTCTTTTAATTCCCTACTATGCTATAGAACTTGACTTTCTCATGTAAAATATGAATCTCACTGCTTCGCTCATTATCACATGATTTTGGAGGACATTTTTTCTAGATAAATGTGTGGAGTTCACATAAGAGGGAATTCTAGAAAAGGATATGTTATACCTACCTGAAGTTTAAATGGGTAAGATGGTGACTGGTGCCCTTTATAAGCTACCATAGTCTGACAACAATAAGTGACAACTTACAATAGGTAAGAACACTGTGCGTGTCTTAGAAGTGTGACTTTATCTGCAAAGCTTACGGACACTTGCTACACTGAGCTGCCGTCACGGAGGATGCCACAATGTGTTGTCATCCAACTTGGACATTTGTGGCTTAATAGAAATCTCATCAGCTGTGATTTGTTTCACACAGTCCTTATAGAGGCTTGGGATTAGTTTTTCAAAAGTTCTCATTTTTCTTGGAAAGTATAATAAACAGATACTCTCCTTGTAAAGTGTTAGATTGAAACTCTAAGTCTTATTAGGTGTATTTACAGCGGGCATTTCACCCATTATGTATGAATGTTATGTAGGGTTGACTGTATGTGTAATTATTTGGAGGCGTAAAGCGATAACAAAAAATAATAAATGAAATTTTTGCTCAGATAAAAGCGTTCTAACAATCTAAGTGGAAACCTTACATCACGAAATTGGCTTAAGAACCACTAGCATACTGTTGAAGCACATGCTGTAGCTTCTCGAGATGTTTCTTTCTCCTGGCCCGGGCACAACACAACAACAACTTTGTAAGTGGAGATGTAAATTGATTCTGTATGAGTTTTGGAGGCGTGAGTTAACACTGAAGTCACAGCTTTCCCTGGCTTAAAACGCCCCCTTCACTGTAATTCTGGGTCCTGCCTCCAGGTGACTCCTTGATCGGATCTCGACCAGCGCATATGTCATAGCAGTGGGAGGAGGTTCGGTAGGCAGGAAGAGCCTTAACTTCAGTGATAAAGTCCTCTGCCTCCTTCACTTATACAACCATTACATCTCACTTCAAAGTTGATTTTTTTGGATGTGTGGGGCCATTAAAGAAAATTATCTAGAAACTGTTAGCTGCTTGACAACAGACCGTAGTGGTTTTATTGTATATAAATTATACTTAATCATTGTTTTATTATTTACTTGAACTTGGTATCAAGCTACGGAAAAAGCAGAGGCTTAAAAGCGCCTGGACCACGCAGAGGAAAAGCGTTGAGGCTTCAAACAGTATCCCGTAATACATGTTTATGCCTGTGTATTTGTGTATTGTTAGAATTCAAGCCACAATTATAACTCACTGTGTGTCGGTGAGCTTAAAGAGGACCTGTCAACCCTGAAAAAAACGGCACTAGGACTGTTTACTACAGTAAGGTCAGCTCCTAGTTAAAATAGGTGCATCAGTGTTACACTGCTAGTTTTATCAAACCTCCTAAACGCTAACAAACACTGCTGCCGCTGTCCACTGAAAACACGCCGGACCGCTCTCATGGGTGGGATTGGGGCGGTGGTCAACGCTGGCCAGTTAAGCAGTCTGGCGTTTCAGTTGTACAGCGCGGCAGTGTTGTTAGCGTTATTGATATTTCTGATAACACTAGCATGTAACACTGCTGCATCTGTTTTTAGGCACTCCAGAGAGCTGCTACTTTTAGTTGCAGCTCTAGTGCCGTTTTTCAGAGTGACAGGTTCTCTTTATGTGTTACCCTGAGTATAAATGGAGAGATTGCAGCAAGCTGCCATGGCCTACCGGAGGTCTGCTTGCCAGTGCTCCCTCTGTAAGATAATATAACTGTCTTCTTAAGTGACAGTCATGTGCGTCACTGGCTATAGATACATTTTATGTGTACAGGCGGTTCCCTCCTAGGACAAACCGACTTACGACACCCATAGTTACAGACGACCCCTCTGACCTCTGGTGAGCTCTCTGATGCTTTACTTGTCTCAGATTGCAATAATCAGCTGGTAAAGGTCTGTAACGAGCTTTATAATTGTAATCCTTGGTCCCATTACACAAAAAATGTTTAAACTCCATTGTCACGGGGGCCACATTTTTTTTTGCCTGATCTACACTGAGAAAATATACAGTTTCACTTACAACAAATTCAACAAGACCATTTGACAACCCGGACTGCCCTGTATAATTTCCTCTGAAATACAGGGAAGTGACACATAGGATACGGAGCAGACTTGTCACCTGGATAGGAACACTTGTAAAATCAAGCCCAACCAGATTATACATTATATTAAACTAAAACTATTGTCTTTTTAGTAATTGTAATATTAATTAGATTAAGTAATAATACAATTATATGTATGCCTGTAACAAATGCTTCTGGTGTTCCATGGCTCTGTGTGCATTAGGCTTTGACAGCCTGTCCTGTTTTAAGGAAATGGCAATTATGTTGATGAATGAAATCACAGTCTTATATGGTGATCAATAAGAATGGTTGTGTGAATTCTCCACATATGGCCCTACAATAGAAAATGTTTATAAGTCTAAAAGATTACTTAAAAAAAACTATGACGTAATGCCTGGTCCATAATCTAACTACAATCTAATAAATGGATCCATTATTTAACGCCCAATGTGTAAAAAAATAAATGTCCAAAACTCAATTCCTGAAGACGATTGTTATTACTAACACAACCCTCCCCTGCTTTAAACAGGAAGCCTGTTCACCTCATTTTCACTAAAGACGGTTGCAAAATCCCATTACAGGCTGCATTCAAATATGTCTTTCGTGTTCTGCCTCCTACTAGCATTTGCATTATATGATAATTGTTTATTATAACTGTACTTTCAACCCTGACAGATCCCTGTGTGTTTTCAGTGGTTGTGCTTTGTGTTTTAATATGCATTTTCAACACCTTTGTGATTTCGCTTTCGCAGAATGCTCGCCTCCTACGTGTCCCCCACCTTGTATGTCTCACTGTACCGCTCCTCCGCTCCCTGCCCTCATAAGGTCCATCGGAATGACTATGGGAAAGAGGAGTAACTAGGTGAACAGTGGAGTGTAATGTGTTCTTTTGACACACCAAACACAGTGACTTACGATGGTTGCAGTCAGAATTTTCATGCATTTAAACATAAGGCATTGTTCGTGGGCCTTGCACTGTCCCCTTAGAAGATGGTCCCTGGTGGACGGTCCCTTTAAAGTAGCTCCCAAGAATTCATCACCCCCTTTTTTCTGCCATTAACAGTTCCATTTAAAATTGTTTTGAAGTTTTATTTTAGCTTCATTTATAATTTTAGGTAGTCCACATACATAATAGAAGAATTATCGAGGGAGTGTTTCTGTACCGGCTGTCATGATTTATATTATCAAGAATCCAATCATCGCCTTATATCCATCAAATCAGTCACTGGTCATTCCTGGACTTCTTTCTGATCCTACGTCTCAACCTATAAGACGAAAACTAATAATGGTGGGTGAATCCCTTGCAGCACGTATCCTCACACACGGGTAACGAAATGTCCTAAAATGTCAACGGAATCATAGTCTTCTGTGTTCTGTTGACATAATGTTAAATAGTAAACCTGATTTTTCAGGTTATGATCAGTACGAGGATTGTGCATAGTCAGCATGGTACAACTGTGCGGTATTATTTTGCCCTCAAGTCTCACTGCATGTTGAATTAATGAAGAAAGCAGATGCGAGAAGAAGCTCAGAATTTGAGAAGTCTCACTCTTCCCTCACCTAGTTTGACACATAACACGTCTCCACTATTGACCGCAGGCGACTCACTTTCCTCCATTTCCTTCTAACCCCTGCTTGGTCTGTCTCTTACTCAATCTCTTTCCTTTAACTGTTGTCGCTCCTATTTTAAAGTTTTCCTTTCAGCTCAAATTACCCTTTAATTGCCAAACTGTTCCGGTTTGTAGCCATTAGTCTGTCACCAGTACCTCGGATCGCTCACAAGGACTTCCATCCCATCGTAAGTCTTTATTCAAAATAGTAATCATTCAACCATTCTTTTCTTTTTATTATAAATTGTACTTCCTTTTCGCACTGTTTCCGTTCCCCTCTCCTTCCCACGCTTGTCTGTGGGATATGTATAGTAAGGCATCCTAGTGTCCTGTATAGAAGACACAGACTGCGAGCTACATGGTAGTGTTAGAGTAGTAAAGGCTGTTACACGCCTACAGCGGTCAGTCTGTGCGAGTATATCTCATACAAGGCTCGAGTGGTACCCACAACAAGAGTGTCACATCATTCCTAGGCTGTCAGTCGTGTGTATAGGAGTAGTCTCATACACACACTGGCTGCAGGGGCGCAAGCACTAGGAAGCACATAGATGCCTCACCAATTACCTCACACATTTTACAGGCTGTCAGTATTTGTATAGATATCTCATACACACACAGTCTGCAGGGCGAAGCACTATGAAATAGAGAGCCCATTACACCATATACCTCACACCATTCTACAGGCTGTCAGTCCATGTGTAGGAGTATCTCATACATACAGGCTGACGGGCCGCCACCACCAGAAGCCACTAGAGGAGCCAGCACCAGGAGTGTCCACATCATTTACAAGGATTTCAGTCCATGTAACTCTCTAGTAGAGCCGTTGATGGCTATTATGGCTTTCTTTTATTAATTAATGAATGAGGGGGGGAAAAAAAAAAATGGTTACTTGATTATAGGCAAAATACCTGGATATATACGACCTTCCCCACACAGCCATGCACAGCTGGAAAACTCTTGTACTAAGTAAAGCCCAAGATTTGAGTATAGATACTTAACGGTTTTCCATATCCACCACCGGAGATATTTTCTATCTCCACGGATTAAACGCAAACTTGGAAATTCATAAAAGCCGAGTGTTGAGCCCCATGTTTTATCGAAGTTCTCTTAATAATAATGCGGAGGGTGGTGGGCTGTCCTCACATCCTCTCTCCTGGGTGGCAGTACGGTATAGTACTGCCTGCACTCCTTGGGATGCGTTGCTTTATTGACCAAGTTCTTCAAAGATTTTGAACTACTTTTGCTTTATTTGTAGATCTTTAGAATTTTTATAGTCTTGTCCAATTACCCAGAACCATTCTCACATATTACAAACCCTCCTGGCGAGAATTGGTGCTTTATTACTCGCGTGAATTTGTTATTCTGTTGCTGGAGATAAATGTTCGTTTAAAAACCATTTGCAGTATTTTTGCAGCTCAGTCGTGTTGTTTTTCCCAGAGGAGAAAAACACCATGACGGGACCTTGAGAAAATCTAAAATAAAAGTCCAACTGTTATAATTGGGATTATACAACCCGCAGTAAAACTGGAAAACATAAAGAATAATGAAAAAACTTGTTTGTTCAGTGCTGCAGTCAGCATCGGCTTTAAGCTTTGGCTAGTTCTGGACAATCTGCAACGGTTTAATATGAAAAATATGAAAACTTGTCACGTAGACATTTTTTTGCAATTTTATTAAGATTGTCATGTTTTAAAAAGGATAATTTGTATAACGATTAAACTATTTATACTTGGTTTGCATACTGTTTTTTCACCTGCTCTTAATTCATAGCTCCACTCATTAGATAGCACCACTCCTGCTTTTCTCTATCCGATCCATTATGAATGTCCAGTTGTACCCCCAACTTTTCAATCAACTTTTCATAAAATGATTTGCACAATTGAATATCAGAAACTTGAATACATTTACCAGAGCAAAATGCCGCCTTCAACACTTCCCTTGTTTATTTAACCTGCTCACTCCGTCCTACCCCTTCTGTCCAGAGATTTCGGTGTGGAAGTCTGACCCACCAATTCACAATACAGACTCCCAGGAGCAGAACACCGTAACCACCGTGCACTAAGGATTCCCACCATTGTTTTAAAAAGGTGAAGTACGCTTTAAGTGCTTTGCTTCCCCAATTGATAATATAATCATCTGTACTCGCGTACCTAAGGGTGGGCCCAATTCTGCCCTTTAATTACATTTGAACCCGATATAGAGGTACCACCCCATGTACTTGTGGGTAAGAAAAAATGGATTCTCTGCTGTACAATCGCTCCTCCACAATGTGTGGTTTTGGGGTATCCATATTGGGGTCTGTATTGAGCTTTCTTGGTCTGATTGCGCAGTGGTTGCTTTTGTGTGACATCTCCCACATCATCCTTTTGGAGCAAGACCATTCAGGTGTCTTTGCGGTAATAAGTCATATGATGATCACTACGGAGCACTATAACCACCCCATGGATACCCCTAAGTTTTGACGCGATGCACGCCAGTATGTTTTGTGCGGTTTGTAATCTCGGCACTGCCTGTTCAGACCCTCAGCAGGTATTCGGTGTGACGGTCGGTATCCTTTTGGTTCTTGGCACCTATATACGGTACCAACCTTACTGCATCTATACGGTACCAACCTTACTGCAATAGGCACCAGAACCAAGCTGACTACATGGATGCGGTTCCAGAGCATAGCTTTAAAACATGCGTATGATACATGGATAAAGTATAGTGCTACACATACTATATGTTACCAGGGCATAGTTTGCTACAGAGTTTTTGTACCAGAAACAAGCTTTTACATAGATACAATACCAGCCCAGCTTTCAAGATAGATCTGGAACAACACATGAGTTTATATTGACTTTTTATGTTTAAATAAAGCAGTTTTTAAATTTCATTTTGGATACAATGACATTGTAGTCTGCAGTATTCTGTCCAATCAATATAGATACAGGCAGTCCCCTACTTAAGAACACTTGACTTACATATGACCCCTAGTTACAAACGCACCACTGGATATTGGTAACTTATTGTACTTTAGCCTTGGGCTACAAAATACAGCTATAACAGTTATCAGAGGTGTCTGTAATGAAGCTTTATTGTTAATCCTGATTCTTATGACGATCCAACATTTTTAAAATCCAGTTGTCACAGAGATCAAAGAAGTTCTGGCTGGGATTACAATGATAAAATATACAGTTCCAACTTACATACAAATTCTACTTAAGAACAAACCTACAGACCCTATCTTGTATGTAACCCGGGGACTGCCTGTATACAGTATATTTGGATTTGAACTTTCATTCTTATGGTATTTTATATTTTGAAACCTTTTGTTCCAAGAGGGGACTTGTAGGTGCTTAAAGAGAACCCGTCATGCAAAATAACCCCCTAAACTAAATATATTTTCATAAACTGCCATTAGAGAGCATTGCCTCTATCCCTTCATTGTCCCTCTACATGCCTGTAAACCTAAGCAATGAGGTCCTAAAGCTGTATGCAAATGACCTGTGAAATGTCCAATGAAGCATTAGCATATTCAAGCTGTCCACTCTATTCATGAGTGGGAGGCACAGCCACACCCCCAGTGCATGACTGACAGCCTGTATAATGATGTGAGGCTGTATAATGATGTGCTTCCTGGTGCTGGTGGCCACGCCCCCTGCAGCCTGTGTGTGCATGTGTGTGTGTGTTTAGGAGAGATACAGCAGCTCCAGGCAGCCATGTTACAGCAGAACATGTCAGATTCATGTGTAGCTCATGTCTGTGTCTCTCACCTGTATATTAGGAGGATGCAGCATGTCAGCAGATGCAGCACACACCAGCAATGCTTTACTATACATTACACACAGACATGAGCAGGGGGAGGAGAGAGGAGGGGTAACAGGTGTGACATCACTGCCTCTGACCATGTGACCAGCCTAATTTACATAATAAAGAATAGATGATTTTACAATGAATAATGTATGAAATAACTAGATAAAGGCTGGGATGGGATCCTTGTGAGCTGCTCCAACAGGTAGTAGTGACAGGACAAGTGGCAGAGACCTGATGACAGGTGTCCTTTAACCCTGATTGCACCTATAATACACTGCAATAATGTCTGTTGTATACCAGAAATATATATATATTTGGCTGGGGCCAGGGTCAATGGGGGAGATTGTTTATGTCCGCCACATAAACTAGTCTCTGATGGAAAAATGTCAAAGACTATAGCAGAAATCTCCACCAGTTCAGACCTGTTCAAATAGGAGTGCCATAGCTCTTACAGGCTCCAACATGCCTGCAGACATGGGGGGGTATTTTAGGAACCCAAGTAGTTAGTAGAATTGCTACTCTCTCACTCCTGTTAAACAGGGCCTAGAAGGAGTAAGATGTTCTGCTGAGCAGCATGCACACCGCACATGACATTTTCTATCTGTACTGCAAAAAGGGGCCTGGCACAAAGCAGCCATAGGCTCCTTCTTACATTTAAAGGAAACCTGTTGCCAGGGACCTCATTTTCACAAGACTGCTGAAGCCCATCACACCTGCATTGCAAATATGCTTTTCTGCTTTCTTTAAGTATTTGCATTAGAATATAGTTGTGTGTTTTAATTTTCCTGTCACTCCTTAGCTCTCAGCTCCCACCTTCACTGGAACAGAGCTCAAAGCTTGTTCACCTGTTATCAGTGGGGCAGGGAGGAGCTATACAAGAGCACAAAGGTGGGGGGTGAGAGCTTAGGAGTTTGTAACACAGCAAGTCACGTGTTGTTTTTTGAAATGCAGCCAAACCAAAGCCCTACCCCTAAGACTACACAGAGGATTCTGTCAGGGTAAAGGTAAATTATAACATACAATTATATTGTAATGCAAATGCTTAGGGAAAGCAGAAAAGAATATGTGCAATGCAGCTGTATTTGGCTTCTGCAACCAGTCTATAGTGAAAATTTAAGTCCCTGGTGACAGGTTCCCTTTAAACATTTTATTAGGATGCTGGGCAGCCACCTATATTATAATCCACAATTAGACTTTTATTATCTATGTAAGTCAGAGAAACAGGATCTCCTTTATGTACATTGTACGGGAGACATCAGAGTAGCCAGTCTCCAACAGCTATATGGTAAAAGTGGGGAAACACACCATAAACAAGTCGTATAATGCCTACTCAGGACAGCATTAATCTACCAGCATCCTCAGGTAGGGTATGAATGTCCTTTCTAGAAATCTCTTTAATCTGAAATTTCACCCGTTTACCTACAGTATAAAAAAATATATATCCAAAGTCACGTGAACATGAACTGTGGTCAGGCATGAGCGGAGATCGGATACACGCCGCTAAAATTTCCAACTATGTATTTTTATATGCGATCTGAAAGATGTGATTCTTTTAATATAACTAGCTATGCTATAAACTTGACTTGTCTCAGGTAAAATATGACTCATCTTCGCTCATTATCACATGATTTAGGAGGACATTTTTTCTAGATAAATGGGTGAGAGTTCACGTAAAAGAGGGAATTCTAGAAAGGATATGTTATACCCTACCTGACGTTTAAATGGGGTAAAATGTGGTGACTGTGTCCCTTTAAGCTACATAGTCTGGAACAATAGGTACACTTACAATAGGTAAGAAACATCTGTCTTGTCTTAGAAGTGTGACTTTATCTGCAAAGCTTAGGACACATTCCTACACTGAGCTGCAGTACGGAGGATATGCCACATATGTGTTGTCAGCCAAATGTGACATGTTGTGGAAATAGAAATCTCAGCAAGCTGATGTCTTTTCACACAGTCTTAATAGAGCTTGGTGATTTAGTTTTTCAAAAGTTCTCATTTTCTTGGAAATTATAATTAAACAGATAATCTCCTTGTAAATGTGTTAGATTTGAAACTCTAAGTCTTATTAGGGATTTACAGCGCAATTTCACCCATTCATTATGAATGTATGTAGTTACTGTATGTGTAATTATTTGGACGTAAAAATAACAAAAAAATAAATAAATGAATTGCTCCAGATGACAAAGCTTCTAACATCTTAAAGGGAACCTGTCATCAGAAATTGGCTTAATGAACCACTAGCAGTATGTTGTGAAGCACATGCTTAGCTTCGAGATGATGTTTCTTCCATGGCCCGGTGGCATCACACACAACAACAACTTTGAAGTGAGATGTAAATTGATTCTTATGAAGTTTTGGAGGCGGAGAGTTTAACACTGAAGTCAAGCTTTCCCTGGCTTAAAACACTGAAGTCAAGCTTCACTGTAATTCTGGTCCTGCATCCAGGGACGTCACTGATCGGATCTCCTGAAGTCCAGCGCATGATGTCAGTCACGTGGGAGGAGGTGTTCGGAGGCAGGAAGAGCTTAACTTCAGTGATAAAGTCTCTGCCTCCTTCACTTTATACAACCAATTAACATCTCACTTCAAAGTTGATTTTTTGGGATGATGTGGGGCCATGAAAGAAAATTATCTAGAAACTGTTTAGCTGCTTGACAACATACCAGTAGTGGTTTATATTGTATATAAATATAGAATTAATCTATGTTTTATTATTTAGCTTGAAAGCTTGGTATCAGATCTACAGGACAAAAGCATGAGGCTTCAAAAGCGCCTGGACCAAGCAGAGGAACAAGCAGTTGAGGCTTCAAAACAGGTATCCCTGAATAACATGTATTATGCTGTGTATTTGTGTATGTGATAGGATTCAAAGCACAATTATAACCATCACTTGTGTCGTGAGCTTAAAGAGGACCTGTCACCCTGAAAAACGGCACTAGGAGCTGTTACTAAAGTAAGAAGCTCCTAGTGCTAAAACAGGTGCAGCAGTGTTACACTGCTAGTGTTATCAGAAACCTCCGATAACGCTAACAAACACTGCTGTGCTGTACACTGAAAACATATGAAAATCCTTGGTCCCATTACAGCAAAAAATGTTTAAACTCCAATTGTCACTGGGGCCAACATTTTTTTTTTGCCTGGATCTACAATGATAAAATATACAGTTTCGACTTACATACAAATTCAACAAGACCCTATCTTGTACGTAACCCGGGGACTGCCTGTATTATGTACTCTGATACAGGGAAAGTGACAAGCATAATGGATACGGAGCAGACTTGTCAACTGATAGGAACACTTTAAAATCAAGCCCAACCAAGATTATACAGTATATGTAAACTATTGTCTTTTAGTAATTGTATATTAAATGATAAATAATAATACAATTATATGTACTGCCTGTAACAAATGCTTCTAGGTGTGCCATGGCTATGTGTGCATTAGGCTTTGACAGCCTGTCAGTGTTTTAAGGAATGGCATTTATGTTTGATATGATGAATTCACAAGTTCTTTATATCTGTGATCAGAAGAATGTGTTGTGAAATTCCCCACATGGCCTAAAAGAAAATGTTATATAGTCTAATAAAGATTACTTTAAAAAAAAAAAACTATGAACGGTAATGCCATGTCCATAATTCTAACTACAATATAACAAAAATGATCACATTATTTAACACCAATGTAGTAAAAAAAAAAAAGGTAAAGGTCAAAACTGCAATTGAAAACGATTGTTTATCTAGCAAAAAACAAATCCTAACACTGCTTTAAAAGGAACCTGTCACCTCATTTTCACTAAAGACGGGTTGCAAAATCCCATTACAGCTGCATTGCAAATATGTCTTTCTGCCTTCTCTAAGCATTTGCATTATAATATAATTGTTTAATATAACTGACCTTGCACCCTGACAGAATCCTCTGTGCGGTTCCAGGGGTTGGGCTTTGGTTTAGATGCATTTCAAAAAATTGTGTGACTTGTCTGTGCTGCAGAATGCCGAGCTCTTTCCCCCACCTTTGTGGCCCTGTACAGCTCCTCCTGCTCATAATGCAAATGCTTAGAAAAGGCAGAAAGGCATATTTGCATTACAGCTGTAATGGGCTCCTGCAACCTGTCTTTAGTGAAAATGAGGTCCCTGGTGACAGGTTCCCTTTAAAGTAGCTCCAAGAATTCATCACCCTTTTTATGCCATTTAACATTTCCAGATTTAAATTGTGTTTTGAAGTTTATCTTAGGTTCATTTATAATTTTAGGTAATTAAAATTAGAGTAATTCAGGAGTGTTCGTACAGATTTTATTTATAAAGAATCCAATGCATAGCCTTATTACAGAATCAAATGCAGTCACTGGTCTTCTAGGATCTTTACCGTTGAGACGTTTGTCAAAGAGAAAACTTAATAAAGGTGGTGAAATCCGCTGCAGGACGTATCCTCACACACGGGTAACGGAAATTTCACTATCTAAAATGTCAACGGAGATCATAGTCTTTTTGTCTGTTGACATATGTTAAATAGTAGAACCTGATATTTTCAGGTATGATCAAGTAAGAGGATTTGTCATAGTCAGCATGGTACACTGTGACGGTATTATTTTGCCTCAAGTCTCACTCATGTTGAATTAATGAAGAAAAGCAGATGCAGAGAAGAAGCTCAGAATTGAGAAGTCTTCATCTCCCTCACCTTAGTTTGACACATAAACTCCAAACTATTACACAGTAACTATTGCCCAGTCTACTTTCCTCCATTTCCTGAACCTGCTTGTCTGTCTGTAATCATCTTACTTGACTGTATGGTCACTAGTGTATAAAGGTTGCCTGTCAGCAATTACCCTGTAATATTGCAACTGTTCCAGGTTTGTAGCCATTAAGTCTGTCACCAGTACCTGCTGGAGCAGCTCACAAGGATTCCATCCCAGATCTTAGCTAGTTAATTCAAATAGTAATCATTCTAAACTCATCTTTTCTTTATTATGTAAATGAGCCCGGGCACTGTTTCCGTTCCCCGCTCCTTCCACTGCTGTCTGTGGGTAATGTATAGAAAGCATCGCTAGTGTCTGTATGAGAGACACAGACATGAGCTACACATGTAGTGCATAGGAGTAACAGGCTGTTACAACTGCTACAGGCTGTCAGTCATGTGTACAGTAATATCTCATACACAGGCTGCAGAGGGTACCAGCAACAAGAGTGTCACATCATTATACAGGCTGTCAGTCATGTAATCATACTGGCCTCCTATTACCCGAAATACCTACTAGAATCTGCTCCAGTCCAGGAAATAACACAGTAATACTGCCCCCCCTATGTACAGGAATATACGACTGTGAATACTGCCGTCCTATGTCCACGACTATAACTCTATAATCTGCACTGCTCCTATGTACAAATATACTTCCTATACTACTGCCCCCTATGTGCGGAAATAACTACTAGAATTCTCCCCCTATGTACAGTAATATACTGCTATAAAACTGCCCCCTTATACAGGAATTGGAACTACTAAATACTGCCCCCCTATGTACAAGAATATAACACTAAATACTGCCCCCTTTGTACAGTCATATAACTACTATAATACTGCCCCCCTTGTCAAGAATATAACTCTATCATACTGCCCCCTATGTACAAGAATATAACTACTATAATACTGCCCCCTATGTACAGGAAAATAACCTAGTATAATACTGCCCTGCCCCCCTTTTGGAAGCATCTACCTACCTATAATCTGGCCCCTATGTACAAGAATATAACTACTATAGACTAATACTGCCCCCTATGTACAGGAATATAACCACGATAATACTGCCCCCCATTTACAGGAATATCACACTATAATACGGCCCCCTTGTACAGGAATAAACTACTATAATCTGCCCCCCATGTACAAGAATCTAACACGAATACTTGCCCTATGTACAGGAATTATAACTACTATAATACTGCCCCCATGTACATGAATATAACACTAAATACTGCCCCTATGTCAGGAAAAATATAACTACCATAAACTGCCCCCTATGTAACAGGATATACCTACTATATACTGCCCTAGGTACGAGAATATACTACGATAATCGGAGCCCCCTATGTAAGACTATAACTACTATATACTGCCTCCTATGTACAAATAAACACTAATAAACTGACGCCACTGCCCCCCCTTGTACAGGATATAACTACTATAATACGGCCCCCCCCTATTACACGAATATAACTACTATAATACTACCGCCACCATGTACCAGAATATAACTACTATAATACTGCCGTCCTATGACAAGAAATATCTACTATAATACTGCCCCCTATGTACAGGAAATACTACTAAATCTGCCCCCTATGTACAGGAAAATAACTACTATAATACTGCCCCCTATTACAGGAAAATAACTACTATAATATGCCCCTTTGTACATGAATATAACTACTATAATACTGGCCCCTATGCAAAATTAACCACTATAGTACTGCCCCCTAAGTCCAAGAATATACCTAACTATATACTGCCCTCTATGTACAGGATATATAACTACTCTAATACTGCCTCCTATGTACAGGACTATAACTACTATAATACTACTGCCCCCCTATTTTCACAGAAATACTACTATAAACTGCCCCCTATGGACAGAATATAACTACTAAATACGCCACGCCCCCTATGTACAAGGACGATAGAACTACTATAATACTTCCCTATGTACAGGGAATATAAACTACTATATACTGCGCCCGCCTATGTACAGGAATATAACAAACTACTATAATAACTGCCCCCTATTTTACAAGAATATACTACTATAATACTGCCCCTAGGTCAACAAAAATTATAACTATATAATACTGCCCCCTATGTACAGAATTAACTACTATAATACTGCCCCCCCTATGTACAAGAATATACTCCTATATACTACATATGTACACAGAAAGCGAACATGAAAAAATCAGTAGTATCATATACACTAGAGAAACACATGAATCCTCACCTATTGCATCCAGTGACATCAGGTGGACGTCTCTCGGATTGTAACTTCCGTTTCCGCTCCTCCTTATTGTCCACTATCACCTTGTCTCTTCCTCCAGGTCACGCTTTTCCTGCAGAGTTTACCACACAGACGTCTTATGTTCGGCAAACTTTCCATTGTCCCGTCTTTCTGCTACCACCAATACTGTGCCCCAAAATCTGTAATAGAGCCCCCTACAATATTAGTACCACACAAATAGTGCCCCATAATGTAACCAAACTGTAATGTCAGGGTAATTTATTCTTCTTCTTTCCCTTTTCTTTCTCTCCTACCCCCAGACCTATAAAAATGAATGCCCCCCTGCCTACCCCCCAGACATAGAATGAATGCCCCCGCCTACCCCAACATTAGATGAATCCCCCTGCCTACCCCAGACATAGAATGAAGTGCCCCCTGCCCACCCAGAATAAATTAATGGGCCCCAGCCTACCCCATCACAGAATGAATGCCCAGCCGACCCCAGACCACAGAATTAATGGCCCACCTACCCCTAACAGACGGAAATGGCCCCAGCCTTACCCCAGACAGAATGAATGGCCCCACCTACCCCGACACCGAATGAATGGCCCCGCCTACCCCAGACACATAATAATGCCCCCTGCCTCCCCCAGACTAGAATATGGCCCAGCCTACCCCAGACACAGAATGAATGCCCCATCCTACCCCCAGACCCGATGAATGGCCCCATCCCCCCAGACACAGAAATGACTGGCCCCTCCTTCCCACCCCAGACACAGATGAATGGCCCCTTCCACCCCAGACTAGAAGTAAACTATGCCCCTGCCGCCCCAGATTACTAATGCCCCCCACCCCAGACATTAATTAATAATGCCCCCCGGCCTGCCCCAGAAATAACATAATGCCCCCCAGACACATAAATAATGCCCCTGCCGCCCCAGATATAGAATAATGCCTTCCACCCATATAAATAATGCTCCCTGCCACCCAGATTGATAATGCCCTCCCGCATATAATTAATGTCCCCCCCCTGCTGCCCCAGACACTAATAAAAATGCCCCTGCCAGCCCAATACAGAATAATGCTCCCGCCATATAATTAATGCCCCCTGCCCAGCCCCAGATACAGAATAATTGTCCCCCCCCCCCTTCCCCAGACACATAAATAATGCCCCCTGCCAGCCCCAGATATAATACTGCCCCCGTATATAATTAATGCCCCCTGCGGGCCCCCAGATACAGATAATGTCCCCCTGGCCCCAGCACATAAATAATGAATCCCCTGCCAAAGCCCCCCCCCCCCCCCCCAAAAAGATATAGAATGGCCCCCCGTCATTTTAATTAATGCCCCCTCCTGCCCAGATACAAAAATAATTTCCCCCCCCCCTGCCCCATACCATAAATAATGCCCCTTCCGCCCCAATACATATGCCCCGTGTCATATAATATTGCCCCCTGCGGCCCCAGAACAGAATAATGTGCCCCCTTTCTATATTTAAAAAAACATAATACTCACGACCCCTTGTGGCGCATTTCTTCCTGTCCCTCGGTCTCGTCGCTTGGGTGTAGAGGCGCGGGATAGTGACGTCACGGCGCCTCGCCTCCCCCAAGCCGCGGACTTCAGTGCGGGCCGGACTCTGAGTGGTAAGAGTCAGGCCTCCTCCACTCTACACAGGTCGCTCATGACGTCGTTCGCGACCTTTGTAGCTGCGGGCATCCAGACGCAGAAGCAGCGTTGCTGCGTCTGTGACTGATTAACGTCCGCATCGTACCATCGATACATGGCAGGTAATATACAATTAAATCAAATTGTAAGGAGGGAGTGCGGCGGGGCCCGGATCAGCGCCTGACCGGCCCCAGACCGGAAAATTCCCGGTGGGTACAATGGCCAGTCCGCCCCTGGTTATAGATGTTGCCCAATGACAGGTCCGGATCCTCATACTACATCTAATGGACTGCGTCACAGGATCGGTGGGGGTACATCTCCACACATGTATGAATGGGGGTCAACCCCCCTTGTTTGCTACATGTACGTCATAATACATTAAGGGGTTAAACTTAATTTTAAAAAATTAATCTTAAGAAAACTGAGCTAAGGGATCGTACTGGAAAATTTTTTGTTGTATTAGGCTTCCTTGCACACAAACTTTCTCCAACATGTGGGCCTATTCTGTTGTTTGGGTCCCTTTGTTTCTTTGGTATCACCAGGTTCTGCTCATATCGCCAATAGCGTTTCATCTGACTTTTACAGCAAATTTCTCCATCTCTGCTTGACCCCAAGAGCGATTTTGCAAAGTTTTCCCGCCTACAAAGAATGACGAGGTCCGTAATCTTTACTGTAGAATACACTTTTAGCTGTGATAGACAAATCCCAAAGAAAATCACAACTGTATGGTTTTTTAAATAATCATTTACATTTATTTGAATAATACCTTAATATTTGTACCAAAACAAATTGGCAGGGTCATGACATTTCCTGCAGTTCTTGACCAAGTTTACACACACTGCGGCAAGGGATTTTGCCTAGTCCCTCCATACGTCTTCCACCGTGTTTCAGGTTCCGATGTGTCAACTGGACACATTGATTTCAGCTCTCTCCAAAGATTTCTGATTTGGTTCAGGATTTTTTTGTCCAAATCCTGCGATACGTGGCCCGCCGTCCTCCCATCCGTATGGTGCCGTTGTCCTGTCCTCTTTGGAGAAAACAACCCCCAAGTAATATATTTTCCACCACCCCCATGTTGCCATTGGGAATGGTGTTGTTCGGGCTGTACTCTTCTTCTTCCTCCCAGGTATCCGAAATGGGGCGTTGATAACCAAATTTCTATTTTGGTGTCTCACGTGACAAAATTTCCCTTCCTTGCAAATCAGCCTGGATCAAATACTTATTTCCCCACTTGTAGCGTTGCCACAGTTTAAATATATCCCTTTAAGTAATCTTCCTAGTCACTTCAGAGTTTTTTTTTTTAGTATACTATTATGATCTACTTTCAATTTCTATGAACTTTACAGTAACTCTTACAACTTTAGGTCATGACATCAACCTTCCCGTAGACCACCACCCCCGCAATCCTCATAAAACGCTTGATTTGCTAATAACCCGATGAGATCACTCACACCTTCTAAGTCAATTGCCTGTGTAATTCCGAAGACTTGAAGGACACATCCCCAGCTAATGCGTCTGGTATTTATTTCTTTATTATACTTTAGAAAGTGTTCTTTTTATATATTCCCGTTTCATGTGTGTGTTTGCTTGGCAGCTGCCTATCTGACAAAAAATATCGTAAGACTTTTCTCTGCGGGTTGATAAAGACGCATGCAGGTACTGGGCACAAACAGAAATCCATAATCACGGAGAGTATCTAAGGCAGTATTGCCGTTGTTTTTCACGTATAACAAACACATCTGCACCACGCTGTTAATTTGTATCTGTGGCTCATTAAATAATGCCCACCTACAGCTGCCAACAATCCTAAACCTTTTGCCAAGCTATGGAATGGGCCGCCTTTTACTTCTCACTCCTCTTGTATTTTAAATTTCTCCTTCTTCAGTGATCCCTCGACCGAAGCCAAGTTTCTAGCTGTTATTATGTTTTACACTTCAAGTTACCTTGGTTTTTATATTAGTGCTCTTAAGCCTCTTAAAAACATTTTTTTATTTATCTGCTTTCAGGGAGTCCAGTATTTGCACCTACTCATTTTGTCAAATGGGCAAATTTTACGTTTCTGTAAGCTTTGTTCTTAAAGGTTTATTACTGTAATTGCTTTTTCACTCGAGAATTTTCATACGCCGTATAAACAGCATATAAAACGTATAAAACATTGGAGCAGTCCAGCACTACTCGTTTTGTTTCCCCACAGAAGTACGTGAAACATAAGCAGACAATGATTCTGGGCTCATTGGATGTACTCTTATCTCCATATCATTTGTTCATTGAGACAAAAAAAAATTTACAAAATCGTGAAGTCAACATCGTCTAATTTAATACTACGTAGAATAACTAAGCCTTGAATAAACATGACTGCTACCCTGGGAAACCTTCATTCTGTTTACTTCTCTCTTTTTGTTATTTTTTTTTTGTGTTTGTCTTTTTTTATCACTGAAGAATCCACACTGAACCTGTCACACTGAGAACAGATATTCACCCTATATTCTCAATGTAAGAGTAGATTATATTTTCAAATATTTTGAGAGCCCTAATCCCTTTTATGTGTGGCACATTTGTGTGTCCTCCCTAAATAGGTCAAACTTATATGAGGACACCTTAATAATCATAAATGAGATATCACCAATGATAATGCATAATCATTGGGTCTATTATGTGGTCATTTGCCACTTTAGACTGTGACTTTATTATGTTTATTAATTGATGGTTTTTCACATAAAGACAAAATTTTATAAGTACAATTCTTACCCATGATCCAATTTGGTAATTATTAAGGAGTTTATGACATTAGGCCAGTTCCATCTGAATGAACTACCATATTGTATTCACACTCTCTAGATATACTGTACTCCCCTATTATTGAGCTTCCCACTCACCAAACTCTATTCTATAGGTGTTTTCTCACGAAACAAGTTAGGCAGCTCCTTGTCATCTCCATAGAACATGGAATGGAGCAGCACTGGCCTTGCGGCCATCTAGTCTCTCATCTCTGGGAGTACTCGAACCCCCCCGTTCTCGTGATCTGTGGTTGGTCTCTCAAATTTCAAACCCCCCCCCCCCCCCTTTACTAACCATCCTCTGTCTCTCCTACTAAAGTTCTATCCTGCACGTTACCAATATATACCAATCTCAGCTGCATCATTTAGAAGTTATTTTATTCTGTTCCCTGTTATAAGTGCTTGGACCATTATACAATCTCTTCTCCTCTTGTGCCACACCCTTATCCATCGATGACTGTTGCACGGTGTAATTCCTGGTATTTTATTGTACCCCCCTTGTCGAGGTTCTTTCTAAAGCGCTACTGAATATGGCGGCGCTATATAAGATTATTATTATACACCAATAACACCAAATGCCTGATATGTATTAATCTATTTTTTCTCTCGTAAAACTTTATCCCAGTGCAGAAAAAACTCAGCTATCACCATTACTAGTGATCTATAATTAAAACTGCAGCATAAACTGCCTTTTCTGTACGGCCACTGGATACATTACCTTGGGGTTCCATGTGTGTCCATAGAGTTTTTGATCCCATGGAATCATAGTGATAACTATACCTGAAGGTGGTGGCAGTGGGAAATCATGATCTCCTCTAATAATAGCACGGAAACGATGTAGATACGTCCTGTCCCCGTGTTTTTTCATGGATGGACTTCTTTCGCACATTAGTAAAAATTTATTTCTCTGCATAATAAGCCGTTTATAAAGCAATATATGGACACCCCCTTTACAATACTATTCAACCCATAGATCTAAGTAATTCAAACTCTTAGATTCACTTTCACTTATTCTGTTATATTTTGACTTTGGTGCACTTCATGGGATTTACTAAAAAGAACACGATAAAATACTCACCCAATCATATACACTACAGTTGGCTTTTTCCGTAGATTTATCGAATGAAGGTTATCCGTGTTTCAGCCTTCTATAGTAATTCAGTATTTTCATTATTTTGTGACTCATTAGGCAGATGGACTTGGCCTTTGATTAAAACCCACGTCTGCTTCTGCCACAGAACCATTTAATATTTGTTTAGAAATGAATTGCTTTTATTTCTTATTGCTGCTGCCGTTCTAACGTGATTATGATCATCACGTGACCTCTAAAGAATCCCAAACTTTATCCTCATTAGGCATCACTTCTGAGGTTAAATACTGGGGGATCAAGAGGCATTACAAGATAAGTTTACACTACACTGCACGCGTAAGATGTTGGTTTTGGCCCTCAATAATCCTAATGTTATATTATTAGCCACTTGAAATTATGGCATGATTAGTGTTTTGAATGGGTATTCTTCTCATGAAATAAGGTCTAAAAATACATATCCACTGTATAATACGTTGGCCCAGTATTTTTATTTATCATACAATTGATTTTCAGAAGTCAATTGAATGATCGAAACGACCATCAAGATTATTTTCTCAACTGGAAAACGTCCCATGATAGTGTTGAGAAGAAAACCAACAAAAACGGTATTAGTAATAATGATCTTATTATTTTTATTAATCATTGTTGTGATTGAAATTCCAAATTTTCAGAGAAGGCCTCCTGTAGTAGATGAGTGGAACCCATGGTCGGGTTCTGGTTCAGCCACCTGACTAGCTCCTGCTGGATTGGGGCCCATAGCCAATCTTCAGATTAATTCACAACTACGCATGGGCTATGATTGGCTACTGGGACGGACCCCCACGAACGCACCATCGGTCGTTTAGTCCCTTAGCCAATTTAGTTGCAATGTTGTTGGGACCATTTTAAAAAAAATAACAACTTTGAATAACTTGCTATGGACTTTCTTTAGAGGAAGACGCTCTGTCCCTATGCTGTATCCCCTCCTATGAAATAGTGTGCCCGAACCAAGCTTTCCACAGATCGATGCTATAATCAATTTTTCCACATAGCTTTACCGTAACAGAGCCATGGCTAACGACTTGATCATCTATCGCATCCCATAATGCAGTCTTGCTACCTAGATACCTTACTGCATCTATAATTACGGTACCACCTACGCTCTAACTGTACCAACTACTATATCGGTACCAACCTTACTGCATCTATACGGTACCACACCTTTCGCATCTATAATGGTTCCATCTCAATCATCGGTACCAACCTTCCTGCCTTACGTACCAACTACTCGGTACCCCACCCTTCCTCATCTATACGGTACCACCTACTGCAGATCCTATACGTACCAACCTTACTGCATCTATACGGTAACCAACCTTACTTGCATCTATACGGTACCAACCTTACTGCATCTATACGGTTTCCACCTCACTGCAAATCTATACGGTACCAACCTTACTGCATCTATCGGTACCAACCCTTACTGCATCTATACGGTACAACCTTGACTGCATCATATAGGTACCAACCTTACTGTGCCATTATAGTTACCACCTGCCATGCACAACCAACTCTGACTAGTATCAGACCAAACAAGCTGACTACAATGGATCAGCCAAAACCAAGCTGCTACATGGATGCAGGACCAAACCAAGTTGACTACATGGATTCAGGACCAGAACCAGCTGACTACTGGAATGCAGGACCGAACCAAGCTGACTACATGGAGCGACAGAACCTAAGCTGACTACATGGAATCAGGACCAGAACCAAGCTGACTACAGGTATGCAAGGGACGGCAGAACCAAGCTGACTACACCATGGATGCATGACCATAACCAAGCTGACTACATGGATGCAGGACCAGAACCAGCTGACTACATGGATGCAGGACCAGAACCAAGCTGACTACATGATGCAGGACCAGAACCAAGCTGACTACATGGATGCAGGACCAGAACCAAGCTGACTACATGGATGGCGACCAGAACTCAAGCTACTACATGGATGCAGGACACTCAGAAACCAGTTGACTACATGATGCAGGACCAGGAGCATACTTAAAACATGCTATGATACAGGATAAAGTATAGTGCTACAATCTATTTGTTACCAGGCTAGTTTTGCTACAGAGTTTTTTTGTAACCAGAAACAGCTTACTACAAATACACATCATTGGAACCAACTTGACAGATATACAATACCAGCCCAGCTTCAGATAGATCTGGAACAACACAAATAGTTTATATTGACTTTTAAGTTAATAAGCAGTTTTTAATTTCATTTTGGATATACAATGACAGTGTATTCGGCATATTCTTCCAATCAATATAGATACAGGCCGTCCCCTACTTAAGAACACTTGACTTACATAGACCCCTAGTTTCCAAACGCACCCTGGATATGGTAACTTTTGTACTTTAGTGCCTTGGTTCCCAAAATAAGCTTATAACCGTTATCACAGGGTCTGTAAGGCTTTATTGTTAATCCTGATTCTTATGACATCCCAACATTTTTAAAATCCAGTTGTCCACAGAGATCAAGAAGTTCTTGGCTGGGGAATTACAATGATAAAATATACATCCAACTTACATACAATTTCTCTTATGAACAAACCTACAGACCCTAATCTTGTATGTAACCCGGGGACCCTGTATACATTATATTTGGATTTGAACTTTCATTCTTATGGTATTTTATATTTTAAACCTTTGTTCCAAGAGGGGACATGGTAGGTGCTTAACCCTGATTTGCACTATAATACAACTGCAATCTTTTCGTTGTAATCGCAGAAATATATATATATTTGGCTGGGCCAGGGTCAATGGGGAGATGTTATGTCCTCCACATGAACTCTTCTCGATGGAAAAATGGCACAGACTATATGCAGAAATCTCCACCAGTTCAGACCTGTTCAAATACTGAGTGCCATAGCCTCTTCAGGCTCCACATGCCTGCAGACATGGGGGGTATTTTAGGAACCCAAGTAGTTAGTAGAATTGGCCTACTCTCCTACTCTCTCACTCCTGTTGTAACAGGCCTAGAAGGAGTAAGATGTTCTGCTGAGCCGCATGCACAACGCACATGACATTTTCTATCTGTACTGCAAAAGTGGCCTGGCACAAAGCAGCCCATAAGGCTCCTTCTTTACATTTAAAGAAACCGTTGCCAGGACCTCATTTGCACAAGACTGGCTGAATCCTCATCACACCTGCATTGCAAATATGCTTTTCTGCTTTCTTTTTTAAGGATTTTGCATTAGAATATAGTTGTGTGTTTTAATTTTCCGTCACTATTGCCTTAGCTCTCAGCTCCCACCTTCACTTGGAACAAACTCAAAGCTTGTTCACCTTTATCAGTGGGCAGGGAGGAGCTATACAAGAGCACAAGGTGGGGGGTGAGAGTTAGGAGTTTGTAACACCGCAAGTCCCCGTGTTTTTTTTGAAATGGCCACCAAACAAAGCCTACCCCAGACTACACAGAGGTTCTTCAGCTCGTAAAGGTAAATTTAACAGCAATTAATTGTAGCACATGCTTGAAAGCAGAAAGAAGCTGTGCAATGGCACTGTATTTGGCTTCTCAACAGTCTATAGTGAAAAATTTAAGTCCCTGGTGACAGGTTCCCCTTAAACAGTTTAGTATGAGCTGGGCAGGCCACCTATATTATAATGTTTCCCCCCACTTAGACTTTTATTAGCTATGTAAGTCAGAGAAACAGAAATCTCCTTTTATGTACATTGGTACGGGAACATCAAAGTAGCCAGTCTCCAAACGCTATATGGTAAAGGTGGAAACACACCATAACAGTCGTATAATGCCCCCTACTCAGGACAGCATTAATCTCCAGCAGCCTCAGGTAGGGTATGAGGTCCTTCTGAAATCTCTTTAATTCTGAAATTTCACCACCCGTTTACCTACAGTATAAAAAAATCTATATCCCAAAGTCACTGAACAATGAACTTGTCAGGCATGAGCGGAGATCGATACACAGCGCTAAAATTTCCAACTATGTATTTTTATAATGCGATCTGAAAGAGGTGATTCTTTTAATTCCCTAGCTATGCTATAAACTTGACTTGTCTCATGTAAAATATGAATGACTCATGCTCGCTCATTATACATGATTTTGGAGGACATTTTTTCTAGATAAATGGGTGCGAGTTCACATAAGAGGGTAATTCTAGAAAGGATATGTTATACCTACCTGAAGTTTAAATGGTGTAAATGTGGGACTGGTGTCCCTTTAGCTACATAGTCTGAAACAATAAGTACAACTTTACAATAGGTAAGACATCTGTCTTGTCTTAGAAGTGTGACCTTTATCTGCAAAGCTTAGGACACATTCCTACACTGAGCTGCCGTCCGGAGGATATGCCACAATGTGTTGTCAGCCAAATGTGACATGTTGTGGCATAGAAATCTCATCAAGCTGTGTCTTTTCACACAGTCCCTTATAGAGCTTGGGATTAGTTTTTCAAAGTTTCTCATTTTCTTGGAAATTATAATAACAGTAATCTCCTTGTAAATGTGTTAGATTGAAACTCTAAGTCCTTAGTAGGGATGTATTACGCGCATTTCACACCCATTCATTATGATTTATGAGTTACTGTAATGTGTAATTATTTGGACGTAAAAATAACAAAAAATAAATAACTACAATTTTTTTTTTTTTTGCTCAGATGACAAAGCCGTCTAACATCTAAGGGAAACCTGTCATCAGAAATTGGCTAATGAACCACTAGGCATATGTTGGAAGCACATGCTTAGCTTCGAGATGATTTCTTTCTCCTGGCCCGTTGGCAACCACACACAACAACTTTGAAGTGAGATGTAAATTTGATTCTTATGAGTTTTGGAGGCGTGAGTTTAACACTGAAGTCAAGCTTTCCCTGGCTTAAAACGCCCCCTTCCTGTATTCTGGTCCTGCCTCCAGGGACTTCCTTATCGGATCTCTGAACCAGCGCATTATGTCAGTCAGTCACGTGGGAGGAGTGTTCGGAGGCAGGAAGAGCTTAACTTCAGTGATAAAGTCCTCTGCCCTCCTTCACTTATACAACCATTACATCTCACTTCAAAGTTGATTTTTTTGGATGTGTGGGGCCATTAAAGAAAATTATCTAGAAACTGTTAGCTGCTTGACAACAGACCGTAGTGGTTTTATTGTATATAAATTATACTTAATCATTGTTTTATTATTTACTTGAACTTGGTATCAAGCTACGGAAAAAGCAGAGGCTTAAAAGCGCCTGGACCACGCAGAGGAAAAGCGTTGAGGCTTCAAACAGTATCCCGTAATACATGTTTATGCCTGTGTATTTGTGTATTGTTAGAATTCAAGCCACAATTATAACTCACTGTGTGTCGGTGAGCTTAAAGAGGACCTGTCAACCCTGAAAAAAACGGCACTAGGACTGTTTACTACAGTAAGGTCAGCTCCTAGTTAAAATAGGTGCATCAGTGTTACACTGCTAGTTTTATCAAACCTCCTAAACGCTAACAAACACTGCTGCCGCTGTCCACTGAAAACACGCCGGACCGCTCTCATGGGTGGGATTGGGGCGGTGGTCAACGCTGGCCAGTTAAGCAGTCTGGCGTTTCAGTTGTACAGCGCGGCAGTGTTGTTAGCGTTATTGATATTTCTGATAACACTAGCATGTAACACTGCTGCATCTGTTTTTAGGCACTCCAGAGAGCTGCTACTTTTAGTTGCAGCTCTAGTGCCGTTTTTCAGAGTGACAGGTTCTCTTTATGTGTTACCCTGAGTATAAATGGAGAGATTGCAGCAAGCTGCCATGGCCTACCGGAGGTCTGCTTGCCAGTGCTCCCTCTGTAAGATAATATAACTGTCTTCTTAAGTGACAGTCATGTGCGTCACTGGCTATAGATACATTTTATGTGTACAGGCGGTTCCCTCCTAGGACAAACCGACTTACGACACCCATAGTTACAGACGACCCCTCTGACCTCTGGTGAGCTCTCTGATGCTTTACTTGTCTCAGATTGCAATAATCAGCTGGTAAAGGTCTGTAACGAGCTTTATAATTGTAATCCTTGGTCCCATTACACAAAAAATGTTTAAACTCCATTGTCACGGGGGCCACATTTTTTTTTGCCTGATCTACACTGAGAAAATATACAGTTTCACTTACAACAAATTCAACAAGACCATTTGACAACCCGGACTGCCCTGTATAATTTCCTCTGAAATACAGGGAAGTGACACATAGGATACGGAGCAGACTTGTCACCTGGATAGGAACACTTGTAAAATCAAGCCCAACCAGATTATACATTATATTAAACTAAAACTATTGTCTTTTTAGTAATTGTAATATTAATTAGATTAAGTAATAATACAATTATATGTATGCCTGTAACAAATGCTTCTGGTGTTCCATGGCTCTGTGTGCATTAGGCTTTGACAGCCTGTCATTGTTTTAGGAATGGCAATTATGTTTGATCTGAATGAAATCACAAGTTCTTTCATATCTGTGATCATAAGAAGTGTTGTGAATTCCCCACATATGGCTACAATGAAAATGTTTATAAGTCTAATAAGATTACTTACAAAAAAAAACTATGACTGTACTGCCATGGTCCATATGCTAACTACAATATACAAAATGGATCACAATTATTTAACACCATGTCGTAAAAAAAAAAGGTGGTCAAAACTGCAATTGAAGCCGATTGTTATCTAGCATAAACAAATCCTAACACTGCTTTAAAAGGAACCTGTCACCTCATTTTCACCAAAGACGGTTGCAAAATCCCATTACAGGTGCATTGCAAATATGTCTTTCTGCTCTCTAACATTTGCATTATATGATAATTGTTTATATAACTGACTTGCAACCCGACAGAATCCCTGTGCGGTGCCAGGGGTTGGGCTTTGGTTTAGATGCATTTCAAAAATTGTGGTGACTTGTCTGTGCTTGCAGAATGCCGAGCTCCTTTCCCCCACCTTTGTGCCCGTACAGCTCCTCCTGCTCCTGCTCATAAGGCCAATGCTTATAAAAGGCAGAACGGCATATTGCTTACAGCTTAATGGGCTCCTGCTACCTGGTCTTATGAAATGAGGTCCCTGGTGACGGTCCCTTTAAGTAGCTCCAAGAATTCATCACCCTTTTTATGCCATTAACAGTCCAGATTTAAATGTGTTTTGAAGTTTATCTTAGGTTCATTTATAATTTTAGAATAAAATTAGAGTAATTCAGGAGTGTCGTACATGATTTATTTATCAAGAATCCAATGCATCGCCTTATTCCGAATCAAATGCAGTCACTGGTCTTCTGGAATCTTTTGACAACGTCTCAACGGTAAAGAGAAAACTAATAATGGTGGTGAATCCGCTGCAGCACGTATCCTCATCACCGGGTATCTAAAATGTCAACGGAGATCATAGTCTTCTGTGTCTGTTGACATATGTTAAATAGTCAACCTGATCTTTTCAGGTATGATCAAGTCAGATGATTTTGTCATAGTCAGCATGGTACAAACTGTGCGGTATTATTTTGCCTCAAGTCTCACTCATGTTGAATTAATGAGAAGCAGATGCAGGAAGAAGCTCAGAATTGAAGTCTTCATCTCCCTCACCTAGTTTGACACATAAACGCCACTATTGCCCAGGGCTCCTTTCCTCCATTTCCCTGAACCTCTGCTTGTCTGTCTGCATCATCTTACCTTGACTGTATGGTCACTAGTGTATAAAGGTTGCGTCAGCATTACCCCTGTAATTTGCCACTGTTCCGTTTGTAGCCATGAGTCCTGTCACCAGTACCTGCGGAGCGCTCACAGGATTGCCATCCAGATCGTAGCTGTTATTCAATAGTAATCATTCAATCTCATTCTTTTCTTTTATTAGGTAAATGAGCCCCGGGCACGTTTCCGTTCCCCCTCCTTCCCCACTGCTTGTCTGTGGGAATGTATAGAACGGCATCCTAGTGTCTGTATAGGACACAGACATGCGCGACACATGTAGTGTTATGGAGTAAAGGCGTTCAACGGCTACAGCGGTCAGTCATGTGTCGGTATACTCACTACACAGGCTCAGAGGGTACCACAACAAGAGTGTCATCATCATATCCAGGCTGTCAGTCGGGGTATAGGAGTATCTCATACACACATCTGGCAGGAGGCGCAGCCTAGGAAGCACATAGATGACCTACACCACCATTTACCTCACACCATTTACAGGCTGTCATCATTTGTATAGGATATCTCATTACACAAAGTCTGCAGGGGCGGAAGTACAGATAAGAGCCCATTACACCATTATACCTCAACACCATTATACAGGCTTCATCATGGTGTAGGAGTATCTCATACATACAGGCTGACGGGCCGCCACCACCAGAAGCCACTTGTAAGGAGTAGTCTCATACACACACAGGCTGCAGGGGCGCAAGCACTAGGAAGCATCTATAGAGGGTCCATATCCACCATTTTTACCTCAGGGCTGTCAGTGATGTTATGGATGATCTCATAAACCACAGGCTGCAGGGACAAGCACTAGAAGTCACCTATGAGTGACGACCCATTACACATGCTTTTTAACTTTTTTTACTCTATTCACACCTATTCTCAGTGCTGTCATCATGGGCTTAGAGTAGTCTCTCAATTTCACACAGTCTGCAGGGTCGGAAGCAACATAGAGGGCAATTTACACCATTATTACACTCAACCATTAGAACAGGTGCTGTCACTTCATTGTATATTATTACTCTCATACCACACAGTCGTCATTCCGGACCACCACCATAGAGAGCTACCTCCACTATACATCACCACTCCCCACTACAACTTCATCTATGTCATTCATTCCAAGTAGGATTCCGTTATATTTATATCAGCTACACACACGGCCCATGGCGGCTGGCTGCCCAGTAACCAGAAACTCCATAGATGGAGCCACCACCAGGCTGTCACATCATTTACAGGCTGTCATCATGTGTATAGGAGGAATCTTCATACACAACTGACAGGGGGCGCAAGCACGTAGAAGCCACATAGTAGGAGCCATTACCCCTTTATACCTCACACACCATTATAAACGGCTGTCAGTCCATGGTATAGGAGTATCTCATACACACAGTCTGCAGGGGCGGAAGAGAACACATAGAGAGCCATTTACCCATATACCCTCACACCATTATACAGGCTGTCAGTCCATGTTATAGGGTAATAATATCAGACCACACAGGCTCCAGGGATGGCCTGCTCCAGAACCAGAAAGCACATGAGGCCAGCACCAGGAGTGTCCACTCATTATACAGCTGTCAGTCCTGTGTATGAGGAGTTACTCTCATACACAGTGCTGCAGGGCGCAAGCACTAGAGAAGCATCCAGAGGACCATACCCTTATACCTCACACCATTATTACAGGCTGTCGCCCTGTCTGTATAGGTAGTTATCTCAATGACACACCGTATGCAGGCTGGCGGAAGCACATAGCGTCCATTACACCATTATACCTCACACCACTATACAGTGCTGTCATTCCGTTTAGGTTATGATTATTATTCATACACCAAGGGCTGCAGGAGGCCGCCATCACCAAAGCACATATGAGGAGCCAGCCAACCAAGTTCAGTGTCACATCTTATACAGGAATCTCAAGTCATGTAACATCTCTAGTAGAGCATCGTTGAGGGATATTATGGCTTTATTTTATTCAATTATGAAATGAGATGTACTTGATATATGCAAATTACCTGGATAATATCGACAATCTTCCCCACCCTACCCATGCAACAGCTGAAACTCTATGTACTAAGTAAAGCACAAGATTTGGAGTATGATCACTTAACTTTTTTCCATATAGTACCACCGATTATTTTCTACAGGATTAAAAACAAACTTGGAACTTCATAAAAAGCCGAAGTGTTTGAGCCCCATGTTTTGTGCCGATGTTCTCTTACTAATACATGCGGAGGTGGTGGTCTGTCCTCACATCCATCTCTTCCTGGGGCAGTCTGTATATTAATGGCTGCCTCTTGATCGTTGCTTATTAACCAAGTTTTCAAGATTTTGTAACGACTTTTGCTTTATTTTAGATCTTTAAAGAAAAAAATTTTTTTAGTCTTGTCCCAATTACCCAAACTTCTCCCATGATTACAAACACTCTCCTGGCGAGAATTGGTGCTTTATTACTCGACGTGAATTTGTTATTTCGTTGCTGAGATAAAATTTTTCGTTTACCATTTGCATGTTTTTGCAGCTCAGTCGTGTTGTTTCCCAGAGGAGAAAAACAACTCATGACTGGACCTTGAGAAAAATCTAAAATAAGTCCAACTGTTAATAATTGGGATATACAACCCGCAGGTAAAACCAGGAAGACACCTACCTAATTAATTACTGTAGTCATGTGTATAGGAGTATCTCATACACACAGGCTGCAGGAGGCGCCACCACCAGGAAGCACATAGAGGAGCCAGCACCAGGAGTGTCACATCATTATACAGGATTTCAGTCATGTAACATCTCTAGGTAGAGCAGTTGAGGGATATTATGGCTTTCTTTTTATTCGAATTATGAAATGAGATGTACTTGATATAGGCAAAATACCTGGATAATAGGACAATCTTCCCCACAGCCCATGCACAGCTGGAGAACTCAATGTACTAAGTAAAAGCACAAGATTTGGAGTATAGATACATTAACGGTTTCCATATAACCACCGGAGATATTTTCTACACGGAGTAAAAGCAAACTTGGAAATTCATAAAAAGCCGAAGTGTTTGAGCCCATGTTTTATGCCGAAGTTCTCTTAATAATAAATGCGGAGGTGGTGGTCTGTCCTCACATCCATCTCTTCCTGGGGCAGTGCTGTATAGTAATGCTGCACTCTTGGGATGCGTTGCTTTATTGAACCAAGTTCTTCAAAGATTTTGAACTGACTTTTGCTTTATTTGTAGATCTTTTAGAATTTTTATAGTCTTGTCCAATTACCCAGAAACATTCTCACATGATTACAAACACTCTCCTGGCGAGAATTGGTGCTTTATTACTCGACGTGAATTTGTTATTCTGTTGCTGAGAGAAATTTTCGTTTAACCATTTGCATGTATTTTTGCAGCTCAGTCGTGTTGTTTCCCAGAGGAGAAAAACAACTCATGAACTGGACCTTGAGAAAATCTAAAAATAAAAGTACAACTGTTATAATTGGGATTATACAACCCGCAGTAAAACATGGAAGAACATAAAGAATTAATGACTTGTTGTCAGTGCTGCAGTCAGCAGCGGCTTAAGCCTTTCAGTTCTGGACAATCTGCAACGGTTTAATAATGAGAAAAAATGAAAACTTGTCACGTATACATTTTTTTGCCAATTTTATTAAGATTGTACATGCTTAAAAAGGATAATTTGTATGATTAAACTATTTATACTTGGTTTGCATACTGTTTTCACTTGCTCATTAATTCTAGAGCTCCACTTCATTAGAGAGCACCACTCCTGCTTTTCTCTATCCGGATCCATTATGAATGTCCAGTGGTACCCAACTTTTCAATAAACTTTTCATAAAATGATTGCACAATTGAATATAAGAAACTTTGTAATACATTTTACCAGAGCAAAACGCCTCCTTCACCACTTCCTTGTTTACTTTACCTGCTCACTCCTCCCTTACCCCTTCTGTCCAGAGATTTCGGTGTGGAAGTCTGACCCACAAATTCACAGACAGACTCCAGGGAGAAGAACACCGTAACCACAGTGCACTAATGATTCCCACCATTGTTTTAAAGGTGAAGTACGCTTTAAGGCTTGCTTCCCAATTGATAATATAATCATACTGTACTCAGCGTACCTATAGGGTGCCCAATTCTGTCCCTTTAATGTACATTTGAACCCTATGATAGAGGTACCCCCAGGTATCTTGTGGGTAGAAAAAAATGGATTCTCTGCTGTACAGCGCTCCTCCACAAATGTGGTGATTTGGGTTATCCATATTGGGGTCTGGATTGGAGCTTTCTTGGGCTGATTGAGGCAGTGGTTGCTTTGTGGTGACAGCTCCCACATCATCCGTGTGGAGCAAGACCATTCAGGATGTCTTTGCGGTAATAAGTCATGTGATGCTCACTACGGAGCACTATACCCCATGGATACCCCTAAGTGTTGACGCGATGCACGCCAGATGTTTTGTGCTGGTGGTAATCTCGGCACTGCGGCTGTGCAGACCAGCAGGTATTCGGTGTGACGTTCATGTATCCTTTGGTTCTTTTCAACATATGGAATCCCTAGTGGTCGTTGACATTCAAACCAGTTAGCTTTGAGGCAGTGGCTGCTTAATTTTCCAAGTGAAGATAGGATAACAATACTAATAGTTGTTAGTAACTTTCACAAATGTGTAGTGAATTGCCACTACACGCATTTCAGAGCTGACCGCTTCTTCCTCAATAGGATGGAAAAAACGTTACCTCCAGTTGTGGGTTGTCCTCAATCATAGGGTTGTATTGTAGATATCCTGATACAGATTGAGTATTTCTAACTTGCCTGTGCTGCAGGATACATAACTAAAAGTGATCATCACCTGAGTGCGTACATGCACCTACAAGAGTATTCGCACTAGGGAGCAATCTATTTAATATCAGTGTACATTTGGGCATAACATGTGGCACCTGGGGTGTAATACATGGCTACACTAAACTCTAATCTTTCCTTGTGTTAAAGGGAACCTGACAGCAGAAACAAACCACTACCCGTATGTTTGTCAAGCAGATTAATACCTTCCAGATAGTTTCATTCATGGCTCATTATGGTTGCATCATTCAGAAAAAGGTCTGCCCCTCTGCAGAAGATGCCTCCAAAATGGGTGATGAAAGAATCATGATCTGGAAGGTGTTGACCTGTTTGACAGGTTAACATAGATGTAGATGTTTATTAGGTCAATTTCTGCTGACAGATTCCCTTTAAATACAGTTTACGTATTCATCCAGACAGTTACATCATAGCGGTGTTGGACAGAACCATAATACAGCTATCATAGTGCTGCCTGGATCCTCTAATGTAATACAATATTCTTCTTAGTCTGAAGAAGGAAGAATAATCCCTGGACTCTTAATGACTGGAGCCTTACAATCTTTGAATCTGTTGTACGACACTAGCCCGACCGCACAGACTGAACACCGTGTACAGAAGGGGAGCCCTTTCGTAATACAAAAATATAATGCAAGCGGACGGACTTCAGTGCCGGTGCTGCCGTTCTACCAGCATAGGGGAAGTATTTGCAACATATTTTGGTGTAATGCAAGGAATCTCCTTCTGTACAAGGTGTGTGGTCCGTGGAGCTGCACGTGATCATGTGCATCCAGCCAAAGACCCCAACAGACTTGGTAACAAGCCATTGCCTTTATCAAGTTTAGTGGCCGTTTACATCGCCCTGTAATAAAGTTAGCCCCAGTTATCGTTCCAGAGCTGTAATATATATAATGTATACATATCGCAGCGTCGTGCTTTGCCCTAATTTCTCCGGACATTAATGGGATGTTATTTATGGGCAGAATTGCAGACTCTCCACATAAACTTCTTTTACTCCGTTGATATTTCCATTTCTTCCATTCCTTATCTTACTCTGTATATTTCAGCCAATATTTAATACCAGCACCAGCACTTCTAAGCCTGTAAACTAGATGTATGGCATCAGCGGGAAAATAAGCGCGTTCCTCATGATAAAAGCTTCACATAATTTTACATTATCAAAATTTATGCAAAACTTGATGATAGTGTAAATATAAGAAAGGACAGGTTTGCCCATGGAAGAGGTGACAAGCATTGTGATTCCTGTGACAAGAGAAGCCGCACTATGAGATAAATGGGTAAGAAGAAGCACCTTTGTGCTGTACATTCTCCACTAAATGACTGGGCTGTCACAGCTTATAGCCTTCAGGGCTTCTTCCAGCCACTAAGTCTCCTGCATTGGTTCACAACAGGAAAATATATAATTTTGTATTGGTCACCAAGCATAATTTATAGAGCGAATTTACACTTCAAAAGGAATTCAAATGGCACAAATTCTTCATTTAATTAAGGGAATGTTTTCTTACATTTGCATATTTCACTGGAAATTTTTTTTCATAATTTAATACTTTTTTCATGTATTTATAAGATAAAAGGCAAGTAGTAAATGTACAAGATTTATGAATCACCATATCAAAATGTGTTTCTCTCAAAATGCACAGCAGTAGTTAAAGGGAACCTGCCAGGCACATCAAACTGAAGGTCCTACCTCTTCACTGCATGATGATATTAATATATCCTCGGCACACCTCCTCATGCCTCCTGCACACCTCTTGCTAAGCTACAGGGAGGATGTTTATAAGAGGACAGAGGATGAACAGGGTGTTGAAACCTAAATCAGCTTGGGAACACCCAGCTGACTCGATTCCCAGGATTACAATGCAGACTGCGGGGTTCATTTTATAATTCACAGGAGCCGCTGACTCATTTCAGTATCATCATGCAGAGCAACTCACTACAGAAAATGAGGTAGAACCTTTGGTTTAGGGAGCTAGATGTGCCTGAAGAGGTTCCCTTTAAAGGGAACTTGTCATCAGCAATTGGCTTAATAAACCACTACTTGTGTGTTGTCGGGCAGCTAAACATTTTCCAGATCGTTTCTTTCATGGCCCAGTGTGGTGGCATCATCCAGAAAATCAACTTTGAAGTGAGATGTAAATTAGATGTATAAAGTCAAGGAGGCGGAGAGTTTAACACTGAAGTCAAGCTGAGGGGCTCTGAATACCTGCTCCTCTGTGATTAACATAATGCATCAGACTTCAGGAGATCTGCTTAGTGATGTCTCTAGATGTAGGACCATCAATTACAGTGCATGGGGCTTTCTGAGGAAGAGAGAGCTTGACTTTGGTTGTATAAAGTCAAGGAGGGGGAGACTTTAACACAAATCTACATGTCACTTCAAAGTAGATTATCTGGATGATGCCACCACACTGAGTCATGAAAGAAACATGATTTGAAAGGTGCTCAGCTGCTTGATAACATACTGCTAGTGGTTTATTGGGTATGTTTCTACAGACAGGTTCCTTTTAAGTAGGAAAATATTTTATATTTGGGATAATAAAGTATTTAGTCTGAATACAGACGATGCTGGGTTGTTGTAAATACATTAGAGCCTATATCAAAGTTATTATTCACATTTATAATCTGGAACTTCAGTGCGACTGCCGTGTTGCTTGTCGGGATCACATGGTCTCTGATGGAGATGACCTATAGAATTTATCTCATGTATATTCTGTGTATATCTTATAGAGGATTTCTAGCAGTTATTCTGTTTACTAAACACATGGATCCGGAGACCATAAAATATATATAATCTTGAAACAGAAGAAAAGTAAAAGGAAATCTGTCACAATAAGCAGATCATACATGGCGCTGCTGGTGTCCCACGCTGTGGTCCGTCTGGCCAGAAGCACCATCTCCCAGCACCCAACAATGCTGAGAGATAGGAACGGATGGATGTGGCTGGCCACATGGGGCGGCCGGAAGCTCCCGGTGCGTGGCTTCTGTGCCCCTGTGAACAAGCAGTGCCAGAGGAGGTAAGTAGACATTTTTTTTTTTTTTAAATAGCCCGCCCCAAAGTTATTTCTTAAGTTCTGATAACCCCTTTAAAGGACATCTACCACCAGGATGAAGGACCGTATGCAAATGAGCCTGAGGGGCTTTTATCCTGGTGGTAGATGACCTTTAAACTCTGCTCATTCTGAGTTTAGGAGTCCAGTGGGCAGTCTTGCACAGTAATTGACTATGATTTCATTGATGAGTGGGCATACTGCAATGGCTCAGTTGCTGAATAGGACTGCCTGCGGAAATATGTAGTCAGATGCGATTTTTATATAGCTATTATAGTTTAGAAGTGGGTATATCCAGTTCTGTGGCACCCAGAAACACAATATTGCAATATTTAAGGAGATAGTCTCTTCTTTAAAACAACACCAGAATTGTGTGTTCTAGGTGGCAGGCTTCAAAAGACATAGCCCTTTGAAGTGGGACACTGCACCAGCCAGTCAGCTGAAGGCAGAATGGAGAAGCAGCTGCAGGGAGACAGAGCTGACGGTTTTCAGAAGTACATGCACGCTCTGCATCTGAACCTGCAGAAGGGTAATGGATTGACACGTAATTTTAACATATCTTGGTAAACGTTTATTCAGTTTTATTCCCTTTTTAATAGGTGTGTAAGTGTATTTAACAATTTTTGTCATTTTTCTGCTAATTCTATAAAAACTACAAACATACTTAATAAAACTTTCACGTTAACGTTTCACACGTCATAAAAAACAAAGTAAAGATTCATCATTTAAAGAAGAGCAAAACAGTACACACAGGTATAATGACCCTTGGTTATGAAATGCTTAAATAAAGGAGTTATGTACATGTACAGAAAGAGCATTTGGACTCAGTTCATCTATCACCCACTCACACTGCTATTCCTAGCCTGTAGCACTGTAAGTGCTACAGGGGGAGGAGCTTTATCCAGAAAAGCTATCTGCTCTGTGCTCTATTTGCACTGATTGACAACTGTAGAAAGATCCTGGGTGCCAGGTCAGACACTATAGCTGGGAGTGGAGTGACCACGGTAAGGGTCATTGTAGAGAGCAGATATGACTTCAGATTCAGAATAATGCTCTAATACAACACTGTATTATGGAGCTATTCCAGCAGGACATTCAGTGGAGCAGTCATTCTTTCTGGTTCTGTAACTTTGTATTTGAAGTATAGAGAAGAGTAGGCTTTAGACTCCTCTAAGGATGTTGTCTAAGTGTTCACCTGCTTTTTTTTTTTTTTTTTTTTTACCCTTTATCTGCCATCTACAAAACACAAGGTTGCTACCTCTTGGACTAGAAGCAAATTGCAGGGTTTACAGTTTCTTAAAGTGCAGCACCCACAGCCAGAACATTATGGCGGACAGAAAGTTAATGCTACAAGACCAGTATGGCCATATGTACATCCTGAGGTAGTATGGCTCCACCACACAACTTAGCGATTGCAATATGGACAAGTACAGGTGGCAAAACACATAAAAAATGCTGTTGTATTCAGAGGACAAACTTCCTGGATCTATATAAAATAGCTTTGTGCTGCTGCTGGAGAACCTATTAAGGCGCTCATCCCCAACTGTAACGTGGGAACCATGACAGGCTGACAGCACATAATGTCACATATAGATGGTAAATACATCTCCAATGTGAAAAATACAATAAATGAAACAGGGTAATACATCAGAACATCTGTAGCCATCAATCATCAACCTAAACAACTGCCACCTCCATATGTATCAAAGTGCTAGAAAAAAAAATTGTCAAATTCGGGACTTCTGCTTCCATGTATTCAACAGGATAGTTGAAAATATCCAAAATCATCTCCTAATGAAATTCATTAGCTACTCCAGGATGAGACAGGTAATGCCGTATCTTTGTGATATCACAGCACATGACAGGCTCCGACGCAGTGACTCAGCTACATGGTTACGCTAAAATGTCGCCTTTAATAGTACAGCATTAGCAATTAGAGATGTAAGCCCTAATTAAGATTATTTGTGCACACATGATGTATGGACACAGACTGGCGTCATGTTCCCATTACTGGGAAACATAGAAATGTAAGAGCATAAAGGTTAATTGGCCGATTGAGCGTTGTAGAATCACGCAATGACTGTTCATTATTAGAGATGACCCGGTTTGTCCAAAGCATGTTCAGTGCAGTGACAACGCGGCGGGGGAGGGGGACGCTATTCTTTAGCGTGATCTTATACTGCAATTGTTTTGTATTTTTTACAATTCACAAAAGGTTCACAATTCTGAGCTTCTTAATTATTCCAAATTATTTTTGCCTCATTCAGAAATATTTTTACCTTTTGTGCCAATAAGAATGGATGGATAATCAGTCTATGAATATTCACCAGATATGCTAATATTGTTCTCACATTCACCTGCTTACCTACACATCCTGTCATAATACATACAGTTTGACACCAGGATAAACATGAAGTTTTATTGGGAGTATTGGCATCTGCTATCTCCCAGATTCCTGGAGACAGATGATGGCTGGCGCTCCGTTGTGACACCACATCTTTAAGGCTCAGTAAGTAGATGATGAGATGTGACGTTCTTGTCAGAAAAGCTGCTGGTTTCCCTTTTGTACAAGATATATTTAGACTTAATAACTCCCAGAACCATTGTGTGTGGCTTGTTGTGATTGCACAGACACCGCAGCTTGAGGGAATATTACTGGTCAGATCTTCATGTCGGAGAAGGAGCACGTTACTGAAAGGCAAACACAAGGTATCCCGGTGATATTAGTACAGGCCAGGCCTCTGTAGGAGAAACAATCACAAGAACTTATTATATCATTTTAGCAAATTCCATTGTATTATAAAGGCCCTGACTGACCACATTGTATTCTAAATCCCAATGTGGCCCCTACATTGTCACACGGGTCTGTTTGTGACCCCGAGAATGCACATGGTCATGCGCTCGTAGGTTTAGAGAAATGCTTCTTTGGGGGACATATGGTTTTGATACTCATGTGCTGTGCCTCTTAACATTTGCAATCATGATTAGCAATGCTTTTAACCCCTTAACGTTTCGGTCAAACAATTGACCTTCATCAGACACAGTTTAAATGGATAGGCGCAGTGATGCAGGAATGGCGGTCTCAGCCGCCTCAGGAGGAAAGCGCTCTCCTGAAGCGGCTGAGACGGCCATTCCTGCATCACTCCGCCAATCTTGCTATATGCAAATCAGATTCCCTTATCCATTTACAAACTGTGTCTGATGAAGGTCAATTGTTTGACCGAAACGTCACGTGTGGAAGTTTGTTAAATAAGAGTCTAATTTTGCAACACAAACAGTGTGACTGGAGTCTACAACTTTCCTACGCTATAAGGGATTGGGACCCTCTCTGGAGCTCCTGGAAATATCATTCAGATTAGTGTGCAGCAGAGATCCTCCCCTTAACGACCAAGCCCTTTTTCATTTTATGTGATTCCTTTTTTCACTCCCCACCTTCAAAAATCTATAAAACTTTTTTTTAAATTTTTGCATATAGAGAGCCAAGTGTGGGCTTGTCTCCTGTGTATTTAATATTCCATGCTGTGTACTGGGGAAGAATTGCATTTTCACAATTTTTTTGAGGGCTTGGGTTTTAACGTTTTCACTGTGCTCCCCAAACCTTTATTCTTTGAGATGGTACGATAATAGGGATGCTAAGTTTATATATGTTTGTGTTTAATACAAAAAATGAAAACCTGTAACCCCCCGCCCCCTTTTTTTTTTTTTAATACTTTGGTGTATACAGCAAGGCAGACAACCCCTGCCTTGTATGGAGTGGACTCAGCCCTGAATGGAAACCCTAGATGGACAAGTATTTGCTAAAGTAGAGAATTGTCAGTAGGGATGAGTAACCCAAATGTGGCAAACCTAATCGGTAACACATCCGATTTAAATCCTGGTAATGCTGGCACCGATCGCAGGTGTTACCGGTGGTGGGCAAGAGGACGGGTGAGGCCAAACACGGGGCTAGGACCACGGTTCTGCTTCAAGATGGAGCCTAGCTCAGGAAGGAAAAGCTGTTCTGGGTAATGAGTCTTGTTATAAATATCTGTTACATAAGATACTGGTAGTTTTTTTACATTACCATATATAGCTGAGCTGGGTCCAGGCAGAGAATGTAGGTCTGACCAGGGTGTTATTATTAACTGTGACATTCTTACCACTGTCACTTTACAGCTGCTACACTCAGCAGACACCACATCCAGAATTAGAAGATTATGTCTCTTCAGATGAGATTGACTTTGTATTGCCTACAGTGCTCTAGTATAACAGCAGTAAGCGCCAAGTCCCTGCTGAGTAACTGGTGCGCCCCTGTGGATTTACACATTAAAGGGAAGTACCACTTTGACACGTTTGCATTTCATAACTGTTATATCAGGATTCCACTTTCAGCAACTTCTCACAACTTCTACTTTTATGCTGAAAGTTAAGCTAAAACTTAGCTGTACTTTTTCTGTATTCATTTTGACCACCGAGAGAGATATATACACTGGGGCAGGACACTCCTAGTACATGCCAACATTTGACCATAGGTGGCAGGGGGATGGTGCGTTTTTTTTTTTTTTTTTTAATGCCCCGATGTGTTTTTGGTTTTGATCACCACGGTCTGATACAACAGGTTTAGGTTTCGGTCAAGGTGTCAGATATTTAGGTCTGCGGCTCCGAGGAGAGCTGTTGCAAGGACATGTGTTAAGAGATGGAGAACCATTAGGACTGATACCGCCACAACGCTGAAACGGATGAGGCCCACTTGTTCCATCATAATAACCCCACAGGCATCCTGACCCCAATTCCCATCTGACCTTTTGTGGACATTTTTAATCTGATCTTGTCTTTGTTTGGGTTTTGTATTATTACAGTTTTGTTCATGACATGTTCTTATAGATATTTTTATCCTTTTCTGGTAAAAGTGAAGTTTCAGTTGTCACCATTTGTTTGTTCTGCTTCATTGCATTATTGAGAAAGTGAATGGGGTTACATTGTAAACCAGTGTGAGGGTCAAAACCTACAAGTTTGAACATGCAATTATTTGTCAACAAGGAAAAAAAATTTTTTTTCAGCTCACCCGCTATAGTAGCCATGCGTTGAAAGCCGGTGCACAATGAATCCAGCAATCAGGTGGGTATAAAGCAGGCCTTATACCCGCCCTGGTTGCTGGATTCATCGTTTCACTTGCTGATGCAAATATTGTCAGTACTGGGTGCTGTCACCAAAAATAGTTGTGCAGCCAAAGCTTAATGTGTATGTTTTGGCTCGCCATAAAAAATATCAGAAAAGTACTGAGACGTGTAAAGTCCTCCTTGCATAGTTATAGGACAGTTCTATCCTTTTAGAGGATGTACGAGGCTTCTCCCCTCTGCAGGCGGTTTCCCTATGCACTGTGCAGTGTGAAGTGGATTAATGAAATGGGGAGGATCGTTGATATGTGAAATGACTTATAGTGAGTAAAGTGGTCCTTACCAGGAGGCCTCCCTCTGCGAGGACTGACTTCCTTCTGAATGTTCTTTCTGAAGCTTAAGCCTGAACAAACAATACTGGAAATTTCTCTTTACAAATAATCAGTCTTCACAGAAATGTAGAATATTACAATCAAGTTTGGACAAATTATGATATAAAAACACAGCACCGCAGGACTCATTGCATAATTTTTAAGCCTATTTTGTGAAAACGGTCACTTCATAACGAATTGCGGATCCCGCCAGATGAGGCACACCAGCACGTAAGTGTGCTTAGTGTATCATCCTTCATAATGGTGGTAGATTTCCTTTAAAGGGGTTGACAAACCCTCCATCACAAAAAATAAAAATCAAACAGCTCCTAAAGTCCATTTGGTCCAGGGACATCACTATACCCCCATATGCTGGTGACATTGTGTTCCATGTCAAGGGACCCTCGGCAGCCTATAAAGCAGTCGTAACCAGAATTCATGTTCATCATTTTGGTGGCCAAGTTTTTTTTCTTAATGTGCTTTACTTTATATAGCCTCGGGTACACCCACATGTGCATTTTGTGGGACACAAGCAAAGGGACATTGATTAAAGTAATGCCCCCCCCCCCCCCCATTCCATTCATCAGCAACTGCTTTTGGTATGGGGTGTGCATACTAATTCCCTAAGAGGGGTACACAAGGTGCTTTTATTGCAACTGTAGACAGTCCCTGTTATTATGAAGAAAGTCAAAACCACTCAAAATATCAAATCAGGCAGAGGGATAATACTTCTGACATTATACCCCTGAACCCTATCTGCCCATTCGCAGTGCAGAAGTGGGGAGTCAAGGAGTTTGCCAATTTATCTCCACTAGTATTAGCCTGGATAGCTGAAGACAGAGGTCTTTAGGGTTCATTCAGACCTTCAGTTTTTCAGATGCAGTTTTTGATGTCCAAACCAGGAGTGAAGTGAAAGAACAAAAAACAGTTACTCTCAATAATAAGTGCTCAAAACTATGACCCACACTTCCTTTGTTCAAAACTGAATATAAAGTACGACTGCACCTCAAACTTCCAACATCCTGTATAGTATGGATTTATTTTAGCTCAAAATTACGTGAATAAAACAAAAAAAAAAAAAAATAAAACAACGTACGGAGTTAAAAATAGGTGAACGTGGTCTGCTGGGTGTGTCCGGTACAAAGCCAGCTGAAACTAAAACTAAAAGAAAGATGAAACAGAATCTAATCATTTGATTGCCCAGAATTCCTACCTGTGGATTTTCCCATCATCCTTGTGAGGATATGACACTTATAGAAATTCCCTTTTTCCTCGTTGCTCTCCATCATTTGCGAAAGCAAAAAGCAGTCATGGTCTTTAAAGACAAAACTTGGCCTGTGGAAGGAAATGGCTCTTATGGCAGGTGCACACCCGACAATGAAAAACCAACAAAGGAAAAACCTTTGTACCATATAAAGAAACTTGTATGAATACGTGTACCATCAATTCCCAGTAAATGACTACTTCATTACAATGATTTCCCAAGCTATATTAAGTGACAGAAGGCGGCAATAAGAATAAAAGACTCAGTCGTGTAGCAAAATGTACAGCATTTATTCACTACGGACAAAAAGGCACAATTCTACGTAGTATCAGAGCTGGAAAAATAAAGCTGTATTTTACAGCTTATAAATATTTAAATAAAATAGAAATGACAAAAGCAGTGAAGCAAGTTCAGCAGGTTACAAAATGAAAGACAATGGCCAATTCCTCATATTCACCTGTACATTACAAGGTGACAAACAGGGCTGGTCAATACATGGTGACAATAGTAACCATATTCATTCAATGTACGATCAGTGACGGGGCAATAACCATCATTAGCGGGGAATATTCACCTTATACGTCTCACCATATTGGGACATTGTATTACTGTATGTCCCCGTGATCCACCAATGTATACCAGTAACTGATCCAAAGAGACTCCAGCTCTCTATCAGGATGAAGGTGGGAGTGAGGAGGAGGAACTGAGTGATAAAACTAGTAGCTTCCTCTATGGCACAGTTGTTACAAATTGATCGTTTGGATCAGGAGACCTAAATGACCCAGTGGAGAGATGGACCCAAACTAAGGATTAAGTAGTTTAAGGCTGAAATTGTTAAAGCTCCTGCATATCTGACAATGGCCACACATCCCTGGACATATTGTACTGCACAGTACAGTAATACTGCAGTAACATCACTCACAGCAATTCATTGAAGCTGGCTCCACATTTACTTCGTCTACCACATGGACCTTCTGTTGTAAAAGTGGAGTGAAAGGATATTTTAATAACCTCTGTAATTTTTATATTAGATATTGGCTTAGCTCCTGGAGTGTCAATTCTTATTGTGTCTTGCTATTGTAACAGGAATGGCTATGCTGTAAATGGACCAAACACTGGCACATAGATCATAAAGGGGATTTACCATAAATACCACATTATCCAAAAACAAATGGATAGGAAACAAGTGTCCCCATGCCCATAGTCCACATCATGACTACCTCTCCATTCACATAACATGAGACAATGGAAATACTGGGGAGGAGTCCTCAGTCACTAGAAGTGAATGTTGGTTGCACAAGCACTTTTCTCATGCATCAGGGACCAGACTCCAGCAATGGGATACCTGGGTATTACTAGTGTAAAAGCCCCTTAATGGCCGTTTTTATATACAGAAGTTGATAAAATGAAAATGTCACAGTTTCAAAGTTTATCTCAGGGAGGGAGAGAGAAAGATTTGGAGAAGATTGTAGGCTTTTACTAATGGAAAACCACCGGGGCAATGTAATCTCTTCATTTCTTCATGGTGCAGGGCCGAGGGTAGGACTCATTCTCATTGTATTCCTAGAACCTGGAGTTCTGCACAATGGTATAATTCAAGAATAGTCTGAATTCTAGTAAATTAGAGCCAGCCCATTGTTTCCTCTGGCAAGCTAAAACGTTTGCTGTAAGAACCGTGTACGGGTAACAAATCCATGGAAAAAAACGGAAAGGGCTTAAAGAAATTAGCATTAGACCCTTTAGACCCAGTTCAAAAATTGGCTAAGTAAGCGTTAACAAAAATTGGTCTATTCCGATCATTGTCCCCTGCACACTGTACTTCTATGCACAATACTGTAATCTTTGTGTCAACTGAGGACATTGCCCGGGGAACAATATCTCTAGTGTTTTATGCACTCTCTTACTTCTGCCAATGGACCTGCTTGTTGTGGGCCCAACCGTCCTTCACATCTGCACCCTCCTGTCATCTCCACAGACAACAGAACCTGCACTTCTCTACCAAGACACAACATCCCATAAGAGTTCTGTGGAGCTACAAGTAGGACTAGGTCTGACATTTATTGCAGGAGTTGAGGATCACTATACAAGTTTCCTAGGCAGCCCACAATCCGGCTAGGTTGGGTTTACGGTGGGGTGGAGGGTGGATATGCAGCAGAAGAAAAAGATGGAAGTGCAAGCTGCCCCTATAGCAAAAGAATAGGACACAGACATTTTTGTATGTACAAAGACTCATATCCATGAAAAAATGAAAAAATAATATTTCGGAGTCTTGGGCATCTTCATTAATGATGAAGGGCACACTGGAAAATCTGAATCCTATCTTCTAATTGTTATCTATTGGAAGCACTCTATGGGCAGTACATCACAGCATAGCGTTCTATGAAGCCTCTTTATTCCTATACAATGTACATGATATACCAGCCAGCCATTATGACCAAGTCACCTTCATAAACATTGGAAAGAAACGCAGATAGATAAGGCAAAGGTTCCTAAACGCGACAACTCACAATAGTGCAAATTAATGATGCAAGTCATAAAGTGTCAAAAACAAGGTGATCTTGGCAAGTCTATGAAATGGTTTGGAGACGAGAACAGAGTTTTCAGTTCTGCTAGAAATGTACTTAATAATTTATCTCTTTTATCAAAGTAACTGAACCTGCCCCCCCTAACCCCCTGCCCGAAAAAAAATCAAAAAAAAAAAATTTAGAAATACAAATCGATGTTAGCAATAACAACCAGCAGCTCAAGGGACACTAGTGGTAGTGTCCACGCTCCTGGACCTTCAACCAATGTGACCTTCTCATAGGTGTCCTAGGACATGGTCAACCAGTAAAACATTGCAAACGTGAATGGAATAAACCTGGTAGTGAAAACAAGGACAACTAGATTATTATCTGACTAACAGGGGAGAGACATCAAAGGCGTGGGGCGGTAAGAGATGGACAACATTTATTATGAAGCCCTACTAGATATTTCACTTAAAATTAATCTGTAAAAAGAAGAGTCATGAATAAGGTTACATTCAGTGAGAACTAATGCCTATAGGAGTGTGCTGCCACAAGGACCAGCACTGGGCTCACTGCGGACAAGCAAGAAAGCTGCGGTGTAAAGAGGTTGTCTAGAATAGAACTGGGCTGCAAATAACAAAAAGCTGCCATAAATGGGAGTGGGGGGGAGACTGGTTTTCGGGATCCGGACAACCCATTTTGCTGGCTTTCTAGGATTAAATAAGAGAAATCGTAAAACGAAAACTGGTATGATGCAGATCTGGTTAATCGGAAGGAGGGATGTTATAGAGAGGAGAAGCTGAGAAGATTGTGATAATCTCCACGAGGAGCACAGTATGTTATTAGTGGTTCAGGGGTGATAATCACAGGAGGAGCGTCACTTATGATCCTACCTCTCCAATAATAGATAACTATTTTGTTTTCTCATTCTATGATCAGACACAGTCATTAAATTAATTGTCTTACCGAATTTTTTTTCCTCTCAAGCTCATGTTACATGACGCTGCAGATGAGACACTGGGCAATCTATATCATAGACAAACACACCATTCATAGCTGGTATTTACAGAGTTCAACCATGATCCGAATCTAGTAAAAAACCATGAAAGGGAAAAGTTGTTCCATCATAATAACCCCACAGGCATCCTGACCCCAATTCCCATATGACCTATTGTGGACATTTTTAATCTGATCTTGGTTTTATTACAGTTTTTGATTATTTCACTACATGTTCTTATAGATATTTTTATCCTTTTCTGGTAAAAGTGAAGTTTCAGTTGTCACCATTTTGTTGTTCTGCTTCATTGCATTATTGATAAGGTGAATGGGGTTACATTGTAACCCAGCGTGAGGGTCAAACCTACAAGTTGAACATGCAATTATTTGTCAAACAAGGAAAAAAAAAGTTTTTTCAGCTCACCCGCTATAGTAGCCACGCGTTGAAAGCCGGTGCACAGGCCTTTATACCAGCCTGGTTGCTGGATTCATCGTTTCCCTTGCTGCATGCAATAATTTGTCAGTATTGGGTGCTGTCACCAAAAATCGTTGTGCAGCCAGAGCTTAATGTGCATGTTTGGCTCAGCCATAAAAAAAATATCAGAAAAGTACTGAGACTGTAAAGTCCTCCTTGGATAGTTATAGACAGTTCTATCCTTTTAGATGATGTACGAGGCTTCTCCCCGCTGCAGGCGGTTTCCCTATGCACTGTGCAGTGTGAAGTGGATTAATGACATGGGGAGGATCTGTTGATGTGTGAAATGACTGTATAGTGAGGAAAGTGGTCCTTACCAGGAGGCCTCCCTCTGCGATGACTGACTTCCTTCTGAATGTTCTTTCTGAAGCTTTAAGCCTTTGAACAAACAATACTGGAAATTTCTCTTTATACATAATCAGTCTTCACAGAAATGTAGAATATTACAATCAGGTCTGGACAAATTATGTATCATAAAAACAGCAACCGAACTACAAGCTGTCTCCCAAAATGTAATCTGCAGCCCAGGTCAAAGAAATGTAAACTTGTAATGTGGTTCTCCCAGCCACAACATCAAATGCACGGCGAAGTTCATTTTTATGCAAAAGGACATCTACCACCAGGATGAAGGATTGTAAACCAAGTGAACAGACATACTGGTGGGTGTCCCCTCTGGGAGGATCCACTCTTCCTTTAGCTTCTTATATCATGGTTTCTACATAAAAGAGGCTTTAACAATTATGCAAACTAGCCTGAGGGGCTTCCTGCTCAATTAACAGCTATGGAATCCAGAGCACCTCAGGCTCATTTGCATAATTTTTAAGCCTATTTTTGTGAAAACAACGGCTCAATAAATGAATTGCGGATCCCGCCATTTGAGGCACACACCAGCACGTAAGTGTGCTTAGTTTATAATCCTTTATACTGCTGGTAGATTTCCTTTAAAGGGGTTGACAAACCCACCATCAAAAAATAAAAATCAAACAGCTCCTAAATGTCCATTTGGTCCAGGGATATCACTATGCCCCCCATATGCTGGTGACATTGTGTTCCATGTCAAGGGACCTCGGCAGCCTATAAAGCAGTCGTAACCAGAATTTCATGTTCATCATTTTTGGTGGCCAAGTTTTTTTTTTTCTTTAATGTGCTTTACTTTATCTATAGCCTCGGGTACACCCACATGTGCATTTTGTGGGATACAAGCAAGATTAAAGTAATGCCCCCCCCCCATTCCATTCATCAGCAACTGCTTTTGGTATGGGGTGTGCAATACTAATTCCCTAAGAGGGGTACAAAAGGTGCTATTATTGCAACTGTAGACAGTCCCTGTTATTATGAAGAAAGTCAAAACCACTCAAATCAGGCAGAGGGATAATACTGCTGCACTGCGAATGGGCAGGAAGGGTTCAGGGGTATAATGTCAGAAGTGGGGAGTCAAGGAGTTTGCCAATTTATCTCCACTGGTATTAGCCTGGAAACCTGAAAACAGAGGTCTTTAGGGTTCATTCAGATGTTCAGTTTTTCAGATGCAGTTTTTGATGTCCAAACCAGGAGTGAAGTGAAAGAACAAAAACAGTTACTCTCAATAATAAGTTCTCACAAACTATGACCCACACCTACCTTCCTTTGGCTTCAAAAACTGAAAAATAAACATACAACTGCACCCTCAAACTTCCATACATCCTTGTATAGTATGGATTCTTTTACCTCAAAAATTCACATGTGAATAAAAAAAAAAAAAAAATTAAAGAAAAATTAAATACAACCGTATTCTGTATGTTAAAAATAAAATAAGGTGAACGTGGTCTGCTGGGTGTTGTCCGGTACAAAGCCAGCTGAACACTAAAACTAAAGAAAGATGAACAGAATCTGATCATTTTGATTGCCCAGAATTCCTACCTGTGGATTTTCCCATCATCCTTTGTGATTATATGACATTATAGAAATTCCCTTTTTTTCCTTGTTGCTCTCCATCATTTTGCAGACAAGAAAGCAGTCATGGTCTTAAAGACAAAACTTGGCCTGTGGAAGGAAATGGCTCTACTGGCAGGTGCACCCCACAATGAAAACCAACAAAGGAAAAACCTTTGTACCATAAAGAAAACTTGTATGAATACATGTACCATCAATTCCCAGTAAATGACTATTTCATTACAATGATTTCCCAAGCTAATATTAAGTGACAGAAGGCGGCAATAAAGAAATAAAAGACTCAGTCGTGTAGCAAAATGTACAGCATTTATTCACATACGGACAAAAAGGCACAATTCTACGTAGTATCAGAGCTGGAAAAATAAAGCTGTATTTTACTAGCTTATAAATATTTAAATAAAAATAGAAATGGACAAAAGCAGTGAAAGCAAGTTCAGCAGGTTACAGAATGAAAGGACATGGCCATATTCCTCCATATTCACCTGTACATCTACAAGGTGACAAAACAGAGGCTGGTCAATACATGAGGCTGACACATAGAAATACCAAGCTCTTAGAGGAAAATATCCTTCATTACGTCTCACCATATTGGGACATTGTATTACTGTATGTCCCCCGTGATCCACCAATGTAACCAGTACTGATCCAAAGAGACTCCAGGCTCCTTATCAGGATGAATGGTGGGAGTGCAGGAAATGAGTGATAAAACTAGTAGCTTCCTCTATGGCCATCAGTTGTTACAAATTGATCCGTTTGGATTCAGGGAGACCTAAATGACCCAGCGTGGAGAGATGGACCCAAACTAAGGATAAAGTAGTTTAATGGCTGAAATTGTGTAAAGCTCCTGCATATCTGACCAATGGCCACACATCCCTGGACATATTGTACTGCACAGTACTGTAATACTGCAGTAACAATCACTCACAGCAATTCATTGAAGCTTGGCTCCACATTTACTCTCGTCTACCACATGGACCTTCTGTTGTAAAAGTGGAGCAAATGGATATTTTAATAACCTCTCTAATTTTATATTATACCATTGGCTTTAGCTCCTGGAGTGTCAATTCTTATTGTGTCTTGCTATGTAACAGGAATGGCTATGCTGTAACTGGACCAAACACTGGCACAATAGATCATTAAAGGGGATTTACCACTTATCCAAAAACAAATGGATAGGCAACAAGTGTCCCCCATGCCCCATAGTCCACATACATGACTACCTCTCCATTCACATAACTTGAGACTAATGGAAATACTCGGGGAGGAGTCCTCAGTCCCATAGAAGTGAATGTTGGTGCACGAGCATCTTTTCTCATGTATCAGGGACCAGACCTCCAGCAATGGGATACCTGGGATTACTAGTGTAAAAGCCCTTTAATGGCCGTTTAATATACAGAAGTTGATAAAATGAAAATGTCACAGTTTCAAAGTTTATCTCAGGGAGGGAGAAAGATTTGGAGAAGATTGTAGGCTTTTACTAATGGAAAACCACCGGGGCTAATGTAATCTCTTCATTCTTCATGGTGCAGGGCCCGAGTAGGACTCATTCTCATTGTATTCCTAGAACCTGGAGTCCTGCACAATGTATAATTCAATGAATCGGCTGAATTCTAGTAAATTTAGAGCAGCCCATCGTTTCCTCTGGCAAGCTAAAACGTTTGCCGTAAGAACCGTGTACGGGTAACAAATCCATGGAAAAAAACGGAAAGGGCTTAAAGAAATCAGCATTTAGACCCAGCATTTAGAACAGTTCAAAAATTGGCTAAGTAAGTGTTAACAAAATTGGTCTATTCCGATCATTGTCCCCTGCACACAGTACTTCTATGCACAATACTCTAATCTTTGTGTCAACTGAGGACATTGCCCGGGGAGTCTTTTATGCACTCTTACTTCTGCCAATGGACCTGCTTGTTGTGGGCCCAACCGTCCATCACATCTGCACCCTCCTGTCATCTCCAGACAACAGAACCTGCTCTTCTCTACCAAGACACAACATCCCATAATAGTTCTGTGGAGCTACGAGTAGGACTAGGAGTTGAGGATCACTATACAAGTTTCCTAGGCAGCCCACAATCCAGCTAGGGTTGGGTTAGGTGGTAGAGGGTGGAATATGCGAGCAGAAAGATGGAGTGTAAGCTGCCCCCTATATGCAAAGAATAGGACACAGACATTTTTTGTATGTACAAAGACTCATATCCATGAAAACTGGAAAAAATAATATTTAGGAGTCTTGGCATCTACATTAATAGATGAAGGGCACACTGGAAAATCTGAATTCTATCTTCTAATTGTATCTATTGGAAGCACTCTAGTGGGCAGATACATCACAGCATAGCTTTCCTATGAAGCCTCTTGTATTCTATACAATGTACATGATATACCAGCCAGCATTATGACCAAGTCACTTCTTCATAACATTGGAAGAAAAGCAGATAGATAAGGCAAAGGTTCCTAAACGCGACAACTCACAATAGTGCAAATTAATGATGCAAGTCATAAAGTGTCAAAAACAAGTTGCATCTGGCAAGTCTATGAAATGGCTTTGGAGACGAGAACAAGAGTTTTCAGTTCTGCTAGAAATGTACTTAATAATTTCATCTTTTATCAAAGTAACTGAACCTGCCCCCCCTAACCCCCTGCCCCGAAAAAACAAAAAAAAAACATTTAGAGATTACAAATCGATGTTAGCAATAACAACCAGCAGCTCAAGGGACACTAGTGGTAGTGTCCACGCTCCTGGACCTTCAACCAATGTGACCTTCTGATAGGTGTCAACCAGTAAAACATTGTGAATGGAATAAACCTGGTAGTGAAAACAAGGACCAACTAGATTATTATCTGACTAAACAGGGGAGAGATCTCACGTGGTGTAGGCTAGAGCTGGACAACATGTTTATTATGAAGGCTCCTCCTAGATCTTCACTTCTAAAATTCAATCTGCAAAAAGAAGTCATGAACAAGGTTACATTCAGTGAGAACTAATGCCTATAGGAGTGTGCTAGCCACAAGGACCAGCACTGGGCTCACTGGCAGGGACCCAAGAAAAGCTGCGGTACTAAAGAGGTTGTCTAGAATTAGAACTGGGCTGCAATAACAAACAGCCTATAGATGCCACGGCTGCCATAACTGGGAGGTGGAGGGGAGACTGGTTTTCGGGATCCTGGACAACCCATTTTGCTGGCTTTCTAGGATTAAATAAGAGACCATAACGTTTAAAAGTGAACCTGTCATGATGCAGATCTGGTCTAATCTGAAGGGAGTATGTTATAGAGCAGGAGAAGCTGAGAAGATTGTGCATAATCTCCTACGAGGAGCACAGTATTGTATTATTGTGTTCAGGGGTGATAATCATTCAGGAGGAGCGTCACTTACTGATCCTACCTCTCCCAATAATAGGTAACCATTTTGTTTTCTCATTCTATGATCAGACACAGTCATTAAATTAATTGTCTTACAGAATTTTTTTTCCTCTCAAGCTCAGTTACATGACGCCTGCAGATGAGACACTGGCAATCTATTTCATAGACAACACAACCAATTCATAGCTGGTATTTTACAGAGTTCAACCATGATCCGGAATCTAGTAAAAAACCATGGACATGGCACAGCATAACCTGGTCTGTACATAATGATTTACCTGGCCGAATGGCTAAAGGATATGGAGAACCAAAGCAGTGGCCTGGGAGGGGCGAGAGCACTGTCCCTCCAGTACCTGAGACACAACCCCAGGTAGAGAATACACACGTGGATGCAAGTATGTGGCAGCCGGTTTCATCTTTATGAGATATATGCGGCTTCACACCATACATGGAGAAATATTCATGGTTACAGGAACCAGCGTCACTGTGGTGTATAAATCCTTCATCCACCAGGAATGGAAGGCGGTCAGTTGCTGTCTACATCCACTACTGAACGGAACTACTTACACAGTAGTGAAACCCCCCAAAGTAAAAGCGGAATGCATCTTGGGAAGTCCCCCGATAATGATCCATGTATCCCAATACACAGGAGCATCTGTCAGTATTATGTATAAATCAGCATATGCTGTGTGTGTGACCGTCTTCAGAGCAAGGTAAGTACCATAGACACAGCTAAGGATCACACCAAATACTCCTTTCAGGATATTCTGCCCCTTGCCAATTCACTCTACCAGGATAGTTACCGGTAAGTCTTAGGTTTTGTTTGCATTTCTGATGCTAGATTTATAACAAATCAAGAGATTATCTTGCAAATAAAAGCTGGTATACAAGTGCCCTAAAAGTCTGGGAAGTCTCCTACACGAGACCCAGACACGCAGTAGGGCAATAAACATATGGACAGCTCATCAATGTATGCGCACAGTGCAGTTTTATTTGGAGGAAGGAGTTGCTCCCTTTTATTCCAGTTCCCCAAACTTCCAAAATAAAATTCAAGTGCATATTGCATCACGCACCCCGAAGTGGTGAACCAGAGCTTCTATACATTCACTTCTACTCCACCAAGTACTCAACACAATAGGCCATTGTGCTAACATAACAGGTTAACAGGCAAAAAAAAGATACTTAAGACCATGCCTGATATCAAAGCAAGTGCAAGGAAATGTAACGGGCCAGAAGTGCAAGTTGGTGTACCCCAAAAAACCAAACTGTGTACTACTCCAAAATATCTTCATTGTGCTTCCAAATGGAAAGAAATGAAAGCCTACCAGTGCTACCTACCCTCTAGATTGTAAACCTACCCGTTAGACATACACCCACCATGTCCAACATAAGCAGAGATAGGAAACTTTAGTTTTTTTTTTTGTTTTTGTTTTTCAGAAAAACAGGGAAGAAAATATTGTGGGTAGGAGGAAAGTCCTGGATTTTCAAGTGCAAGTAAACACACTGGAGCAATTATAGGAAGAGCGGACTCTAGACCAGTCACAGTCCTTCTAGTCTCCTGTACAGAAGCAGTCAGTCCAGTTAAGAGGCTAGGATGCTTCTCCTAATAATGTCTGTCTCGTACCCTCTGCTCATGTTGCCGCTGGAGGACAGCCTTTGTAGCGGACACTTTCCTGTAGATTCTGTTTCAGAGTCACTAAGCTCTGCATCGGGTGTGTAGCCATCATTGTCACTGACTAGCTTTAATTTATCTTTTGGCGAGACAAGTCCTATGTATTGGCAGGTTGTGTTGGATTGACATGTTTCCTCTTTTTGTAGCTGCCTCTCTCCTTTCTTTGGAATCCGGAATCCCCCCCAGTTTTTTACAGGGCTTGTAGGCACTTTTACTGAAGTCTGGTTACAATGTATTTTGATGATGGAGCCACTGTACCTAGACAAGCTGTTCCCAGCAGAAGTCTTCTTTGTGGCTATGGCAGTCGTCTTACTAGTACAGTGGCTTAGGGCTCTCTTGTTCTCCACCTGCCTATCCACTGTCTCTCCTTGCCTTGGAGTCTTATGCTGCTTATGGGGCTTCTCCTTTAGCTCTGCTTTTATGATATCACACCGAGGGCGGCTGTCGCGTCTTTTCCGGTGCTCTGGCATACTCGCCCCATTTTTCTGCTGAACTGGAGAAACCTTGGCAATGGCCTTCTCTGTAGATAACATGGATTCTACAGATATCCCATCCCTCTTCTTATCGCTATGCATAGATCGGGAATACGGAGACCTCATGCTGCTCAATGATCTTTCTCGGTCTCTGCTCTTTTTGTGGGATACTTTCATGGAACGTCCCAAAGAAGAACCAAGTTGTTTCCTGAAAAACGCAGAATGCCATTTTAAATCCTCAATTTTGGGAGCATCGGGTCCAGACGGCTGCGTGTTAAAGAGAAGGTCGCTTTCTACAAAGGCACCTGATTAAAAAATAAAAAAAAATATATAAGATTTATTGAGAAGCAGCACTGAACTACTATAGGTCAGTACCTGATATGAGTGGGGAAGTACGACCCTCGAGTTCTGACAGATCATCATGTGTATGGAGAAGGGGGAATGGTGGTGCTAAACACTTAAAGGACACCTGTCATCAGGTCTGTGTCACTTGTCCTGTCACCTCTACCTGTTGGAGCAGCTCAAAAGGATCCATCCCAGCCTTTATCTAGTTATTTCATACATTAATCATTGTCAAATCATCTATTTTTTATCATGTAAATGAGGCTGGTCACATGGTCAGAGGCAGTGATGTCACCCCTGTTACCCCTCCCCCTGCTCATGTCTGTGTGTAATGTATAGTAAAGCATGGCTAGTGTGTGTACTGCATCTGCTGACATGCTGCATCCTCCTAATATACAGGTGAGAGACACAGACATCAGCTACACAAGTACGTGACATGTTCTGCTGTATCATGGCTGCCTGGAGCTGTTGTATCTCTCCTATACACACACATCCTGCAGGGGGCGCCAGCACCAGGAAGCACATGATTATACAGCCTCACATCATTATACAGGCTGTCAGTCAAGCACTGGGGGTGTGGCTGTGCCTCCCACTCATGAATAGAGTGGACAGCTTGAATATGCTAATGCTTCATTGGACATTTCACAGGTCATTTCCATACAGCTTTAGGACCTCATTGCTTAGGTTTACAGGCATGTAGGACAATGAAGGGATAGAGAATGGCAGTTTATGAAAATATATTTAGTTTAGGGGGGTTATTTTGCATGACGGGTTCTCTTTAAACAATCTACTTTATTATTACATTTTGCATAGTTTAACTAAAAACAGGCTGTAAATGTTCCACAAATCCGTATTCCGGTAACATAGTGAATGTCTATAAACATTGGACACATTTAATTTCTGCCCTCCATAAATGATGTTATTGCACGTCTTTCTCCCGTAACTTCCCCTAATATTATTAAATATGACATGAAAAGAACTTGCAAATGCTTCTCGCTTCCATTCTATGTCGGAACTGTGACCATCTTCATCAGATAATCAAAAGGTAGTCCTCACCATTCCCTTCATGTCTTAACAAACTATAAAGGTGAGGATATGTAGGGAAGAGGTAACACAAATACCCCTCTTGGAAATGTATGAATAAATGTAATAAAAGAACGACACAGAGCAGAGGTCTAAGAAAGGCTGCTTTAGTATTTTGGCCTGGACAAGTTTAGAGAGCTCTTGACAGCCCATCTACACAGGCCATAGTGTCCCCAGCCATCATTATAGGCTCTCATACACAGCAGTTGTTCCCATGGCCCAGTGTATGAGCTGACTGCCCGAGCCTCAAAACTCAGAGCAAGTCTTATTTGTGCCCGAGTGTGTGCATCAGGCTTTCTTTTTTCCCCATGAAAAGAATCATGTTCGTGTGCAGGTAGGGTTATTCCTGGGAAAGTAGTGTTACAAATTCAGTATGACACATATGCTGTAGTTACATCCAATATCTTACCAGCGCTGCTTCTTTCCTGATCCAAGAACTTTGTGTAAAGATTAAAGATTTGTTCCTGAACCTTACAGACAGAGCGCTTCATCTTTTCCCTTCTGGTCACCATGTACGTCAGGTTGCGTACCTAAAATACAGCAGAAAGGCAACCTCAGAATGTGTTTAGCACACAGGATATATCATGACTCCAGAATCCTCCCTTGGCTGGACTGGGATTACCGCACCACAGCACATGTACAGACGACAATGTGAAACCACAGCACTCATGTAATTGATAAGCTACTGCTCGTTTTTAAGCCTCTTTTACACAAATGTAAGATTTCTCCAGCCCTGTATTTCTGTGCCGTTATGTCCATGTATGTCACTGTATGGCCGACTATTTGCTGGTTGGCAGAAAGCACCTGCCACTGGTTCCGGTCTCCCTGAATGCTACACATATATATGTTGCAGAACTGTACACAGCACGTATGGAACACATATTTTAAGTATTTAAAGTTCCCAGGACATACTCTATATCAGTGATGGCGAACCTTTTAGAGACCGAGTGCCCAACCCCCCCCCCCCCCCACTGTGTTAGAAAAGTATTAAATTAACTTTAAGCACAGAAAAAAGTATTTCTGTATTGCAATATGGGACAAAGGAGCCGTACTCTTGTTATTGGTGGAGCTCACAGTGGTGGTCAGACACCCATTGTCTATCCTGAGTAACAATCTCTTTAGATCAGTTGCACACTAAAATTTTTCATTCATCACAATTTTTTTCCCACAGTATAAAAATTAGGGGTAAATATTGAATATCGATTTGGTTTTGAGGCGTAATACTAATCTTGAAGTAGGACGACAAGTAATGTACATTATACTGTATATACTTTATTTTACGGAATATTTTAACAAACTTTACTCTGAAAAACATCATCATACATCTAAGTAAACTACAAGTATAAATAATGTTATTCAGCTGAAAATTATAAAAGGTACAAAGATAAAAATTCTACCACTGAGATGTAAACATCAGCAATCCATTGTCATCAAATGGTAAATATGATTGAGAGTTCCATAAAAAAAGATTTCTTTTTTTCCCATGACTTTTTTTCTGATGACTTTCTTCATCGGATTGTGCAGTAAGATGTTATATAGCATTGTCGCACTAGTTTACTTTACAAGAATCCTCTTAGATTAAATACGTTCTAAGTACTGCCTGACCAGCTGTTCTCAGAGCCTCTAGAAAACATGTCACATGAAGACTCTATTACACCTTCGTTAGAGAACATAAATGAAACGCTAAATAGGGATCCAACACTTTTGTTTTTGCCCATTATCCAAATAATCACAACTTAGTCTAACTACGGTAAGTATCCAGAAAATTATCAATTTTAAATATTTACCCACTCCTTTGAAAGCTAAATGAAAACAAATATTGTATATTTCACCTAACAAATATAGGTGAATACCAATATAACCACCATTAGGAACCACGTTCCCTTTTTGGTAGGAAATATCCACATTCTACATAGAGAGAAAGCATGCCTTGAATTATGACATTTCTCTAGGATAAGGAATCTGTGTTCAATTTCTTAACAGATGCATCATCTTGGTTCTCACAATTATCTGGGGTCAGTGATTGGAATCCCACCTATCTGATATGAAAATGAGAACCTCCAGAGGACCAGGGTAATAAACATAACAATACACACATATATACTACTTTTGTACAAGTGCCACCCATTATAAACCATTTATTAAAATTACTCTAGGTAAACGGTGAACCCCAGTTAAACTTTGACATCTCACCTTGGTCCACTGAGGAGCTCCTTCCGTAACTTCCTTCCTAAATAAACAGCTTCAGCTATTTTCTGAAGATGTGAGGTCAACGCACATGGCTTTGCATAAAGGAGTAGACTAATTTTTCATCATATGTGATGTACCCATGTGTGGTTGTAATTTCCTATGGGAAGACTCTGAGTTTCAAGAGACTAGAACAGTGATGGCGAACCTTTTAGAGACCGAGTGCCCAAACTGCAATCCAAACCCACTTGTTGCAAAGTGCCAACACAGCAATTTAGACAGTAACTTATTGCAATCTTTTTGCTCCGTGCTATACCACAGCTCTCAACGTTACTGAGAAAACCAATATTGTTGACAGAAGGAGGGAAAATTCGGATTGCCTTTGGAGCTTCGATGATAATCTGACCCGTCTATACCTTCTCTCCCTGCAGTCTTAGGTAGACCCGGATGCTTCACTTTAAAATAATGCTCAGCGTGTCACGTCCTGGGCTACCTGGGCCTGCAGGAGTGTCCCTTAATCTCCTGTCTGGTGAATTCTGTTCTGGGGCAACAGCTTGAGTGCCCACTGAGAGGGCCCAGAGTGCCACCTCTGGCACGTGTGCCATAGGTTCGCCACCACTGCTCTATATTATTCTTATGTCTCACTCACAGTACAGTGTAAATGGATGGCTGAATTGCCTACTGAAATAAATGTGTCGTATGGTGGCATGATCCCACAGGCTGCACAAACAGCAGAGGATGGAAGTCCCTACATAAAAATAGAATGCAAGGACGTTCCTGGCAGAACAGCTACGCCAGAACTATATTAACTATTACACCTCTGGTGTGGCTGCTCGGTCAGCAGAAGGAACGTCCTTGCATTACATTTCTAGATCCTCTGCTCTGTGTGCAGACCGTGGGATCGTGCCACCATACGGTTATGGAAAGGTTTATTTTTTCCTGGCAATCCACTAATATAGTAAAATGTGAAGTGAAAACATTTCACAGTTTGACAGAAATCTGAAATAGGGGCATTTTGATGCCCTATGGAAACACTGCATAGGGGAGATATATATAAAGGGGAGAGTAAAATATGACTACTTTCTGCACTTTACGATAAAGTGTCCTGTTCTAGAATGGTATTTTTTTTCTTCCATTAATAGAACTTAAATGTAAAAATTTGCTATTAGTCTATCAAAGTTTAGTTAAAACCTAAAGTTCTCACCCTTTCCAGATCCTGCCGCAGATGAGTAAATAGCTGCAGACGACGAATCAAAAAGTCTTGTTCCCGCTTGGCCAAGTTGTCTTCCTCGTCCTTCTTAGGAGTTATGAGTGGTTTGTTGAAGTTGGCTTTCCTCTTCAGTTTCCAGTACTGGTATACAAAGTCTGTGACATCGTAGGGGATTTGCATGGCCTGACTCACATCTTGTACATTGACAAATGTATAGAAGTCATCCTCGAGCTGCTGGAGTTTTAGTTTACGCTGGCTCCCATTCTTGGCCTCCTGCTGGCAGGCAGCAAGACCTTGTAAATCATCCAAACAAGCCGGGGAAGCCGCGGCTGTGCCGTTCACATCACTACTGCTCTCAATGATTTGGCCATGCTCGTTTTTCTTGCTTCCACTATGCTTTGGGCAGTAAGACTTGAACTTCACTTCATCTTCTTCCGTCAGTATAGTGTTCATCTCCAGGCCACGGTCAAAAGCGCAGGTGACATGGAAAGCAATTCGGCAATTTTTAACTGAGCACTGAAATTAAAAATAACTTGACATTAGAGAAATCTACAGCCCCTGAGAAAGATTAAGTTAGAGCAAAGTTCTTCATACATTTTTCAAAAAAACAAGAAAACTTCCTACAACTTTTTACAATGGTTTATTCTAATATTAGTTATACGATTGTACAGTAAATAATGCTACACCACCACCTCGCCTGCAGGAAGAGCAGCACCCTGCAGACAACACTGTGCCAAACTGCAGCCATGAACCTCAACCATTCATGAAACAGAAAATCTGAAGTTACATTGTTAATGAAAACCCAGATTATAGACAGGGGGTATTATAAAACTATAAGTACTATATGGGTGACACTATTAGGGTCTTGTACATAGCCTGGTAAAGTGTGTGTGTTTATTTTTATTACACAATAGTCTATTGGCTTCTTGTAAAACCCTACATGAAATCCACAAACTTTGTATTGATGCAGATTTATTGTTTCTGGAAATGGAGTTCTCTGACAAAATTGGAGTTGACAGGTTTTAATCCACACATGTGCAGGCGATGGTATGGAAGTGTGGTTGAGGTATGAAATACTGTTCCTGGAAGGCAATGTCCCCTAAATGCTGGGATCTTAACTTAAGGAAATCAAGCACATGGATTTAGTGGTTTTAACACAAGTATACTTATATACTGACGTGTGCCCCCTGAAAAAGGATCCATTCATTTTCATGAAAAAGGGTTTATAAATTTATATAAAAACAAGCCTCAGGGGCTCCTGTGTACATGACAGAAACCCTTCCGGCTCCATGGGCTGCTAATTTTTCACGCCCCCTTCCAGTGCTTATGCCGCCTCCTCCCTCCCTTCCCCTGCCAGAGAGCCAGGGACAGATGAGAGCCAGAGACAGGGGCTTCTGTGACATACACAGGAGCCCCTGAGGCTCTTCTGCATCTATTTTTAAGTTAAATAAGCCATTAACAGTTAAATTAAGAACAGATCCTGTTTCAGGGAGCAAACACCAGCATATAAGCATCTTGGGTTAAAATCAATAAATCTAAGTGGTTGATAACCTTTTAAGGGTATTTCTATTGCATCTTATCCCTATATGCAAGTCACTTAGGGATAAAAACAGGCCACCGCCCTGAGTCTGTATTGGTTGAACTTCCCTCCTCAGATATCTAAAATTCTTTATGAACTCCTGAGATGCCAAAATCTTACCATACCCTTTATGGGAACAGGATGCTGTTCTTTAAATTGTTGTACCCAATGCAAAAGATCCCTTTGTTAAAACATTCTGATGTGATTAAAGGGGTTATCCTGGTATAAAAAGTTGCTTATGGCCGGGAGGCGGGCTATTTAAAAATAATAAAGGTGTACTTACCTCCTTCGGCGCTGCCGATGTCCCGCGCCGTGGTCAGTTTGATCCGTGCCCCTGTTTGTTTACAGGGGCAAAGGAGCCACGCACAGGGAGCTTCCGGTCCGTGATGTGACCGGCTCCTCCCATCCGTCCCTATATCTCAGCGTTGTAAGCGCTTGGAGATGGTGTCGGATGTCCGACCGGCAGGAAGCTCCCTGTGCGGCCCTGTAAACAAACCGGCGCAAAGATGAGACGGACCGCAGCGCGGGACATCAGCCGCGCCGGAGGAGGCAAGTACACATTTGTTATTTTTAAAATAACCCCCCCCAGCCCGGCCCTAAGTACATTTTTATACCCGGATAACCCCTTTAAGTTCAATAAACTCATGACCTTTTTTCTATTGCAAGGCAAAAGGGCTCGCAATTATCATAAACTGATAGCTTTCAGACACAAAGGTGACATTATATACCTAGCCATCTGAAGCGTGTTTGGAGCATTATGTGATTGGATAAAAGGCACTAGCATATTCTCAGCACATGCTTTGGAATCCCACTACTGCACACCATGGGATGCGGTTACATTACTTCATGTGAAAATTGGACAAACATCTACCACATATTACAAAGTTTGTGATTTTTCGTGACACTTAAGTGGCTTGGAAAGCCATTAAACCCAGCTAAATCTTTATCACTCTGAAATCACCCAAATTCCCCACAGGGCTGTAAAAATAAGATGTTTGGAGAATGGCAGTCAAATGGAATACTGACATTAAGAGATTTAATTCAGGACAGAAAGGAGGTGGTTGAGGAAGGAAGAACTGTTTGAGAGATATGATTTAGGTCCAATACATGCTCTGCCATTCACACAGGTTCAGGGATTTTTCATGAACACATTAAGAGATGTATCTGAGGAAACCAAGCAAACCAAAATGAATAAGCCTTTTCTGACAGATCTTTGTTAGTATAACACACAAACTGGAAACATTTTTGTGCTATATGGAAGACGGGAAACAAAATAATGCACGGACCAATGTATGGTTTTAATATCCCAGTGGCACCAAGTAGACCAAATAGGCTGATTATATTGCTCAAAATGTGCCACCCCTGTTCCAGATGTATATCATGGCCCGTGGGGTGCATCTGTACAGCACTTCGGGGGACAGATGGAGGCCATTGTAAAGGATCTATGGCTCGGGAGTGGAACTTGTCCTCTTCTTTAGGTCTTTTCCACTTTAGTCCACAGAAGGAAGAATGGAAGGAAGCTGGCCTGACAGGAAAGCCGAAACCTCTACATGTCCTTTTGCTAGGAGGGAAAAAGTGTCTCGGGTGTTGGCTGAAAATCGCTACCCAGTCTATGACAACTGTTATAAAACAGATGAAGCATCCATTTCAAACAGAAAGGAAGAAGGTGGGAAGATCCAAACGTAAATATACAGTAGCGTTCTTTAAGAAGTAGAGAAGATTTCTAGCAGTAATGAGCAATGTTACTAAGAATCTAGCATTCTGTTCAATATGGGGGGAAAAACCAGTTGTAATATTGAAATGAGACATGCTCATTCCTGGAATAATGCGAATTCATATGCAAATGGACCATTAACATATAATCGAATATGTAATTAGTTGTTTTTTAAAAAATTGCTCCCATAGCATCAAAGTGATGGCATGATTAATTAAAATGCTACTGGCCATTAATCAGTTTATTGATTTTGTCACTGTGGAAGAGACACAGGACAGAAAATGGCCATTAGTCACATGTCCATATCACACGTCCAGTACCTGCCTGCACATCACTATGTTTGGCTGTAGTGGGTTGGTTGCAGGGCATCCAGTACGATCAGTGTTGCGGTGAGACGTCATCTCAGTGAGGTAATGTGCAGTGATGACAGTTACACATCATTACTATGGTAACAGAGCAGGACAGTCTGGGAGCAGGGCATAAGAGGGTGGAGCTGTTACTGAGAACTAAAGGATCATGGGAGTTGTAGATGGCAGCCATCTTGGAGATAACTCAGCCTACTTTAGAAAACCTATAAAATTTTGTGAATCAAAAGCAATACTATTAAATCTCCATTTTGTGATTAATGACATCGCATTTGGGTGTATTCATTCATTTATAGGATTATGTGGTTTTGTATCAGAAGTTCATAAGCCTGGAATACCCCTTTAAGGCTCTACATCCCAGGGGGGTCTACAAATTTAGAGCAGCAATCTCCAATGTATTAAGCAGTGAATATATAAGACTTATGGCCACCTGTGTGACATGCAAGTAACTTTAAAGGAACCCATCACCTACTTTTACTCTGCATAACTACAGGCACACAGAGAAAGTCTAAGATATGTCCTTTCTTGCAATCCATCCTGTAGGGGAAAACTTATTTATTGACCTATAAATAAAAATCCTCACCCAAAGCCATGTGAAAACGAGCAGAAAAGAGATATATTGAGCCGCAGAACTGTCAGGCTCTATGGCTGGACATAAGTGTCACTTTAGGCGCCTACATCTTGGGTTCTATAGCAGCAAATTAAAAAGGAGAGAATGTTCCCAAACTACATCCATCTTGTGATTCTATTATTCACAGAACCAGAGATACAGGTAGGTTAAGTCATAGTTGCAGATGAAGGTTCCTGCCCTTTTCCTTTAGTGCCCGTTTCTATGGTTCTGCAGCTCATGAGCCATTTGAAAGATGAGATGCTCTCATTTAATTTGATAGCAGAACAATGGTTGTAGCTGCTGAAGTGACGTTTATTCAAACAATGATGGTCACCAAGGTATAACTCTATATAATTCTATATATACAAACAAATGACTAAAATGATGTTTCCCCTCTAACCTCTGAGCCTGGCTCATCTCTGGTAAAAGATAGTTTTGTGCTTGTTTTGTCATCAGGATAAACTGATGAGATTTCACATAAAAAAAAACGTAATACTAGAAAGGACAGAGGCCGTTTAACAGCTCAGTATAACATATTTACTAAGTGTCCACACTTTTTTTTTGGTTTTTCTGACGTTTTCGGGATCCACGCGAGTCATCGGACAATCCAACTGATTCGGACTCGGCGCGGGATAGAATTTTCAAATTGTGTCGCAAGAACAATGCTCTTACATGGAGCGGGAGGAAGAAGGTGAACTCCGGCGGACCTGAGCGTGGAAGCAACAGATGCAGGATATCAGGCGCACAATCTTAGTGAATCGCGGCACAGTACATTATCGTCGGACAACATACTTTCTGTGGACTCCATTGGACGGGTAAGTAAATGTGCCCCATTATGTATTATAGATGCTAAACAAAAGTGTGTAGCTGTTTAATTTACTTTATTCCGTATTTGGGGACTGTACAACTTGAATGCTGCAGTATTAGAGAAGTGACATAACTATATATAAAAAAAAAAAAAAAAAAATTAGAAAAAAAGGGCCCCTTTAAGCGAAACTGCATGTTCAGGGATGAGCTACATGACAGCTTTGTAACCTCAGAGACTAACACACAATGACAACAGAATATTTCTACGTTCTCTTGAAGATAAGCCAATTCTCCCTCCTCTGGGTTTTCCTACTCACGTTGATGAAAGGGAAAACACACAAGACGGTTATTAACTGACTTTACATCATCCAGGACTACGCGGCTCTGCAGTCACAATCGATAACAGAGGAAAAAAAAATAAACATAAAGGAGCAAAGGAAACAAGAAAATACAACACCATAAACTACAAAAGATGTTATTGGAAAATGAAGGGAAAACAGCAGGGGGGGGGATCGATATGCACGGCGCAGATGACTGCTGTCACCTGGGCAATGGCAAACAATTAGTCTGCGGAAAGGTCTTATTCATTATGCCCTGGCATTTAAATGACTGGTTTCTGCACCCGGCTGCCAGCAATTCCAGGCATTGTAGCCTTTTATTTACCTGCGTGCACCCTACAGTCTATGGACCGCCTTTAGTTCTACCGTAAATAGTGCACACAGAAGCGTTTAATCAGACTTCTACATTAATGTCCTGCCCCAGGGGATTATGGGATAAAAATAACAAAACAAGAAAAACCCTGGCATAATTACATCTGTGATTATACAACATCCCCTGAGGAGGAAACTCATCCTGTTATCAGGATGCCCATAGGGAACAATACGATAATGACTGAAACACATATTAAACATTTTATTTTAAAAGAAAGGAGGAATTAACCCTTTTCACCGACCAGAAATTAAACATTCCATTAATGTGACGCAGCACTACACTTCCATATTTGCCTTCATGCAATTGTGCATCATCTATGAAATGTCTATACAAATTCACATTTGTAAGCAAATCTAAAACAGAGGCTCATGCTACCTGCACACGAACAAGGTGAATATCGCCCATGAATAATGGACAATGCTGTCATATTTTATGCAGACAATTTGCCACAGTCTGACATCAGTTTCTCAAGGATCCTCATAAACTAGAAGTCTATAAGCCATGTATTAAAAAACTGGTTCTGGATAAATTCTACTTTTTAACAGATTATTTGCTTGGTCTGTTAAAATAATGGGTACCTTGGGAACCATTTCATTAAAATGTAACATATTCCGAAGACAATCCCTCATAAAACAGAAGGCACATGGCTGATTATCACTATTGTGTTCATCTGCCCTTGAAGGGGTTGGCCACTTTACTTTAGGTTTTTTGTAATGTGTGTGTGTGTGTGTGAGTGTGGGGAGCAGGATATTAGGTAATTTACCAATATACATCTAATGAAAGTTCTGCACAACTTTCTTGATATGTAGAGAGAAATCTCCTGTCTTTTAGCTCAGCCAGATATTCCTGTCTTTAAAATGGCCACAGATGGGGAGTCATGCGATTTTTATCTGTCCATGAACTATTGCCCTGCCAGAACCTTATGACAGTGCAAGGACATCTGAATATTAAAGGGGTTATCCGGGTTTTAAAAATTTCTTATGGCCGGGCTGGGGAGGGCTATTTAAACATAATAAACATGTACTTACCTTGTCCAGTGCTGCCGATGTCCCGCGCCGCGGCCCGTCTTCTCTGTGCGCCGGTTTCAATACAAGTGCGCGCAGGGAGCTTCCAGCCGTCCGGAAGCTCCCATCCGACACCATCTGACAGCGCTTACAACGCTGAAAGATAGGGACGGATGGGAGGAGCCGGCCACATCCCGGACCGGAAGCTCCCTGTGCGCGGCTTCCGTGCCCCTGTAAACAAGCAGGGTCATGGGATCGAGGGGACCGTGGCGCGGGACATTGACGGCGCCGGAGGAGGCAAGTACATGTTTATTATGTTTAAATAGCCCTCCCCAGCCCGGCCATAAGTAATTTTTAAAACCCGGATAACCCCTTTAAGACCAAGGTCCTAGCAGGGCAATTGTTTATGGACAGACAGAGATCACATAACCCTCCATCTGCAGCCATTTTACGGACAAGAATCTCTGGCTGATGAGGTAAGAGACAGGAGGCTTCACTTTACATATCAAAAAAGCGCTGCAGAACTTTTAATGGATGTGTATTGACAAATTAACCCATATCCTGCCCCCTGCACATTATAGGAAAAAGGGAATACAGGTGGGCAAAATATCAAAGAGAATATACAATGTAACTTGAGTTATAAAAGGTTTTTTGGCAACAAGTCGACCAGCGCTGTTATTCTCTTTTTTCCTTCATACCTTGGGATGTTTTTGCCAAAACCAAAGTACACAGTTTATTCAATTGTCCTCCACCAAAGTCTACCAATAGAAATCTTGATAAACTTATCAACGATCAGGAGATTAAAGACTTAACAGATGTACTGATTAGGTGTATGGGATGTTCCTGTAAGCCAGTGACCTGTTCGAAAATGGAGGGATCAGGACCTTTATTCTAGAGATCAGTGGGAATCCCCACAGTCACACTTCTAAACCCTTTGTACAGTTGTTAACTTCTATAAAACCTTACCTGTATGCAGGCTCCAAATTTCTCATTACACAAGTTGCAGATTAGAGCCCAGCGACTGCTGGGTATGTGAGACACTTTTGTGATGGGTTCCATCTTTTCTGGGCTCCCAATGCTCACCTACAATAAAAACATCCAAAAACATATTGAAAATCTAAAATGAAGCCAAATAAAAAGGAAGAAAGTGTTTTTACACAGAATTATGTATTTAAAAAGCCTCAAAATATAAAAAACTGGTCACATTTTGAAATCTCCCCAATTTAAAAATATGAAAAATCCAAACTCATATACAAATGAGCATAAGGAGTGTCACTTTTTTCCTCAGCATTACTTTGAGAGGCTGCAGGGGGATTTATACTTCAGATGCTTATATATTGGGCTCTTTAATAGCTAGAAGCACGCTTAATAAATTACATTAAATATAAAAAATCTCAACTTTCAGTCGCATAATTTCATGTTTCTCTGTGGGTCCACATTTAGCATTTCAGGACGACACATCTCAGGCTTTCTTCAGTTCTTCTCTGAACAACTGCTATGGTGACAGGACCATGAGGAAAGTACCAACGAACTAGGTTTTTGGATTTTGTAGATTTACCCCAAACCACACCACCTATTCCCCTAGGACTGAGGCTAAGATTTTATAGGGGCCAGTTTTCATTAATTGTTTTGCATGTGAGTGAAGCCTAGAGTAGAGGATTCACAAAAATGGATGAAGATCTTATGGAACAGAATGTGAAATGAATCATTATGCAGAATGTTCATTTTAAAGTACAATGCTTCAAACTTTACCTCAGGGATCCAGAGAGCGCAGCTTACATGGACCCATTTAGTACCACTCCGAGTCGGCTTCATTGCTCCTCCTTTTTTAGGACACAATAAGCATTTTGGCTGTACCCCTAAAGCACAGGTCCGGCACAACCAACTTCCTTCCGGTACTTTCAATATGCCATAACAGGCCTGAAATTGTAAAAGATAAAAGAAAATGTAACTGCTGCATACATATTGACCAGAAAATATCCATAAAATGTGTCAGAGAAACAAAAATATAAACAATTATTAGGTAATATACTAATGTAGCTTTATCACCCCTCCTGCTCTTTTCTCACAGAATACATACCTGATGTACACAGATGTTACATTTATCACAGAAAACCATTTCATTTCCATCTTCTCCATCTGGGGACTGACAAACATCGCACACAACATCCTCATCATATTCTATTCCAAGGCCTTCCTCAGTCTCAATGGCATGGTTCATATTGTCATAGCATCTCTGTTCAAACTCCTCCATTATTCGCTCCATGACATATTCATCCAATTGTGGTATGCCTACAATTCAAAGAAATCATACAGACATCATAAGGTTATAAAAATAAGACCCTGTTTGCAGTGGTGTCATTTCCTGGTCGTGCGTCATGCCTTGTATGCCTGAAAATGGGACTGAAGTCATTAGCTTGTGTAGTGGCTCCTGAATGTTTTTAAGTAAAATGAAATGAAGCATATTTTATTTATTTATCTAGTCTGCCAGAGTAATTTTCCTTGGTTTTAAGGCTTTGTAATAGATTATCTTATACATTTTAAGATTAAAAAATATTACACAAGAAGCTCTATTTCTGGACCTTTGAGGGAGAGGCTGGGTTGCAAAAGTACAATGTTAAAGAAGGCCTGTCAGGGTGATGTGGGACACTAAAACCTAAAGTCCTTATAGACTGGTGATTTAGTGTCTCAAATCGTCCTTTACAAAGTCCCTATGTGTCTGCTATAAATAAACGTGCATTTGCTGTTGTGTAGTGAAGCCGGCTACAATTCGGCTTCACTGTGCACGTGCTGTAGTTACAGCATTTGCGCAATGAAGTCGGGATGTACATATAAAGGGTTTTTTTTTTGGCTTTTTTTATATGGAGCACATGGAGACTTGGTGTAGGGCGATTTGGGACACTAAACCAGAGGTCCATAAGGACCTGTGGGTGGTTTAGTGTCCAACTTCGCCTTTACAGGAGAATATGAAACAAATCTGAACAAGTGACTGTTCTTGTTCAAACTGTATTATATACACTGTTTATTAGCAGCATATCCCGCTTATCAGTGTTAACATGACAAGAAATATACAGTTTTTTTTTTGGACAACTAGAACCCGATGTGAAAGGGTCCATTTACTGTATATATATATATTATATATATATATATATATATATACACACACACACACACATACTCGAGTATAAGGTGACCTAAATATAAGCCAAAGTACTCATTTTTACCACAAAAAAGGGAAAAACTTTTGACTCGAGTATTAGCCTATGGTGGAAAAAGCATTGGTCTCAGCACCGCTGCCGAGTGCTCTTTATTCAGCACAAAAATTGTGCTGGAAAAACTCGGCTTATATGGTAGATTATCTACCAGCAGGAAACATTATTTAGGATATAGCAAGTCAATCAATATTTGTCTACCCTTTTGTCAGCCAATTTCGAGTTAAAGGCTAGATTCTCCATTTACGATTTTGTCACAGATTAACCACAATTTGACAAAACTATGCAAATGGGGAAACCAAGCCTAAACTTCATGGTCTTAAAACAACATTGGTGAGGGCATTATATCATGATGTAAGAGCAATCATGATGTGCTGGTGAATAAAAATTATGCCCCAGAATTATGACCCTACGTGTTTCACAATTACATTAGGGGTCTAAATCCGGTGAGTAAAAGATAGATACTCTCCTTCACTGGTAGGTCTCTACTTACAAAGATGTACACACAAAAACAAAATAATATGCCATTAAGATGATAATGGTTACTTGCTTGCATATATTCTGCTGGAATACCAATATTGCACTTGCCCAACAAACTGATAACACCTCAGATAAATTTTGGGTTTTTATATAATGCAGATGAGCTTCTTGATGCACCAATGGTGTATTTATCTGGCTGGTCAGTGGGTATGATGAAAGGCATGTCTTCAAAACTTATTAAGTGCCATACAGAATGTGGCTTTAACAATTGGGCAATCCGAGAGATGATTGACTCTGAAGCAATGCTTGGAAATTTCTACCTCTTCTTTTTAATTAATGGGATCCATGACAGACTAAGGGAAAGTGGGATAACCAGATTTTGACCTTAGTCAGTTCTGCACATGGAAGTCTGTATTCTGTCCTTGTCAGAAGAGAAACAAGGAAGCAGGTCACAAGATTAAGGGTTTTACTCACCCAAGTCTTTGAACTCTTCATTAATCATTTCTAGCCAAGTTACATCCATTTCATTTAGGTCATATCGACACACTGCCTCTGCCAAAGTGTGAATATCAACGTATCCCAGCTCAGGAGGATCTGACCCCGATGAATGGATGTACTTTCGAGGTCTGGAGTATGTGACCACTTTGTCTTTCTCAGTGATGGCTCTAGAAAAGGAAAATGAGAGATCGCCATTAATCTTTGCTGATAATTTACATGTAATGACAACAAACAGGTTTATCTAATTCAAAATGGATTTTAAGAGCGTTTATAATCTCAACTGTACTGTTAATTTATACACAGTAAAATAACGAATTACATAAATTTGTGTAAGTGTGTATATGCATGTGTGTGTATATTTTATGTATACAAATACATAGAGAGATAAAACAAATGGAATAAATGTGTGTGTATTATATTTATTATGTGTACATACTCGAGTCAATAGGTTTTCCCAGTTATTTGTCGTAAAATTAGGGGTCTCGGCTTATACTCGAGTATATACTTTACCCTGAGGTTTTGAAGGAGAAGTATAAATAATGTGTCAGTTAATAGACCAGTGCAGAGTCTGACTCCACAGCTTTATTCTGCACCATGCTGGATGATGTATCTTGAGTAGTTTAGAACTGTGAAGTCAATTGAAACCAACTAATAGCTGGGTTAAATTCCATGTCTTCATTTTTTGGTGCCTTGGTTAGGCCACGCCGCTTTTTTGGACAATTCTGGAAAAATGCCCGAAATCCTAAACAAATATAGCACACAACACATTAGGGGGTAATTGCGCCAGAGTATGGTCATAGACAGATTGATAAATATCCCCAACTCTTGACCTGTCTGAGTAGTGTTGGCAGCAAAAAGGTCCACCAGAATGGTAGGATCTACTTCTATGGCTTATCAGTGCAGGTTATGATCACGTCACTAGAATAGCAGCTCATACTAGGTGCCCTCATGAAAATTCTGTCACACATAACTAGGCCAGTGACTAGTAAATCGAGGTAAGTGTAGTAATAAATTGGCTATCAGCATTACATAGGATCGGTAAACATAAAAGCATGCTGCCAGATATTGAGCTCAGTGGGTATGTAATAGCCTTACATAATATGCCTTTTCCAAGTTACCTACTAGTCTCATACCAATAACCCATTTTGAATGTAAAGTCAAAAATAAATCCTGTCTTATGTCACATAGAAGGAAAAAAAAAACGCTAAGTAATTATATGCAGGTAAACAGCTGCCACCTCTCCACAGGAGCCCTCTAAACAAATCTGAATGTGAAATAATACACAGGCGAGCTCAGTGATTTGCCTTCCCACGCATGCCTGCTAACCGCTGTTACAAGTCATCACTTCACAGTGTGCAGTCCCTCAAAGTGCATCCAACGCTGAACCTAGACTAGAAATTAGACGTCAATTTCCACCTTTCAGTCACAGCCGGGGAGGATCCACTGGGGGCTAATTTGTCCAAGATGACTATAAGCATGTTGGTGGCAGAACGCAAGCTTCATTCAAGAGGAAATACAAGGAAAATAATGACATGATGAGCTCACCCCATCATAAGATTTCATGACACGCTGCACAATTTTATTAGTAATCCGCACAAAATGAGGCAGAGATGTACAGGGCTCAAGACTAAGAAAGACAGCCTGCATATAAGCCCCAATGTCAAATGCTGAATGGAAACACATTTACCCGTCAAAAATCATTAGGGTTGTCACTTAGCTTTATCATTATACATAAGGGAAAATCCACTAATGGAGGATAATGCAATCTTTGAGAATAGAAAAAGGTGTGAATCATAAAAGGTGTTTATTTCTTTTCATTCCACTTGGTGGTTGATGGGGTTTTAAAGGGTCAAATGAGCACTACGTGATGTGCATGTAAAGCAATGCAAAACATGTGGTGCTTGTTCTCAAAACGCATGCATGCCAGTGAGAATGCATGGGCAAACGGGCCAAGCACCTGCACTTCAAATCACAATATAAATACCAAGTTTCAATGTGGAGAATCAAATTGCAAGATATAGACCATGATGTCTCTGAGCAGGTTGAGGAAGAAATACGGCAACAAATCGTAAGGCAGAAAATAAAAAGGCACTTACTGGAGGGGGATCTTGACATAAATTGGAACAGAGACAAAAAAACTATAAGCAAATACCTTAAAAAATTTTTTTTTTAACCCATGCGTTTTTTTTACGATCTGAAAACGCACCTAAAAACGCCATGTGAGACATCAGCCTAAGGCCTCCCCCTTGTAGAGCATCCGTGGCTATAAGACTCCACACACCTACATGGTGGCCTTAATTGACGTTCTCCGTAAGGAGAACTCTTACTTCCCGAGCACAAATCTGGGCACAGTTTAAGGCTATATTCACACTAATGAGGGCCCACCGTAGTATGGCGGGCATGCGTCGGCGCCGGGGAGAGGAGGACCTCACCCCCACCCAGCTCCATAGTGATCTACGGCCTACGGCGCTGTATTCCGGGGAACGATAGGACATGTCCTATGTTTCTCCCGGTACCGAATGGTACGGTACCACTCCCATACCATGCAGTGCGCCCATCGTCATCTATCGGGGACGTATATAAGCCATATATTCGTTGGCTGGATATACATCCCCATACGGCAGAGTGAATATAGCCTTACACTGTAGATGGCATGGTACAGTGCGGGGAGCCTGCTGCACTAAATTTGCTATAACTTACGTGAAAATATTGGTGCAGATTATAGCAGAAATCTATGCCTGGTTGGACCTGGCGTGGAGTGCTACATCATCATAAGAGGTTGGAAGCTCTTAGTAAACCCGGCCTGTCATGCTCCAATGCAGGAATGCACCAGTCTTAATAAATCTCCCCCACAATTATTAGTGCAAAAACAGGCTTGCAGAAAATTGTGTGACTACTTACAACACTTACAGCAAATGGCAAATTCCACTTAATGTTTTTATGAATCACATTATAAAATGTAGTGCCAATAAGCCAGAATTTCAATGTTTTTTTACCAGATGTTCTCAGTAGGATCCAGAATTTTCAGTCTATATTCTACAGGCTGTGGAAGATGCCACCATTTCTAGCAAGGCTTCCTAGTGAATTCCCCCCTGCATGTATACATCATTCATACAATTCTAGGCCCATAGTCCATGCAAACATTACAGTTGTGTCCTACGAGCCCTCACAATTACAGCAACCTACAGCCAGCAGTTATAGAGGCTCAATGAACACCAGGATTTCTGCTTCACCATGCACAATAAATGTCTGAAGCACATGGCAATTTCCTATGTGTATGATCTGATGCTGTTCTTGGTCTTACAATAGTTAAATTTTCTCACCTGGCAACAGGGTCTGGAATAAACTCAGGGTTCACAGGCACTTGCACCCCCTTTTCCCAATCCTGCCGCCATTGATCCGCCAGCACATAATAGTCTTCTGGGTTCAGCTGGTAGGAGTCGTGCAGCTTCATGGCCGTGATCAGGTCTGTTCGGAACACCTGCATGACAGCATGGAGTGATTAACATATTAATGCATTCCATTACAATGCTGCCAGGACCAAGATGATCACCAGGGCAGACATTAACTGTAAAAGGCCTATACGACTGCGCTAAATAATAGCTACATGGGAATAAATGTGACTCATCCAGGCAGCTGTAATGCCAAGCGCAGGAGAAAACACTGGGACAAATAAAACAAAGACATAATAAATAATAATATACCATATTATACTACAAGACGCACTTTTTAGCCAGAAAAAATAAAATAAGGCTTACTAAAACATGCCACTAACGTATGCGGTTTATATGGTCTCCCAGAGAGCAGAGCCTCCGCACTGCACTCTCCCTAGTGTCCCGGCATAGAAATTACCTACAAGACCTGGAGTGCTGTCAGAATCATGTGTCTGATGACATGCTTACTATAGGGATCAAGGTCTACATGCTGCCAGGGTTTGGGCAGAGAAGAAGAAGAGGCGAGTGTGTGTGTGTGTGGGCTTGTTTATAGCAGTGCCCAGTCAGTGTTCGAGAGTGTGTATGCACAGCAGTGCCCAGCATGTTCCTATGGGTACATATTTCTGTTCATGTGTGTACACCAAAGCTGTGTGTATGATGGAATGGATGTAGCAAAGCTATGTGTATAATTGTATGAAAAAACACAGCAGGAGAGCAGCACTCCGTGACGTTCAGTATTTATTCAGAGTGCTGCTCTCCTGCTGTGTTTTTTGGATCACCTTTGGACCTTTTGTCGCTGGAGTGTGTCAACGGTTCCTGTAGGATGAAGGCACTGAAGCTATGGACTGGCCTGTACTTTCTCCAGACCTGAATCCGATTGAGCACATCTGGGACATCAGGTCTCGCTCCACCTCCACCTCACATTGCACCACAGACTGTCCAGGAGTTGGTGGATGCTTTAGTCCAGGTCTGGGAGGAGATCCCTCAGGAGACCAACAACCTGATCAGGAGCCGAGACATTGTGAGGAGGTCATACAGGCACACACAAAGCCTCATTTTGTCTCGTTTTACAGACAATACATCAAAGTTGCACATTACATCAGCCTGTAGTGTGTTTTCCACTTTAATGTGGGGGTGACTCCATATCCAGGTGTCCATTGGTTAACCCTTAAGGGCCTCACCCTTTTTTGTTTTGTCCACTCCCCACAATCAAAAATCTATCATTTTTTTTTACGCATAAAGAGCTTTGTGACAGCTTGTTTTCTGCATAACAAATTGCTCTTCATAGTGATGCTTAACTAGCACCGATGCTAGCACCGAACGCGAAAGCGATATGCAGCAAAGACTTGCCGGCTCTGGAGAGGGCTCAGCCAGTGAGCCCTCTCCATGCACCCGCAGCCGACCTGTCACATGCTATTACGTCACGGGTTGGGAAAGGTTTAACAACTATGGTTTGTTTGTAAAAAAGTTTGGCAATCATTTTTTTTTTTTTAGGAAATATGTATGTGGTTAGCACTGGACTTCTTTCACTGTCCAATAGTACAGATTAGAAGACAACGACTGACCACCCTAAGTTAGTATTACAAAAATTCATCTTTTAGCTTGTTAAAATTCTTTACAAAACAAGCCATGAAGTAAAAAGTTCATAAGGTAGAGAAATTCTTTTAGAGACAATACCTCTTAGTAAGGTTTACAATGTCCTTATCTTTATCCTGGGTTGTAAAGGAACAATTCCCGGTGAAGGTTTGTCTGATGAAGGAGGCCCTCAAAACGTCACGAATCATGCGAGCGCAGTCTCTGCTACACGCTATGAATGGCCAGAGTTACCTTGTTACCAGCAGCCTGTGAACGGTCTCCACATGCCGCAGATCAGTAAAACCTTCATAGGGAATTGTTCCTATACAATTGTAAATCTTATTTACAATTGTCTCTGAAAGAATTTCTCTTACTTATGAACTTTCTACTTCATGGCTTGTTAAAATAAGATAAAAGATCACTTGTTTTCTTCTAATAATAAATTTGGTTTCCACTAATGTTTTTTTTGGTATTTTGTTGTCAGCACATTCAACTTTATACAGAACAAAGTATTCAATGAGATAATTTCATTCATTCAGATCTAGGATGTGTTATTTGATTGTTCCCTATATATTTTTTTGATCAGTGTATATACCCACACAAAATATGAAACATTTAATAGCTTAACATTAAAGCGGTATTTCGGGAATATTAATGTCTGATACAAAAACCCAGAATGCTATAAATAAATGATTATCACAAAACTCAATGTCATTAATCACAGGAAGGAGCTTAGATAGCTTGATTTTATAATTCACAAAATGTTATGGTCTTTCTAAAGTAGGCAGAGTTGTCTCCAAGATGGCGGCCTTCTACAGCAACAAGTCCTGTGATCGCTCAGTTTTCAGTAACTCCTCCTCCTTATGCTCTGCTCCCAGTGATGATGTAACAGACTGTCCCGCTCTTTTACCATAGTAATGATATGTAACTGCCATCCCTGCACATCACCAAAACACTGGCCATTCTGGATGCACTGCAACCAACCAACGACAGCCAAACAGTGGTTTTCACATGACCTGCTCAGGCAGGTGCAGGACATGTGACCAGCGGCCATCTTCTGTACTGCGTTTCCTCCACAGGGACAAAATTAATTGACTGATTTTTCCCTGCAGAGAATCATCTCAGTTATGTGAATAAAGCCCACCTGGCATTTGTTGTATTTTTTAGCGTATCCAAAATGCAAGTGGACGGGGTCTTGGCCAAAACTCACTTGCATTTCTAATAAAACGTATGCGTGTTTTGGCCAAGACCCCACCCACTTTTGGTACTTTACCACTGGCTATTATTATTGATACACTGCAACAGACCTGCTACAAAGCCAGCAATGCATTACCTCAGAAGGTTTCTGATCTTCATGTCTTGACATTCTGCTATGTCGAGACCTTGTCTGCTGTGACCAAGATGTAGATAGACCTGGAAAACAAGCAACACATTCTTAGTCATAATGAAATAACCACAACCTTACAACAAAAACTTTTGATAAAAGCAGCATCACTGTGAGTAGAGAATCAGATGTAACAAATAATAATACATTTAATGTGCTGTGTTCTATTGAAAGAAATAGTATGGAAGTCAAGGCCATGGACACGGTAAGGCAAGTAGTCTCACTGTCAAACAGGACAATTTTAGTGCCTAATATTTAATAAAATGACAACTAATTACAAGACAGGCCCTATAAAGGGGTTTGCCCATGAAAGAAAGTTCTTAAATTTGAATCCTCTTGTGATGTTTACACAATAAAGCTAATTTTTAACCCCCTTATTTCACAATTTTACTCAGTTTAATTGCGGTTTTAGCTGCCATCACTCAGTGATGGTCAGTGTAAGATTCCAGAGTGTGGGCGGGGACTTTCTAAGCAGACACTTCATGATCCCTCTAGTGTTGTGAGATGCTGTGTGCTGACAATGTGCTTAGATTATCAGGATCCAGGGTTTATCTACACATTTAGCTTCTGAACATTCTACTAGTATCTGACAAATAGAAAAAGAGAGGAGATATCAGAGATGATGAGTTCCTTGAGATACATAAAACACACAATGGCATACTTTAGCTCTGCTACATTTGGGCTTTAACACAGAGTGCCTTACTCCCCTGGATAAAGAATTTATCTTGCCTGTAGCTTGTAGAGCAAGTCTCTGCACACTGCTTGCCGACCTGAAGTGCCTGTGTGTGAGCTCTTGTAATGGAGGGGGCGAGAGGCAGGGGACAGAGAGGAGAAACCATTCATGCGAAGAACCTGCCATGCCCGACCATAGAAGATTTATGGTCAGATCCTGGGGCAACAGAAATTGTGTACACCAGGACTGATGGGCAGTATGGAATTAGATCTGTGAAATGCTGTATTTTTGTTAAAAACATTGAATTAGAGAATGTGTTATTTTGTTATCCTCAATATATCCAATAATATTTTCTTTGTGGGAAAACCCCTTCAACTAGGCCACTGGAGAACAATAACATCAACCCATGAAGAACTAAAATATATTATGCAGTATATTGCATTATAAAAAGCATGTAGGTGGCCAGGCAATAGCTTAGCTGGAAAAAAAGAAAGAAAAAGGAAGTACTGTATTACTACGTCTCTAAATATAGCACACACCTCCACATGAACTTTGCTCCTAGTTCATCCCACAATAGCTGCTTAAGTCATTCGGTTCTAGTTGGCTTATAGATACATAAGATACATCCTAAACAGAAATCTACCAAATTTATGTTGCACAAAAGGGGGATTGCTCAAATAATGCTGAGACACAGCAGGTCTCTCACATTTCGGGCAATAGAGATTTCAAAAAGATGTAAAAACCCTTTTACAGGAAAGCAGCCAGTAAGGAACTTGACAACTAACATTACTTTCTACAGATGATCCTGTAATCTGTACCCTCTCCATAAATTCAGAGGTTAACCACTGTGTGTAATGCTTGTTATTTCCAGGCTACTGTGCTGAAGAGACTTGAAGTTCCAGATGTCTTCTGGGAAGTGGCAGAGCAGCATTGCTGGCTTTCTAGACATCTGTGGGCACTTTTCAGGACATTCTTTGTGCCGCTACTCATCACAGTAAACATGTTCCATGGAAGAAGGGATTAGACTTGCTGTATTCCTGGCATGTTCCTTAAGGAAGTGAAATATGAGCTCTGCTCCAGTCCTACTTGTCTCACAGCACCGACAAAGACTCCAGTTTTGTGCTGGATGGGATCTTGCCTGTAGTATGTCAGCTCACTAGAATAGCATACTGAATGTATTGAGACATTTGTGCCCGACAATGTAGCTTTTGGCCTTTAACCTCTTGGAAACAGGACATAGTGACATAAATATGTACTAAAATGTTAAAGTTGTATGGAACAGGCTGAGCCCTCGCCAATGAGGTGCTGGAAACAATTTGTCCATGAACCCGGCACTCCATGGCAGCCAAAAAGCATCTGCACATGAGCGCTACCATATTGCCACTAATCTGTACCCCATGTGGAAATCATCGGGGGTCCCCAATTGGTTGCAAATACAGCTTGAAGCCTCGGAGTGGTTCCTATAGATGTCAATTCTCACTCCATTATAACCATCTACAGGCAGAATAGCAGTATATTTACAATATATTGCAATAGAGCAAAAGCTTCATTCAGATGAATTAGATTTTCTTAAAGGAAATCTATCAACAAATTCAAGAAAGATTAACCAGGAACACTCTCTGATAGATCCAGGCACTGCGTCTGTGGTAATTTTATATTTCTTATCCATGGCCTTCATCCTTCTAAAATGTTTAAATTCATGCAAATGAGCAAGTAGAGTTCTAGGGGGTGTTACCAGAAGCCCTCCGCGCTGTAGCTTCACAGACTGTTACACTGTGCAGGAGCACATGCCCCTCTTCCTCTGCTGCAGTGAGATTACATTAGGCAAGGGGGGGGGGGCAGCATTTCTGGCTCATTTGCATAATTTTAAAAGTTGATATTAGAAGGAATCCCGCAGAAAATATAATAAGATTACCACAGTCACAGTGCTTGGATCTTCAATTACGTGCCTCTGGTTTGTCATGGTTGAATTTGATGGTAGATGTCCTCCAAATACTCACTTCATTGAAAGCAATCACTACTTGGAGATATTTTCAGCAGGCACGACACAAGTGAAACACAAGGGGCACACCATGACAGATTCTCCACTGTCTACACAGCAGCATATCCAGGGAATACCAGTAACAGCGTTCATGACATGCCGTGTATACTAGAGGCCCCTTGTGGAAAATGATCTGAGTCATATAGTCTCAATGACATTACTTGACAGTCTGGTATAGGGAATAACACATTTCCAGCATAAGGGAATAAAGTTGTAAACAAGTATGTCTGACGTGCACTTGTGAATGCTACGCAGAAGAATTACACTACAAGTATGCAATAGTCACATCAACCAGCCAGCCTCTATCATCCTGCCACATGAGGACTATGTGCTATATAATAGTGGTATATCCACCGGACAGGCAAACCTGCCACATGCCATTTCCGTCAGTCCCACCAAACATTAAAAAAAAAAAAAAAAGTCTTTTACAAGTTATTTTTCTTATACGTCTATTTGTAGTCTGGGTGTTAGCAAATCAGATTTACATATTGTCTGTTGTGAGGGCTAGAACTCTTTCTCCATCTGATGTAATGGACTGGGATGATCTCAATGAATGGGGACTCACTTCCAGTCCAGACAGCAGATGCCAAGTAAATCAGCAAGTGTTATTATAGGTCATGTGTCAAAGTGGGGGGGGGGGGGGGGGGGGCAAAGGCTAAAAATAGAATAAAGCAGCTAAGTGGTGCTTCTAGCTTACAACTGTAACAACACCACTTACAATCATGCACCCGTAAAGGGAAGCACTACTTTAAAATCATGGCCATATTTCAGCTCCACTGTTTTGCAAGGAAGAAGGAAATCCATGCATCATATATCACAATGATGCAAGGAGCCCTGTTCCCGACACTATGCTCAGGAATTGTTCAGGACTGAGAATAAAAAAAGAGTCATAATTAGCCATAGAGGGGTTTGCTCAGCTTATCCATACATTTCTAGGAGGAATAACAGAGGAATGGCAGGGTTCTGACATGCATAGAACAATTATTAACCCCCTTCCATTGATCTCAGTCAGCTTCAGACCATTGCTTATGGTGACAAGGCTGCTGTTAAGCGGACCATAACGTACTTCTGCTAGAGCTCTGACAAGATGGCAGATCATATAATTATGGACAGCAAATTTACAACCAGAAAAACAAAAACTGATTAAAAAAAATTGTGATACAATCTATGTAATCAAAATTAATATTGGCAACGCATTCCCACCCCCAACAACAAAATTCTAACTCTGTGACCACTGTATACTATAAGAAATACACATTATTTACTAGCTCTCCATTCTGCCATGTATATGCCCTGCAATTGGCTTCTGCATCGACAGAGATTGCTGCAGTTTTCCAGATGGGCTTATTTCACCATACACACAGCCCCATATTTATGACTTATCCATTTATCGTGCAAGCAGTTTAATCATAAAACAAAGGGGATCCAAAAAGTCTACAAAGTACACTGTTCTCAATGTCCACTTATCAGCCATCACAACACATTGCTGAAGGATGGGCACTTGTGTCTATCCAAATGCTACTGTCAGGACTTCAGCCAAACCATGACAGGTGAGTAAACAAAGACCCCAGCAGGATTGTGAAAAAGAAGAATTCTCTGTTCTTCCACATGCGAAGCAGCAATAATCCTACATAAACTACACCAGGAGCCTTGGAAAAACATAGTTTTAGCCAGTACAGCTGTAGTGCAAGGCTCCGTCAGCTACAATTACATAGGGAGATGGGATCTGAGCACCAGTACTGATCCACTCGACTGCAAACCAAGAAGTACCCAGAAGATAATCCTGCCCAATGCTAGTCTGCAATATTTCCTCAATCATTGGTGAAATCCTGCAGAGGACACAGGGAGTGACCTATTTTCACCTTGGGAACAGCGGTGGTAATTAAAGCATAGGCTATGTGTGTAGCTTAAATATTGTTAAAACTTTTTGAAATAATTAAGGTCTTTTCAGACCTGGTCTTAACTATATTAAAAAAAAAAAAAAAAAAAACACCTGATATACCCATGTAAAATTGGTGAGAAATGTACCCTACAGCTGATAAACAGAGCATAGGAAATGAATCAAGCAACTGCAGCTCAGCTCCCATTCATCTGATCAGACGTGCAGCCACCTGATCATTACACAAAACCGGGCTGCCCCCGTTTATCAGTTTCTCTCTCGGGTGCTGAGTTTTGTACCCCTAGATATCATACTGAGGCCCTACCCTATGGATAAGTAATCAATATTTTAGCCAAGAAAACCTCTTTAAGATACTTTGTAATCCCATAATATACCGTAAAATTAAACTAACTTCAAGCCTGTATTATAATAGATAGAGGTCAAAAGTATTTTTTTATCAGAAACTGCCATGGAACTTTTGTTTTTAAATGGTGCAAAAATAACCCGAGGGCGCATTCACGTGATGTGTTGCGTCGTGCTACGTTTTTGACGTATTCCACGGACTTCAGCCTTGATTACATTCTAAGTTTACATTGCGTTTCCACAGCATCTGCTAAAACACAATGTAACCTTAGCATGTAATCAATGCTGAAGCCAGTGGAATGCGTAATGCATCGTGTGAATGCGCCCTCAGGGCTGCTCTGCTGCAGATTTTGTGCTATAAGCCAGCAACTGGTCAGCTTGAATGGTTGCAGGCTATAGCGAGTGCCCTGCACCAGCCCACTCTATCATTGGCTGTGCCTTCTTTTATGCCTACATGCCATGGAAGTGGCGTAAAGGGTTTGTATGGCATTTATTTCAGGGCTTGTACGGAGGTTCTCTGATAAATCCCCCCACCCCAACCCCCCATGTCCCTTATAAGTGCAGCAATGGCGTCTTATGCTACCAGAAGGACTTCAATTTCATACGTTTTTCGAAAGTTCATGAAGCTTCCTGTTCACCAGAAGTGAAATTTCCTTTTCGTTAAATACCTACTAGCAGAAAACAGTGACAACTTACTGGCATTGTCATCAGAATCTTCACTGCTGCTCGGCAGTCGTGCCCGTTTCATGGTGCAAACCGGGATATAACAGGCGACCTGTAAGTACATAAAATAGACAAACATTTCAATGGTCAGGTGAAACAAACACTTTCTAGATAAAGCTCCCAGGAAACATTCTACGTTTTGAGAATATTTATTTGCATTTGAGGATCGGACACAATCTCCTTCATGGAGTGTGGGTGTGGTGAGTAATGGGGTACAACTTACATAACAAAATGTATTAGTGACAAAGCAATAATAAAACCATACAGACTTGCTCCAAAACATTAATTTACATAAAGCTAAAAGTTGATTTTAGAAGTCACCTAAAAGGAGCAATGATCCTAATGAACAGGTAGCTAGGTTTCCTTTAAGAGTTTGAGGAAAGGAGAAATATCAATAAGGAGAAATACCCTAAAAGCCCACCCAAATGAAAGGCAACCTGGTCAAGGTTTCAAAATCTAGTTTTATCTCATGTAAATCACACAGAAACCTGTCAAGTTACCGGAATACGTCATTTTGTATCAGTGCGATGACAACAAGCTTCCCTTTCTTTTGGTAAACAATCCTATGACCTGTGACTTTCATGGACATTTAAGTGATGACGCATAGAAATGTCAGACATTATAATACCGTTTACTTTTCTACTGCACACTTTTCTACAGCACATGTCAGCTGCTATGGAAATCACCTTAGGCCATGTAAACAAAGGGAAAAACGGGTAGCAAATTGGAGATCTAGAGTGCAGGGTATAATATGAAATTACTTTGTCACTTCCTGACTGGTAGGCCGTAATGTCATCTAATCACAGCCACCCCATGAAGTCACTGCTGGCTGCAGACCACAACCAAGAAGTAGAAGGCTCAGATGGTGCTTATGGGTCAGTAGGGGTTATAGGGTACAGCTGACCTCAGCAGTCACTCAGAGCAGAGGGGAGGAAGCTCTGGACATGGCCAATATTTTAAAAGGGAAGGATGGGTGGAGTATTTATACATTATCAGATTAATGGTGGTCCTGCACCCCTATGATCAGCAGTTTGATGTGGTCACAGCTCTCAGGAACATCCACTCATTACAGTTCTGTATTACAGTAGCAATACCAAACACAGGCACCTTATATACTATGTACGGCACTGAAATTACACCTTTTCACAGGACAAGTGATAAGGGTCTGAAATTTGAGGGCCAACTGCTGAGCCCCGCAAGAATCAAAACGACTACGATCCTGAGCACCACATGTGAATGGTCAACTTCACTGTCCAAACATCCAGGCAATAGCGGTGGTCACACATAGGCAGGACCACTCCAGCCACATGGAGCACTTCCCAGCAGTCAGGGATCAGACACCAATAAAAGGAAATAGGAGACATCGAGATTGCATAGCAGTTTTTTGGTGTAGTATATACCACGTGACATAAAAGATTATCTTTAATAGCACTTGGATAGAAGAGAAAGTTTAAAGAAGGACTGTCCTTCTTACCATATTTGGGAATACCAATTTATCAAAAAACAAAACTCTGGAAAACAGAAATATCTGTTATCAGATGATTAAAGTACTTATCCCATGGAAAAGGCCACAAAGCCTGGAAATCCCCTGTAGTTGTGTGCAGGTTATAATACATATACGCAATATCTATGGAAAGCCTTTATCTGACAGGCTGTTTGCAACATACAGAAAATTATTCATAGGGACAAGAAGCCGTCATCTCCTCCCATTCATCTCATCTGTCCACGTGCAGGCCGTCTGTGAGAAGCATATGAACGATGAAAGGGGGGAGGACATTGATGGAAGCCTCCAAATGGAAATTGCTTATGTTCTTTTTAGAAATAATTCTTTATCTGCATTTTCACATTGACAAGCAAACCATGTTGAGTCTCTGGTTGACTACACTGACATGTTTTGCCTGTAGGGGCATTTGCATTTCTAATACAGCATGCAAAGTAGTTCTTAAAAGCAAGCAGCCTAAACCAGCAGGACTAGGCACCCAGACTCCCACATGGAAATGCTCGGAAACTGACACACCATGATATTACCTTTATAATATATGGCAGTGCCTATAGGATCACACAGTATAATAGGCACTGTGTTCACAAGCTGCACAAACAGAAGGCAATGCTTTCCTAATGTGTTATTTTTAAAAGCTCATCTCCAAGTTTAAAAAGTAAAATGTCCCACCTTCGGTCCTCCATAGGTCATCAATGTATTTTCTGTTACATTTCCTTTACTTGTAGCAGAAACATTTTTTCGCCTATAAATAATAGAAAATCTCACAGAATAACGGAAGAAATGGAAAAGAATATTGGTTTCTCAATAATCCATCCATGCAGACCCAATGCAATATAATGATGGCAAATATGAAACAATCCTGTAGGGCTGCACTTTGTGTATCCGTGCCCTGCAGCTGTAAGTCAGTATACAGAACATACAAGTGATGCAGCCTGAGGGATAGCAGTAGGCAGGCTACATTACAAGGTGCACGGCATGATGATACAGCTTTCTTACTACAAAGCTGGAGGGCCACAAGCTGACAGGCAGCATTAGCACTAGCAGATACAGATGTGGAGATCCGAACATCCCATAAGAGGAATTCTTTTTGGAAGCTGCTCTTTTTAGTCATCCTACTTAGTCCCCTTTTACGCAAACATATATGGCGGCCATAGGGTAGCTGTATGAACGGCAGCTAGCATACAACCACCATAGGAGTGTATTGTGCATGGAACGGTACATATGGTGAGCAAACTCGCCGAAAACTAAATCTTTTACTGGCATTACTCCCAATAGAGAGGGGATGGATGAGGAGCGCTCAACTCTCCAGCCAAACCTATGCTACGACCCCCATCCCAGCCATGGCATCAGTTTTTGTGAAATTAGCCCTACTCAAAAAGGAAATTTACCATCAAAATAAAGCCGGATACACCAGGGACACTCATAGATCCAGGCACTGTTACGGTGGCCTCCTTCCTCATGAAATCATTAAATTTTATGCCAAGAGTCTGAGCTTTGGTAGGCGTTTCCAGAGCCCCTCAGTGATGTCTCTTACTTCCTGTAATAATTAGCAGAGAACGGTCCCTCCCCCTGCACTTCCTGTTGCTGCTAGATTACACAAGATCAAAAACATGTTAGGTATCCCCATGTCCCTGATCAAAATATAAAAACGATTATTCCCGGCAGAAAACCCCGTAAAAAAAAAAAAATAGCACCCAAATGTCCAAATTGCCAATAAAATATGACCAAAATGGCAGCAATGAAAAAGTCACCTCATCCCGAAAAAAAAGAAAGAAAAAGAGACCATACACAGGTCTGTATACTGTAGTATTTAAAAAAAAAAGTTGAAGGTTTAATTTTTTTTATTGTATTTTAAAATATATTATTAACTTTATAAAGAATAAAAAGGAGGTGTCATTTGGAAGAAAATGTGAAAGGCGTAAATACAAATAATACGGTCACTGGAAAGTACAATTAGTTATGCAGAAAACAAGTCCTCCTACAGCTCTGTACATGGAAAATAGAATTTATGGATTTTTGAAGGTGCGAAGCAAAAATCGGAAACACAAAAGCAAAAAGGCCAATTCGTTAAAGAGTTTAAAAAAAAAAATTTACTTTAAAGGAAACCACCATTTCAAATGGTAGGGGTAAGCTGTAAGTACCAGAGCACTAGCTCAGGGTGAGCTGGTGCCGGTGCTTACTTTCGTTAGTGTTTTAACACTTTTTAAAGTTTATAGCAGAAGAGGCTTCGGCGCTGTGTGCACGCGCCTACATAGGAAATGCCGGAGACGCTGCGCGCGGTCGCGCGTAGCAGCTTCTGCTATAAACTTTAAAAAGTGTTAAAACCGCGATACAGCGGTTTATAACACTAACAAAAGCAACGGCACCAGCTCACCCTGAGCTGGTGCTCAGTACTTACAGCTTACACCTACCATTTGAAATGGTAGGTTTCCTTTAACCTACTTTAAGAAGATGGGGCTGAATGCAAGGTTTAAATGTAATTTGAACACTTACAAGACCAAGTGAAACTTTTTCTTTATATTATTCAGTTTTTTTAGAATCCATTTATGGTTTGGTCATTTTTAGTATACAAAATGTATTCTGCATTTATGGGCGTTTTGTGAACTCTAATTCTCACTATGACACGGACCGTGGCTATGCAGCATTCATTTCAATACCTGCTGAACCTCAATTAAGTGAGTAATTGACAGAGTATCTGCTTGTGAGAAGCATAAACCATCTGCTATCCTATCCCCACACCATCCTCCAGGTCTCACAGATCGGCTAAAGATGCTGATCGCAGAGGAGCTGTCACTCTCCTAAATCACCGGCACTGCTGCCAATTCTCCGATTACACCAAATGAATGTGGAAAACATACAACCTACACACTGCTTTATTATTCCTTTTTAACAGATTATTTGGCTGCAGAACAAAACCAAGGTATGTTACCTCATTGCTAGTTTATCCCTGGAAATGAGTTACAGTACAAAGCCTGCTACTGTACATAGGAGATCTGCCAGGAACACACACCACATCCTCAGGTTCAAATTAAAGGGGATTGCCAATTAAAGAAACTTCTTACATTTTAATCCCCAAGTGAAGTTTACACAAGATAACATTGTAAAGGGGGTTAAAAATTATTTCTGTTTTAGCGCCTATCACCAGTGATGGTCAGTGCAAGATTCCAGAGCGTGGGCGGGAACACAGACACATTCTTTATCCGTGTATGCTATGAGATGCTGTGTGCTGACAATGTGCTTAGGATTATCAGAGTACAGGGTTAGCTACACTTTCATTTAGCTACTGAACATTCTACTAGTATTGGACACAAAGAAAAAGAAAGATGAGAGATGATGCGGTAGATCCATGAGAAAATAATAAAATTCAAATCACCCACTTTCCCTAGAATTGATATAAATAAATAGCGCCCAAATTCAAAAATGCCACTCTTTTGCCATTTTGAAAAACATTAAAAATTCTATTAAAAAAAGTGATGAAAAAAACATGTAGTCCTTAGTATATATCCAAGTACAGAAGATTTTAATTTTAGTAAATTTTTGATCGCACTGACCCAAAGAATAAAGGGAGACATTTGGGGTGCACAGCGAAAGCTGTAAAATCCAAGCTTACAAGAATTTGGTGCAAATGCGGTTTTCACCATTTTCACTGCATTCGTAATTTTTTTCCCCTGCTTCTCAGTACACAGCATAGAATATTAAATACCATCATTATGAAGTGCAATGTGTTACGCAGTAAATAAACCCTAAATCAAATCCATATAAAACACAAGATTGTTTAAAGGGGTTGGCAGATTTCTGACTTCATGTCATCTCTAAATCATACAGGTGCAAAGAAGATGATGTGTATGCATGTCATGATGTGACCACTGCCTCTGACAAGTATACTAGCCTGTATGACAAGCAGAACAACTAAGTACAAGCATTTAGGCCATGCTATATGGTAGACATCAGAAGATTGTACAACTCCAGAAATCTGAACAAATGCTTGACCACTGCTGCTGCTGCTACTACTCACAATTCTATATGTCATCAAAACTATTTTCCTGCAAGAACGAACAGACAAGACAATCACAAGGACAAACATGAAGCAAACTATTTGTGTAACATACCCTTTAGCTACTAGCAGGTAGTGTAAAGTGAAACGCGCTGGTCTACAGCCAAACCTTGTGCACTCTGCATTGTTACAATGTTTACATAGAATCAGCTGATCAATGGGAGTGCTCTCCACAGCTGATCCACCAGGTGCTTCCTCCTTATGATGAAGGGAGGTGTGTGGCAGGGAATGTACGGAAGGCTCCTCCCCAGACAGTTCTGGAAAGCACATCTCTCCTGACTCTGCACAACGCTCCAAGATTATGTGCATGACACAAGCTGGAAGCCGGCCAGAGACATAACAATCGTCACTGCAAACACAAGGGCTGAAAATAACCCAACGCCCTGTACATAAGATCATGGATCACAGGCTTGGCTGCTACAAGAGCAAAGACTCCAAGAATAGCTGCTAAACATTCAGCAGGATGGGTTCTGGAGTTCACTCATTGGGCAGCAGAAAACCCACAGTCCATTACAGCACTAGAGAAGTTATGTAAAACAATGTCATCATTAGCCCTTCATAACATGCAACTCTATGTGCACTGCAAAAAGACAGCGTTAGGTTGTTTCAGCTCATCTCCCCAGAATCGCAGGTCAGTCCACTTCCAAAAGGCCATGCACAGTAGATGATAGACTGATCCCATCTAGTTTAGCCAAACTTTAGGATATGTGCACACCCAGAGCTTTAATTGCATTTTGAAACACCATTCAAAGGCTGAAGGGTGCGTTCACATGTTCACTTTTGCAGACGTAGCTCGTGTTGTCCAAACCAGGAGTGGAGTGAAAAATAGAGGAGTAGTATCACCTCCCAATGATATATCCTCATCCATTTTATTCCACACCTGCTTTTGAAATCTGAAAAACCTAAAACGTATGAACGGACCCGGAGGGAGAGACATGACCCGATCACTGATACGTTTTAACTGAAATGCTTGCAAGCGAACCGAGCACCACATGCTGTGCATTTAAACAATGCAAGAAACTTAAATGCCGCCTGAGGGTGCTGCCACACATTCAGTTTTTTTTCCCTCCTATACACACGTGGGAGACACAGCCATCAGCTACACATGTATCTGACATGTTTTGCTGGAGAAGTTGTATCTCTCCTATACACACACAGGTTGCGTGGCCTCCAGCACCAGGAAGTACATAGAGAAGCCAGCACCAGGAGTGTCACATCATTACACATCAGTCATGTGTATAGGAGTATCTCATACACAGGCTGCAGGGGGCACCAGTAAGCACATAGAGGAGCCAGCACTAGCATCATTATACAGGCAGTCAGTCACATGTATAGGGTATCTCCATACAATATGTTTCTGGGGGGCACCAGCACCAGGAGTGTCACATCATTATACAGGCTGCAGGGGGCGTGGCCACCAGAAAGTATAAAAAGGAGCCAGCACCAGTAATGTTGCATATATACAGGCTCTCTCGTCCAAACACAGGCTGAGGGGTCATAGAGGGTTTTAGGTGCAATTATTTTAACAAGTGAAATTAATCAACAGGTGA